>JBAMBS010001192.1:0-291856 GCA_037044455.1 Zygothrica quintamaculata
CGCCATTACTGAAACAGAAAAAGAATACTTTAACCTTAACCTTAACGGTAAATTCTATATGCTAAATAAACACAGATTTGACTTGTGACTTAAAATTAAGTTAATTTTTTTTGGTATATCTACAAAATATAATAGATAATATTAGCATAAATATTAAAATTAAAAAACATTAACTAATTATATATAATTTTATATTCCCTTTCTCTCTCTCCCTCTCTCTCTCTCTTTCTCTCTGTTGTACTGTCTCTTTTCAGTTGGGTTTCGCACGCATGGCATCATTTTGCATGAGGAAACACAAGTCCAATGGATGTCCGAGCATTTAAGTTATCCTGACAATTTTCTGCATTTATTGGTAGACTATAAGAAAATATAGCTTAATGTTTACTACCTTAAAAATTGAGATCTTCTTTCTATATATTTATATATCTATATAAATATATATACCTTGATTTATATTTATAAAAAAAAACAAAAAAAAAACAAATATATATAAAAAGCAAATTTATAATTTTTACCTCTTTTTATTATTAAGTTCAATGTGCAATACATATTTATGTATTTATGTATATTTATGCAATAATAATAATAATTTAACTTGATTATTTATATACGAAAAAAATAACTTTTTTTATTTGTTTTTCAATTAAAACTCAAATTCATATCGAAAGATTTACACGTCAATTCATCGATCATTTTTTTTTATTTTTTTTCTTTTTCTTTTTCTTTTCCTTTTTTGCTTAGCTTATTTGTTCTCGCATTATTTCTCTCGACAGCCTTTCGTTCTATTTATAATACCCTACACAGCCGGGCAACATACCAACACACACTCACACACAACACACACATACACACATCATATCGAAAATTAGCCATTAACAGTTATCAATTTTAAAATTATAGAAAACTAAAAAACCAAAAGCCAATAACCAAAAACAAATTCAACTAAAGATATCTAATAAGTGCATAAATATCGACACACCGAATACTCAATACACTTACAACACACAATATAGATATCCACGATATTGATCTGATTTCTATAACACACAAAGATACGCAGCATAAATATTTAATAAATAAGATTGAACCTTCGATGCTAAAACTATCGGCTGTAGATATATATACTGTTTATTCGATACTTTACGATTTATATTATACCATAACTTCAGCAAGAACAATAAAGAAAAAAAACATAAAAATATCTTTACATACATATATATATATAGATATATATATACATATATGAGTACTGACATGGACCCTATCGTCTATATGCAATTTGATTCTGTTTCTATCTATCTCATCTTAGCCAGTACAATAAGAAGCTAATTTGTGAGATACGTGTCATGTTTCATACAACATCATACTCCCTCATACCCCATCATATCTCATCAAACCCCATCATACGCCATCATACCCCATCATATCCCATACTCCGTCATACCTCATTTTATTATATCACAATGTAGCATACCACATCATAACATATTCTATCACATCATACTCCATCATACTCCAGCATACCTCATCATACCCCATCATACCACATCATACCCCATCACACCCCATCATACCCCATCATACCCCATCATACCACATCATACCACATCATACCCCATCATACCCCATCATACCACATCATACCACATCATACCCCATCACACCCCATCATACCCCATTATACCCCATCATATCCCATACTCCGTCATACCCCATCATACCCCATCATACCACATCATACCCCATCACACCCCATCATACCCCATCATAGCCCATTATACCACATCATACCACATCATACCCCATCATACCCCATCATACCCTATCATACCACATCAGACCCAATTATGTTACATCATATATCATATCGTATAATGTAATACCAGAAAATACCATATCACCATATTGTATGACATTGTATCAAATATACCAACAGATTTCTGATGCTAGAAGTGGATACAATATTAGACCAACCAAATCATACAATGTCGCATCATACTTAGCTATACTATATTATAACACATCATACAATATACAGTCTTATATTCTTCCACATGCGATGTCCGACTATAGTGTGATATTTATTATATATATCATTAGATATATGTTAGATATAGTATTAATCAGCTGTATATATATAAGACTGTCAAGCATTATAATATAATTATTATGCCTAAATAATTGTAGTGAATTTTCCGGTTCCATTGGGTTTGTTGATTAGAAAACTTGCGATTTTTATCCCTTGTCAAGATAACGGCGACCTTACACAATATTTCAACGAGGTTTGTTTTCGCGTAAATATTTTGTTGTCTTTTCATATTATATATATATACACACACTTTTTTTTTATTTTTCATTAATTATTTGAAGAGCATCGATTTGAAAATGTCAGAACTCTTTGGGAGCATATATAGCATATATCATATATGATATATATATATATATATATATAGTATATATATTTTGTCTGGCTCTATAAATACTTGTAGTCAACGCCACTTGAGAATGATTAATTTGATTATGATTATAAATATTTGACTTTTCTTTTACTATTACTACTATTATTATTATTATTATGATTCGTATGTGTGTATATATATATATATATATAGTATATATCTAGGTTAAAGGAAAAGAAATAGAATAAAATAATAAAAAGCCCCCACGATGATATTCTGTAAATTCAGTTGGAAAAATGAATTGCTAGTACTTAGGATATGATGACAAAATCGGTTATGACAAACCACTTACCATTGAGATGGAGACATTATCTGCACATTGATGGATCTGTGCGATTGGGGTTTTGCATGTTTCTAGCTATACACATAGATATATATATAATACATAATATATATATATATATATATATTAGATATGATATATATATTAACAGTACCAAGAAATAAGACATCGATCGAGCATATATTTGTCCATTTGGTCATTGATCGATCCGCTCACTTTGCTCTGTCCAAATAATAATAACTGGCAATGCCGTTTGATCATTAAGGTAGCTAACTTAAGTGGAAACAATAACTTATAACATAAAACACACAATAAACAATCGATTCATATGCCAATTGCCATGAGCCGATCAATACATCATATACAACCATCCATGAAAAGTCTATAGAAACGATACCCATTCAAGTGCTCTTCACAAAAAATAAAAACACATATATATCAGCAAATGCATACTCATAATGTATATATGTATATATATATTTATATATATAAACAAGAACTGAATCATAGTAATGTAAGCTCTAAGTTCCTTCTAACACGCTCAGCAGCTGCTGCTAAAAAAACAACGCAATAAACTCTTTAGCATTGCTGCTGATCTCTCTATAGTTTAGTTAGAACGTTTATATGCTATGATCGTAATATATATATATGATCATTCAGTTATACTAAGCTATATGAACAATGCAGCTATGAGTTACCTATGGCAGTGCTTAGTAAACTACTTCTGAATAGCTGCAAGATCGCTGCAGATCGCTGCAAAATCGCTGCAAGATTGCTGCAAATCAGCTAAGCAAAAAGTATTTAACATTGCAGCAGATCTCACTGTACTTGACTGAGATCATTGTCACTATATGATCGATATATATATATGTATATATACAAGATCTGTCAGAGTTGTATATACTAGTATTTAGTTCATCGTTACAATTAGCTCTATATAGTAAAATATTTCTAAATCTGAAAGATCGCTAAAGATCAATGATTTTTAAATCATGTTTAAATACTTGATTATTGTTGCCACATGTTTTCTAGACAGTCGTAGATAACTTAACAGTTGTTTCAACTTATTGGTAACTCTATTTTAGAGCAATTTAATAAGATCGATATTATATACGATCGTTGAAAGATGTTCTATAAAGCTGCTACAGCACATGAAAGCAACTCTGTTATAAGTTTCTTTTGATGTTACTTTTTTGTGCTTAACAAATCGATTGTATAAAATAGTTTATAGTTTATAATATACTTAATATATATATATATATAAGATCGTTATAGGTATGGTTGATTTTATGCTGCAAATGTAGAATTGTTCAGATCAAAGCATAATGCTAGAGCGTTAGGTGACTTTGTGTAGTATATGGAAAATAATTGTGTATAAAAAGTAAAATATATAAAATAAGTAAATTTAAATAATAGATTTGGTAAAGGAATATATATATATATATATATATATATATATATAGACATTTGTATATATATATATATATACGATATATATATATAGATATTGTTGCCACGTTTTACAAATGAATTTGCGAATGCATTCAGGTGTATTATGCAGACAGCAGCAAATGCAGCAACAGCCTCCCCCCTCCACTCCCACAGCAAGATGACGCCCCCTCATTGCGCAGCACACTGATCTACTACCCCACTCCCCCCTACCCGTTGTTTGTTAACTTTGTAATTGGCTTTAGCGTTCGATGCAAATCAAAAATTATAGCAAAAATAAAATAGAAATTCCCAAAAGATCTGTTACGATGCACATGATCTTCGAGCATAAGCAGTGAAGCGGAGATGGTGCAGTGTTGTGATGTTATTTTCTGGGATGGTGGAGGGGGAGGGGGGTGGGGCATGTTTGCGGATGATCGTGGTGATGGACGTTTGTGTTTTAGTCAAATGTTTGTCACGTGGCATCATAGAAAAGGCAGAAAAAAAAAGGAAAAAGAAAATGAGAAAAGTCACAAGAAAATTGCACAGCAACAGCAAAAAAAAAAAAATAAACACAAAAAAACAAAAATTTATCGGAAAAAATTTCGTTTTGGTGGCTAAAGAAAATGATGGAAATGGGGATGTGTAGAGTGGGGGGATGGGGTTGATATTGTTGAATTTGGATGTTACCCAGATGCATGTAAGTACAGGTGTATGTATGTGTGTGTGTGTGTGTGTGTGAGTGTGTGTGTTGATGTATTGTGTCGTGTGTAGATCGGCTGACGATCGTAGGGCGTTTGTTTGGCCAACTTCTTGTAGAGCAAAAACAAAAAGAAAAACAAAGAAAAAATTCTTTGGCAACAAGCGCAAAGCACAAGTGTGTGTGTGTGTGTGTGTGTGTGTGTGTGTATGTATGTATGTATGTAGAATGCAAAAAAAAAAAATAATAAAACAAACTATGTACAATGAGTGACTGACGCTGCCTGTTGACGTTTACGCTTACGTCTGCCACAGATATTACCTCTTAACACTTTCGTCTATGCCTTTTTGTCTGTATCTTTTGGTTCTGTTTGCTGGCTCTGCCGCTGCTGGCAGAGTCGTTGGCGTCGGTGGCTCTAGCTCGTGATTGGCGCATACATTGGCAAACGAGAGCACTTTATTTTTAAATGTTTTAAAAATAAAAGCATTATAGAATTTAGCGGCTTAGTCATAGCAAAAGTTTTGCTAACAAAACCGACAACCCGTGAACCAAAATCCCAAATGTGCCATGCGAATTGATCAGAGCTAAGAATTAGTAGGAAAACTAAATATCATATATATATATATATATACATATAATGATGAGCTGGCCAAAATGACACACACGCAAGATCAGAAAAGATCAGAGCAAAATAACTCAAAAGATCAACGCAAAATGACAAAATAATTATAATATATGCACTTTACTGCTCACATATATTTATATATATAATATATTAATATATACATATAATTCGCATAACGTTAAGTAATGCATAATACCTAGAATATAGCTTAGATTCAATATATAGTCACATATAGATCATGCAATAAAAAAAAACACCAATCAAATTAACTCTTAACCCGCAGGCAAAGTCTTCCATATCAGCGAGAGTTTGAGAGTTATTAAAACTGATTTGTTGTGTTAATATATATGTATATATATTAAGGTATAGCCTCAACTTAAACTTAACTTTAACTTTAACTATAAGTTACTTAAACTTTGAGTTAAGGTTTTCTTTAAGCAACACTTTTTTATGGCTCAAAATTCAAGCGTTTTCATTGGATTTTTGTTAAAGAAAACTTAATTTTACGATTGCAAACTGTATAAGATAATATATATATATATATATTTATATATATGTATATATTTGTATATTTATTTTCTAGATCTTTGTCTTATATAAATTGCATAATTAAAGGTAATACAACTGTTGTATCCATAGACACAAAGCAAATGCTTAAAACTGCAGCAGTCAAATGGGCATATAACATATATAGCTGCAATATGCACTCTATATATATATAAATAAATGATATAGAAATGTATAGAAATGTATAGAAATATATTGTATATATGTTGAGCTATAAATATATAGACATATGCATATAGTAATATATACTATATAGTATATATTCCTATACAAAAAGACACAAATTGCTGACGAATCAATTGGTAACTAGAATTTCACATAAAAATAAGTTGAACGATATTGTTTAGGTATATGCATGTATATATATAATATATAAAGCATAAAATTATCAAAGCATATATACTCTAGCTTTAAGTTTAAAGGGTATTTAAATGAACTGTTAGGCAAATGAGCTATTGATCAGCTGCAATCACATAATACCTGTTGAGTAGCGTGTGATCTGTAGAGATCAGCAGATTTTGCCAAATTGCATAAGTTGCAAAGCGAATTGTAAATGTGTATGTGTGTGTGTGTGTGTGTGGGTGTGTGGGTGTGTGTAGCAAGTTGATTGACGGAACGCATACAGCCAAACAAAATGGCGGACAATAGAATCAACAATTGGGCATAGGAACAGTTACGATTTGTTAACCAAAGTAAAAAAATTTAATTAGGAATAAAAAAACCAGTTGAATTTTTTTTTTTTTTTGTTAATTGAATAATTTTTTTTTTATTTCTTGTTCAGTTTTTGTTTTGTGATTTTTTTTTAAATTTTTTTTTTTTTTGTTTTGTGTTCAATATATAAAAATACTGCTTTTCTATATACATATATATATATATATATATGGTATATAGTATATATAAATATATTTTAAAATTTTTGCTTGCAAAGTTTTTCATATATATATATATATATATATATAGTTGTTGTTTCAAGTTTTCTTTGTAAATATATATATATGTATATATGCATATATATGTGTGTGTGTGTATGTATATAGTATATATATAGAGCCATGATTCTTCAGCAGTTTTTAACAGTTTATTAAAAAATTTTGTTTTTTTATATCACAAGAATTTTCAATTTTTCCAAAAAAAAGGTAATTTTTATATATATATATATATATATATATATATGTTCTTAAATATATCTATATATATATATATATAATTATAATATTAATAATAAATTTATATGCTAGTTTTATATATATATAACTTTGTATATATATTTCTAAAAAAAAAAAAAAAGAATTACACATTTGATTAGTTCCCGTTTGTTAACTCATTCAATGGGCTGGCCACGCCCAGTGTACATTTTTTTCATATTTTTGTATTTGTTTTTTTTATTTTTTGGCCATGACAACAAAATTCATATATTTATATATATATATATGTGTGTGTGTGTGTGTGTGTGTGTGTGTTTTTAAAGCTTTCTCTTACATCGTTTGAATTTCGTTTTCAGTTAAATTTTTTTTGTTTTTTCATTGTTTTTTCTTTTTTGTAGCGTAAAAATTCTTTTGCAAATTAAATTTTCTTTGCTTTGTTTTTCTTTTCTTTTTCTTTTTTGTACAAAATAAAATTAGTTATTTACACATAACTGTAAAAAAAATATTTATATTAATCATAATAGATAATAGTTATAATATTTATAATAATAATAATCATTTTTTATTTTAAATTTAATTTCATTAAAAAAAAAATTCAACTTAATTAAATTTTTTTCTGCTTAAATTAATTTGTTCCTAGAAATTAATAAAAAAAAAATAATAATAATAATAATAATATTAATAATAATATTTTAAATGAAAAAAAAGTTATTTTTAATTTAAATGATAATTTTCTTAATTTATTTCATTCTTTATATATATATATATATATGTGTGTGTGTGTGTGTATTGATATGTTTTTGGAAGTGTTTGTGTGTGTATGTGTTTTGGGTTTTTTTTATTTAAATTTATAAATTTATTTTTATAATTTTTACAACTAATTTTAACAATTTAAAAAAAAAAGAAAAACAGAAAAAAAAATATTTAAAGACTTTTATTTTGTTGTTGTTGTTGTTTTAGAGCTAATAATTTTGTTGTAAGCTTACAAAGGCCAAGGACTGGGCCCAAGGCCACGCCCCCATGCTTGGTGGGATTGGATTTGTTTTATTGTTGCAGCATTGTGTGGCAACTGTTGCTGTTGTGGCTGCTGTTGCTGCTGTTTATGCAAGCAACGTTATGGCTGATGCTCTGGGGCTGTTGCTGGGCGTTGCTGTTGTTGCTGCATCTGCAATGGCTGCTGTTGTACTGCCAGCAGCAATTGTTGCTTGCTGTTGTGCTGCTGTTGCTGTTGCTGTTGCTGCTAGCGTTGCTGTTGCTGGTGGCGTTAGACGTGCAGCGCCCAAGGCGGCCAGCGCCTCCTGATCAAGCCAACGATGCAAATGTGAACGTTGCAGCAAATGTTGTTGTTGCTGCTGCTGATGTTGCTGCTGTTGATGCTGTTGCTGCTGCTACTGCTGCTGCTGCATAATGCACATCAAATTGTCGTTGTAGACGGCGGCATGCAACTGCAAGTTGAGACTGTATCCATGATTGGAACTGGCGCTGGCGCTGTCGCTGTATGTGGATGAGCTGCTCTCATAGCCGGACACTGGTGAACCTTTGGGGCAACAGAAGCCGGTGGGTGAGAGTGCCGGGAATGGGCTGAGGACGCTTTGTGGCGTTGATGGTTTGCTGTTGCTGTTGTTGCTACTGCTGCTGCTGCTGCTGCTGCTGCTGCTGCTGCTGTTGCTGCTGTTGCTGCTGTTGCTGCTGTTGTTGTTGTTGTTGTTGCCGCCATGAAACTGATGGTAAGAACCTCCGGCGGGAAATGCCTGTAAAGTTGCTGCTCCGCCGCCACCTCCATTGCCCGGAAACTGTATCAACAGCGGCGGCGGTGATTGAAAGCAGCTGCTGGCGCTGGCATTGCTGGCAAATGGATGATTGCTCCAGATGATTGGCTCCCTTTGCTTGGGTGTACCACGTTTCTTCTTCTTATTGCTGTTACCACCAACACCACCACCACCAACACCACCACCACTAATGGCACTATTCGTATGCTCCTCATCATCAGCATCCGCATTGCGTTCATCCTCATCATCCAGCTGCAGTTCCAATTCCGAATCCTCCTCAACATCCGCCTCCAGTTCATGCGTAGGTTCTGGCGTGGCAGCAGCCGCCTCATCCAGCAAATATGGCTTAAAGAGTTTAACCTGCTTGGCAGGCAACTTGGCTGGCAATTGTTCCACTGTCTCAGCCTCTGCCTCGGCCTCCACATCAATATCCACATCTTCGGCATCCTCATTGTCGCTTGGCTCGCATTTGATGGCTTCCAGTTTGCTCATCTTGTCCGCCGGCATGCCTCCATCATCCGGTGACGCCCACAGTGTGTGCGCTGTACGTTTTCTGCAGCTTAAATCAACGCAACTGCTTGACTTGAGCAACTGTTGCTGCTGTTGTTGCTGCTGCTGCTGCTGCTGCTGCTGTTGTTGCTGCTGTTCTTGTTCACGCTGACGACGCACAGCACTGCTTAGGGATAGATCCATTGGCGCTGGTGTGGCAGCTGGCTCCAGTGGCGCCACTGGCAGTGGCAAATAGGCGGCAGGTATATGATAGGCATAGGCAATCGATTGATGTTGCTGATGTGTCTGTTCGGGAATGTGGCTGCTGCTGCTGCTACTGTTGCTGTTGCTGCTGTTACAGGTGTTGCTGTTGGGCATTGGCACTACATTTGGCACTTGTTGTGAGTGTTGGTGATGTTGGAATTGATGATGTTGCTGTTGATGCTGTTGCTGGTGTTGCTGTTGGTGTTGATGTTGATGTTGGTGCTGGTGTTGTTGATGTGGATTATATGGCAACGTTGTGGCACTGGCTATGCTGCTGCTGTTGCTGCTGGTGCTGCTGTTGCAACTATTGTTGCTACCATTGTTAGCAACTGCTGCAACTTTTGCAGCAGACAATGTTGAGCTATTGCTGCTGCCTGTTGCTGCTGATGTACCATTTGACAGCAGCAACTGTTGCTGCTGTTGCTGTTGCACTGTTGGCACAATCATATGGCTGTGGTTGGACGGTGGTGGCGGTGTTGGCGTTGTTGTTGTTGACGTTGTTGTTGGCGCTGCCACCGACAATTGCTGATGATGTTGCTGATGTGAAGCAAAACCATTGGCCAGCATATGATGCGCATGCGCTGCAGCAGCAGCTGCTGCTGCCGCCGCAATTTTAACAGCCGACAATGTTGAACTGTTGCTGCTACTATTGCTGCCTGTTGCTGCAACTGTTGCTGATGTGCGATTTGGCTGCGACTGTTGCTGCTGCTGTTGTTGTACAGGTATTGGCATTGGCACTGGCACATGCAGATGGCTATGTGTGGGTGTTGGTGGTGTGCTTGAAGGCGCCGGCGGCGGTGGTGGTGGTGGAGGCGGTGGCGGCGGTGCTGCTGCTGCACCAACTGCTACTGCCGCTGCTGCTGCCGCTGCCAAGTGATGATGATGCTGCTGTTGATGAGGTGCAAAACCATTCGCCAAGAAGTGATGCGCGTGTGCTGCAGCAGCAGCCATTGCTGCAGCATGATGATGATGATGTTGCACATGATGTGCCAATTGATGGAATTGTCTTAATTGTTGCTGTTGCTGTTGCTGTTGTTGTTGTGCGACAATTGGTTGCTGTTGATGATGTTGTAGCTGATGCTGTTGCTGTTGCTGCTGCTGATGCTGCTGATGCTGCTGATGCTGTTGCTGTTGCTGATGTTGTTGCTGATGTTGCTGATGCTGTTGCTGATGTTGATTATTTGCCACCGATGAACGCAAATTTGGCTCACATTGCAACCATTTTTGTATCTGTCGTCGATGTATATTGTACTTGCGGGCTGTGGCACGCTGATTGCCCTTGCAATCGTTGTCATTGCGATACGATTCCAACACCTGCAACTTAAATTGTGGTGTAAAAATGCGACGTGAACCCATTTTGGGGCTACCCGCGTTTGAATTGCAGTTACTGTTGCTGTTGCTGTTGCTGTTGCTATTACTATTGCTGTTGCTGTTATTGCTGTTGTTACTGTTGGTATTATCTGAAGATGTTGGCAGAGCTATTGTTGCTGTTGTCTGTTGCTGCCGTTTGGCAACTGTTGCTGTTGTTGTCTCCTTAGTTAAACGTTTCTGTTGTTGCTGCTGATTAAAGCTTAATGCTGCTGCTGCTGCCATTGCTGCTGCTGCTTGTACTGCTGCTGCTGTTGCTGCTGCTGCTGTTGTTGTTGTATTGGTGGTTGTATTACTGTTGCTGCTGCTATTACTGTTGCTGTTTGTATCCATTTTTCTTGCCTCTTGCAATTATTTTATATATATAACTTTTTTTTTTTTTTTTTTTTTTTGTATATATAATTTGTATAAAGTTTATTTTGTATATCAAAAATATATATATATTTATTTGTGTATATATGTATATATATGTATGTATATATGTATATATGTATATATGTTTGTTGTATATGAAAATTGTTCCTTTCTATATGTTTGTTTGTTTGTAGAGTTTAAAAGCTGATGTTGCTCCTGTTGCTGCTGCTGTAGCTGCTGTTGCTGCTGTTGCTACTTGCGTGCGACGCTTGCGCTTTCATAACTCGCGATCTGGCAGCGCTGTTTGGCTACGAGAACAACAACGACGACGACGACGACGACCACAACAACAACAATAATAATAATAATAATAATAATAATAATAATACACACGACTGGAAACAAGTGAGCGTATGTTGTTGTTGAAGAAGCAGAAGAAGTTATAGAAGAAGTTGCGACGAGGCTTGGCGAAGGGGGCGGGGGGTTTGGGTTTAATAAGAACAACAACACAAAACACGTTAACGTTGTATTTGGTTTTGTATTTAATAATTTTTCTTCTTCTTCTTCTGCTTTAATTTATTGTTGTTGCTGTTGTTGGTATTTGTTTTTTAAATTTTGTATTTTCTGTTTGTTTTTTTTGTTTTTCTTATAATAAATTTTTTTTGTTGCTGTTGTTGTTGTTGTTGTTGTTAACTGTTGTTAAGTTAATAAATGTTAAATAATAAAAAAACACCAGAACACGAACACAAAAACAAAATAGTTATATATATATATATATAAATATATATATATATATATTTATTGTTAGTTTAAAACTGTTTCTCTTGTTGTTGTTGTTGTTGTTGCTGCTGCTACTGCTGCTGCTACTGTTGCTATTAGTTTTGTGTTGCTATTGCTGACTACGACGCGACGCGATCCGCATCCGCACGGCAAGGAATCTAAAACACAATTGTTCTGCGTTCTGCGTTCTACTTCAACGATACGTTCTAGACTGACCGTCGTTGTCGATTGTCGGTTGTCGTTTCTGCTGCTGCTGCCGTCGCTGTTGCTGTGGCTGCTGCTGCTGGTGCTGCCGCTATTGACGCCGCCGTTGTCGCTGCTCGCGCTTATACACATGCATATTTACCCAAACACATACAGGCATATTACAGATACACAAGCACGCGCGCGCACAGGCAGATACAGGCACGCACACAGGCATAAACAGTCGCGAGAACGAAACGAAATGAAATAAAAATGAACGAATGAACGCAGCAGCAGCAGAAGCAAAAGCAGCAACGACAGCAACGACAGCAGCGGCGCGCGCGCCTCTCAGTCTATGAGTATGAGTGCAGTCGACGCTCTGTCTACTTTATTTGTATATGTGTATGTACGTGTGCGTTCTAATAGCTCATCAGCAGAAGCGCAGCAAGTGTGCGTGTATCGGTGTGTGAGTGTGAACGAGTCAGACACTTGGCGGTACCCAAGACCCGAGCCACAACCAAACCAGTTGCTGTTGTTGTTATTCATCTTCTTGTTGCTGTAGCTGTTGCTTTTGCTTTTGCTTTTGTTATTGCTTTGTTAAAGCTGTTGTTGTTGTTGTTGTTGTTGTTACTGCTTAATGTTTAGTTGTTGCTTTTGCAACCCAGCACCAGTGCTGAGCAGCAGAAGTACCAGTGTTGAACACTAAGACTCAACACTGCAGCGCTCAGCACTGCAGACACTCTGACGACAATCATCGACGAGGTGTCTGCGCCCCTGTATTATGCATGCATGTATGAGTGTCAGAGTGAGTTTGGTTCAATATGTGCGCACATTTATTTCTATATATATATATATATATATATATATGTGTGTGTGTGTGAGACTCGTTCTTGTTGTGCTTGTTGCGACCGCGGCGCTTTTGTGCACTGGTGTGGAGTTGATTTTCAGCTACGACCGACGCGTTGGACATAATGGACAGAATGGGACGGAAACGAAAGACGATTGCCGGCCCTGCCCCCGGGCTCATTGCTCAGGCCCGTACCGACTGCCTCACAGGCTGAATAACTGACAAACTTTGTGTGCTGGCTACTCAAACTGTACACAGTGGTACAAAAACTAAGAAAAAACTGTCTTATCTACAATGATGAAATACAAATTATATAATTCAATTTCTAATATATATAGATCCCTTCTGAGATTTTATATAAAAATGAATATAGATGAAAATAGATGAAAATAAATTTATAGTAATACAATAAAAAACGTATATATTATTGTTAAAACATGAATATAACTGTAGTATTAGCAATTATATTAAGCTATAAAATAATAAACATCTTTATACTAATATAAATTAATAATAATAATTATTATTATATAATGTTTAAATAAATATTCAAACTAATATAAAATATATATATATATATATATATATATAATATATATGTGAAATGATTGTATAACAAATTTTGAAAAGCATTTACAATAGTTTTGCCTCAATGTGCTGCTGCTCTTGCGGCTGTGCGCCAAAGCAACAGCAACAGCAACAGCAGCAGCAGCAGCGACAGCGAAGTTGCGACCGCTGTTAACTTGCGCTACAATTTCGCTGGCTCGGCCAGTTTTGTACTAAGCACACACACATGCACACAAGCATAAGCACAGAGCTAAGTGCATGTGTGTGTGTGTGTGTATGCGATTGTGAGCTTGTATGTGAGGTATAGTCGTGGCTGCCAGACATTCTGGCACTAGGGCTCGGCCCGGCCGACATGTTGCTTGGTGCTTTTGCTTTTACTCGTCGTCTCGACCGTCACAGCGCTGGCAATCGAACGATGTGTTGGCGAGAATGCTCAATGCATGTATATATAAAAATATACCCATATATATATATATATACATATATATATATGAGCAACTATGCATGTAAGTGTTGTGTGTGTATTGAGAATCAACTGTTGAATGTGTAATGTGCTGCGCTGACTGAACGAAAGAGCAATGCATTTTTTTTCTTCTTTTTAGTTGTATTTCTGTATGTACGCGCACATATAAGTATATATATGTGTAATTACATATGTACGCACATGTATATATATATATATATATATACATATTTATATATATATATATATATATATATATATAATAAAATATGTTTGTAAGTTCATGCTTGCTGTTGTTGTTTCATGTAGTTGCTTTCGGCTGTGGGTGCATTATAGAGATGGGCGTGAAACGCCGACAAGCGCTTTTACTTGAAGTTACCGCAATTCTTCAAAGATTCTTCGTAGTTATATATAATTTGTAATTAATAATCTTTAACTAAATAATATTTATATTTAAAATAAGTTTTAAGCTAACAAATTTGTTGCTTTTTTAGTTGCAAAAATCACTCTTATATTTGAATAAGAAAATTATATATATAAAATATAAATTTTATATAATAATCTGTTAAATGTATTAATTAGTAAATTAAATTAAAATTTATGTTTAATATTATTTGTTAATCAACGTATATATTATTGTTTGTCTTGTTGCCATCTCTAGTAAATTAGAGACACTGTTGCTATCGCTTCGTTTGCCACTTCACCTTCTGCTGCCCGACTCCCCCATTATTAAAGCTCAAAGACAAAAGGGCATAGAACACAGCGTGCCATAACTACAACAAATGCGAATGCAGCTGCACTAGAATAATAATAACAGCAACAGCCACAACAGCAACAGCCACAACAACAACAACAACAACAAAAACAATAGCTACAGCAGCCACATTGGGCCGCACTTGTTGCAAATGACAAACGAAATTTTCTACACAACGAACAGTGCGCACAACGAAAATCTGCGCTGCTTTTGCTGTTGCTGTCGCTGTCGCTATTGCTGTCGCTGTCTCTGCTGCCGTTGATGCTGCCTGTGCTGCTGGTTTTGCTGTTGCTGTCATCGTTACCGAAGTCGTTGTTGCTGTGGCCGTCGTATTCGTTGCCGTTGCCGTTGCCTTTGCCTTTGCCTTTGCCGTTGTCGACGTCAACTGGAATTCATGAATGAAACACATATGCATGTATCTGTGTGCCTTTTGCTGTTTTGTCGTTGCGACGATTGCGTGTGTATGCAAATTCATAAATAAAAGATGTGTTTTGTGTCTATGGCAAGTTATTGTTGTTGTTGTTGTTGTTGTTGTTGTAGGTATTGCTATTATTATTATTATTATTATTATTATTAATATTATTATTGTTGTTGTTGTTGCTGTTGCTTTTGTTATTTTGTTTTTGGTGCGCGTGCGATATCGTATAATAGTAGATGAAGCGAGAGCGAAACAGCAAAAGCCGAAGCATAGCCAAAAGTAAAGAGAAAGAGCAATACTTAGAGATAGACACGCAACACGATTAGATGCCTGTCAAAAAAGAAAACAAAAAAAAAAATATATAAAAAATAAGCAAAAAATGAAAATAATAAAAATAACAGCAACAACAACAAGAACAACAACAACAACAACAATGACAATAAATAGATAAAAAAAAAGCATTGACTCACCTAGTCAAAGCATAAGGCAACTGCCGATGCTCGTTGATAGATCTTTGCTCTCGCCAAAGCCTTTGAATGTGAGCAAGAAAGACAGCATGAGAGAGAGAGAGAGAGAGGGAGAGAGAGAGAGATAGATTGATTGGGCAAAAGATAGAATAAGCAATAAGAGAGAGGTCCAGGCAATTGAACGACCGCCAAAGGCACTGGACAGCTACTACTATAGATTCCCACGTCGTCGCTTTACCTTCTTCTCTTTTTTCTACTTCTACTTCATAATCATCAATATCATTATCATCAACTGATTCCTTTAATACAAATTCTTCATCTTTAGCTTAGTCTGATGCTGCTGCTGCTTCTTCTTATTATTATTATACTGCCATCCCAATAGGCCCCAAAAAAAAAAAAAAAATTAAAAAAAAACAAAAACAAAATAATAAATAAATGAAAAGAGAAAAAAAAAAATACAACGACGACGCGTTGTCTGGAGATGTTGAGCGCCCAAACGCCGTCGACGCTGCCGCCGACGCCTGTTTTTGAATTGCATTTCCAAGTAACAAATAACAAAAACAATATGCTCCCAACGAACAGAGCAACAAGAAGAGAAGTAGAAGTAGAAGAAGAAGAAGACAAAAATAAAAATCAACAACAACAAAACCAAAAGTTGAAAAAGAACGAAAACTTAAAAAAAAAAATATATATATATATATAAAACAACAACAATAAAAGCATCAACTACTACCAGGCAGAGCTGCAAGTGTGTATGTATGTGTGTGTGTGTGTGTGTTTAAAATAAAATCAAAAGAATTCCACTTTTGTGGCCCCGTCGGCTTCTAAATCGATTTATCAAAAAGAAGAAAACAACAACAACAACAACAAAAAGCAAGTAAAAAGCGGAAAAGACGCAGGCAAAGAGATAAAAATTGAATATAAAAAGGTAAAGGTAACATAAAAATCGAAAACCTATACACACAATAGATGCACACACAGTGTCAGAGCGAGAGAGAGAGAGAGGCAGAAAGAGAGAGTGAGAAATATACACATGAATACAGACGGACAGACACATGAATTGATTAAAAAGTTGAAAAATAAAAATAAAAAAAAAAAAATAAACCAAAAATCATTTGGGAACCGGAGTACCGGGCACGGCCATATCTTCAAGCACAAAGGGCTCGGGCTGTGATCACTGTGTGTGTGTATGTGTGTGTGTGTGTGTGTGTATGTTGGTTTGTATGTGGGTAGGGGGCGAGATCGCAGTGCGGTGCCATAGCGTCAAAAAAAAAAAGACGTCAGGGGCAAGGGCAGAGGCAGAGGCAGGGGCAACATATTGAACCTGGGCCTGAGCCAGCGCCGACGCCGTGCTGTCTGCCTTTTGAATGCGGCGCATAAGCCCACACAGACAAATACAAATACATACATTTATATATATACATATACATACATCACATATATATGTATTTATTTATGTATATGTCTCTGTATAAACTATGAGGCTGAGGATGAAGCAGAGAAGATCAGAGCGACACTTGGAGACAGCAATTTAAAGACCTGCGCGCACGCGCAATCTTCAAGCTAAGCAAAAGCAAAACGGAACCAACTGAATATTAATCATATATACACCATATAACTACCATATATATATATATATATATATATACTCAACATAATATATATATATATAATATAGATATACTAATTACTTTTCTCTAGATATAAAAGTTATAGAAAAATATAAATTTTAGTAAGCGAAAGAAATTATATATAGCTAAATAGTTATGACTTTATATATATATATTAGTAAGCTATAGCGTAGTTAAAACATCTATCTATACTATATGATATAATAACTTAAACTTTGAGTGTTACGTGGAAGATTATAGCATGCAACTTGCACTTCAAAATCTATGAATAACTCAAGATATCGAAGAGCTAACTAATTTAT
Organism: Zygothrica quintamaculata; assembly: GCA_037044455.1. Lineage (NCBI taxonomy): Eukaryota > Metazoa > Arthropoda > Insecta > Diptera > Drosophilidae > Zygothrica > Zygothrica quintamaculata. The sequence goes on from JBAMBS010001192.1 coordinate 17,864, forward strand.
ATAGTAGAAAAATAGAAAATAATATGATCAGGTGACTAATGTTTATACACTGAAATTTCAGTGCAGATCTAATGTATCGTCTTATATATATATATATATATATAAAGTAAAGATCCTCAAATTGCTAAGTAAACAAAAGGAAAAGAAATCAGCAAAAAGATTATGCAATATATATATATTTATATGAATAAAAAAATAAACCATTGATATATGAGTAATGTATACGGATGTACAATTTGGTATCGCATGATATAATATCAAGTTTTGTATATATATATATATATATATATATATATATATATATAAACATATGTATATTTGTATAGTATAGTGTAGGGACTCAGCTTTCAATAGAAGCTAAAAAATAAATAAGAAAAAAATAAAGAAAATACAAAAATATTGCATGAAATTTATGACTAATGTGAAAAAAGTTGCAAGTTGGTGGCAGGTGGGGCGCAATTCTACTGTTTACGCTAAGGTTCATTAAATGTCTATATATATATATATATTATTATGAAATAATACTATATGCTAGATGAAAGTTTTGTTAAGCCTTATCACTTGATAACATCAAACAAAGGCGATTCGCTATTAACGATATTTCATCAGAATATGTCTGATTATCTATGACAAATACCCTTTATATATATATATATATAAACTTGACCATATATATATATATATATATATATATACTATATATATAATACTTCTTGAATAATAGAGCATTCTTTTCGGGTGATCCAATTTGTTATTTAGTTTTTTCTTTTTTGAAAACAAAAGTAAAAAAATCGCAGAATTTAAGTATGTAATTAGCTGGCAGTTATCGTTGCTTGCTAATCAGCTTGTAACAAAAAAAAGTTTGTATTTATGTGTATGTGTGTGTATTGCTTAGCTTTAAGTAGAATAAGTAGTATAAAGGAGCTCAGTTGGTCATTGAATGCGTATCTGGTTTTCATTTCATCTCCCTTACTGAAACTTGCACGTGGCTTAATCACGTTTTTAACTTTGTATGCTAACAACAACTTACACACACACACATATATATATATACACATACATTCATACTCATATTAATATACATATAGAAGCACTTAAAGTTAGTTTTGTACTCTCTTTCAGTATAATAGTATAGGTTATACTACAACTATAATGATCGTAATGCATTTTAAGATTGTAATTGCTTTTTGAGTGTTGCTCCAACAACGTTGACTCATTACCAATAGTAAATGGATTTACCAGTTAGTAGCTTGTTGACTAGTTACAATACTAAAACGTACTAATTAGTGTATCTCTTATATCTCTAATAGTTGCCTTGGTTTAACAATTATTATGCAATCGTAGAATTTATTTCTATATATTATGTATTATTATTTTTTCCATATTTATATATGTATATAGAATTTATAAACAAACCCATTGCTGTGTACTAGTAGTAGTAGTAATAGTAGTATATGTCTAGGTCTGGGTCTAGGTGTGAGTCCAAGTCTGGGTCCAAGTCTGACTAACTCTGTTACTGACCCCCTCGAACCCGTTAAGCTTATCGCGGATCACAATCACCGGCATGTGCAGGCATCCAACGTATCTATCTAATCGCATTTATAACAATCAAAAAAAAAAAAAAATTAATACCTATATTTGTACCTATACATATATACTATATATATATACCATATATATACTATATATATAAATTTTTTTAAATCAAAAGTGCGCTTTGAATATAGTCGAAATAGGCATGAAATAATCTTTAAGTTTCAGGTAAGTTTTGAGTTTAGTTGGGGAATCAGATTATATATATATATATATATATATATACTAAGCGTATATCTGTCATCTAATCTGATCTGTGCAAATTTCATTTATATAACATATACATATATACATATATAGTAGAGGAATACTGAAGCATAGTTCAGTAATTCAGATTTGCATTGAGTATCGCAAACAGATACAGGGTGGCCCATCTAGCATTTGCTTTTTGAACTATCAATAATTTTGACTTTGACATTTCGAATGTCATTGTCAATGTGTCAGATATTTAGTAGAAGGTTTGCGGTTTACGAAATGGTTAAAAAACATTTTTGAAAAATATAAACTCGTTGTTTTTTTATAGCGATTTTAAAACGCAAATCTTTCGTGGACCACCCTATATATGTTTCTTTATTATATAGTATATTAAGCTTATTTGATCTATGCTTTATAGTATATTTATATATAGTAGATAAGTTCAATTTTCTATGTATATATATATATATAGTATATTTATAATAAATTCAAGTGAATTTCTCAGGATCATTATAGGGATTGCCTGGAAATTTCCGCAACATAAATATTTTTGAAAACTGAAACTGAACTGAAAAACCTGCAGGCAATTCCATAGCTCTCTATACTCAATCCTCCAATTCTTCAATCCCCCAATCTCGCAATCCCTAAATCCCCAATGCTCAATGCTCAATCCACAAATTGCAATCCCCAATGCCCAAATGCGAAACATATTCGTAGTTGAAACTCTTTCAAGCAACAAGCAAAAGGATCATTTGGCGATCGTTTCATTTACAGCACGATCTTGCCCAATTCCAGGTAACTACAAGCTGGAACTTCAAGCTTGGAACTTAAAGACTGAAGACTGTAGACTGTAGACTGAAGACTGTATACTGTTGACTGTAGACTGTAGTGTGGGGAGTAAAACAGCAACTGCGATTGTGACTGAGACTGTGGATGTGGATGTGGCTGGTACTCGGACTTGGTTCAGTGATGTTCGCTTGGCGATCTCAGGCGCCTAATGGATAGTTCTTCTTGGAAAAGAAAGCGGCCTGCCTTAAAGGAACGTGGCTCTGGCTTTGGTTGAGACTCAGGCAAAGGCAAGGCACAGGCAGAGGCACAGGCAGTGGCACAGGCCCCAGACCCATGGTCAGTCTCGTCTCAGGCATAATAATGTTTAAAGGCGCTGCATGATTGTTGATTGTATGGCGGGGTGTGGAAAGGAAGGGGGGCAAGCGTTGCATGTTAAGGGGACGACGACGTGCCACAAATGTTACTATGCCTCTTGTGCAGAAGACAGAGGCAGACATTGGGCCGCCGAAGCTGGAGGCGCATAAAAATGCGCTTGCCCATACACAAACATCATCTATATATATATATATATATATATATGTGTGTGTGTGTGTGTGTGCGAGTGTGTGTAAGAAAGGCGGCAACGCGCGAAGGCAAAACTTTTATTAACTTTTCCAAGAAATGGAATTTCTTGGATCCTGTGTGCCTGTTTCTGTTTCGCTTCGCTTCGACTGACTTTAAATGCGGCTGCTGCTCATGCGAAGCTTCAGCTTTAGCTTCACATGCAGGTAGCCATAATGCATACACACACACACACACACACATACGCACACACACTTTATATATATATATATATGTGTGTGTGTGTGTATATATATATCGAGTAAGCTTCAGGTGTTCTTCACTTCGATCTTCCAACTCTTTGCCTTGGCCAGGGCTAGTTAGCAAACGCCTCAGTCTCAGTCTCAGTCTCAGTCTCAGTTGCAGTCTCAGCCGCAGTCGCAGTCGCTGCTTTAGCATTCTTTAGCTGGCAAACTGACCTGATCAGTAGAGAGTGGATTGGTATGGGGGGGGGGAGTGTGTGTGCTTAAGCAAGAGGAGCACTTTATGTTGGTTAGGGTTAAAGCGTGTGCAGCGCGGCAAACATTGCGTCCATCGCCAACGTCGTCGTCGTCGTCGTCGTCGTCGTCGCCGTCGTCAATTTGAGTCAATTTCTGTGCGATGCCGCCGCAGCGAAATGAATCGAACGAAACTGAACGAAGCGCATAAATAGCGTTAAACAAAATCAACAAAACAACAAGAACAACAACAACAATTACAACAATAACAACAACAGCAACAACAACAACAACAACAACTGCTACTACTACAACAACAACTACCACAACAACAACAACAACAACATGAAGAATAACAACAACAAGAAGAACAGTATAGAAGCTGGCTATCCGGGACCGGGGCCTTCCAACGCCAACACACGCACACACACACTCACACACACGCACATAAATGCATGCATGTATATGCATACATATACATGCACACCCACACATACATACAAACACACTCACACACATGCAGAGAGAAACACATACAGTAAGCCAGACCAGCGGACGCCTACGTGCAGCCAAACTGGTAAACTGCAATGGCGCTGCTGCTGCTGCTGCTGTTCTTGCCGCTTATTGCTGTTGTTGTTGTTGTTGCTCTGCCTATTGCTATTGCTATCGTTTGCTGCTATTGCTGTGGTTTACACTGACTGCGGCGCAGCTGTGCACAGCGGGATGGCAGCGGCGGCAGCAGCAGCAGCAACGGGGCGACAACGACTGGCGCACTGGCAGACACACTGGCAGCCCAAAGTTGTTGTTGCTATTGTTGTTGTTATTATTGCTGCTGTTGCTGTTACTCTTGTTGTTGCTATTGTACTCGTTGCTGTTGCTGCTGCTGCTGCTGTTGTTGCTGCTGCTAAAGCGCCACACAGTGCACATGTGTGTTATGTGAGCGAGTTTTGAATTAATGCTCTCTCTTTGGCTCTCTATTTGCTGCTGTTGCTGCTGCTGCTGCTGCTGTAGCTGTTGCTGTTATATGTGTGTATGTGTGTGTGTGTGTGTGTGTGTGTGTGTGCTTGTGTATGCTTGTATTTGTGAGGCACATGTATTTTTAGTACAAGATTGTTGTTTAAACAAACAGGTTTTTTTACACCGCAGCAAATAACTCGTCTGTCTGCCCCGCTGCCCTCGTCTGCTGCTCGCAGCGCCACATTGTAAACACATACATACATACGATATACATATATATAAGTATGTATATATAAATATATATACATAAGTATGCCGGTTCTGTTGCTGCTGCTGCTGCTGCTGATGCCGCCTCCGCTTGCAACGCTGCGCTGTTGTCGATTTTCAACTGGGAAGACGGCGGCAACAGCAACAACAGCAACGACGACGGCAGACAGTGCGGCAGCCAGTTCAGCGTTTTACTAATTTTTCATGGCAGCCCTGGCGCCGCCAACAACAACAACAGCAACAACGATAAGCAGTGGTGAAGGGGGGGGGGGGAGGGCAAAAGAAAAAGAAACCAGTCGTTCGGCGTATCGCACATGGCGCATGGTTGCAGCCCTGGCAATGCCCTGGTCCATGCCCTGTCCGATCTACAACAGGTTGGGGCTATGCGCCGCACAGGAAACTGCGTATGCTAGTGTGTGTGTGTGTGTATATCTATATATATATATATACATATAAGTGTGTGTGTGTGTGTGTGCTATACACTCGCCCCCGCGCATCCACAAATCTTGCGCAATTTGGGGCCCCACGCTACAATAGCTTGATATACACACACATATATATATTTATAAGTATATAAATGTATATATATATATATATGTTTATGTGCACATATATACATATATATATTGGTATTTTTGTTATGTTTTTTTTTTGATTCCCCGTGCGCATTTCGCGTTAAAATAAGCGAACACCTTTGGTGTGAAATTCCGTTGTAAATAGCTTTGCGCATGGCAAGCAGCGGTTTGGGGTGGATTGTAATGTAAAGATTGGAATTGGGGTGGACAGTGGATGTTGGATGTTGGATGGTGGCCAGTAGATAGTGGAGAATGAAGAGAGAGAGAGAGAGAGAGAGAGAGTGAGTGGATAATGCAGGTTAGAAATGGTTAAATGCTCACGTAATCTCAGCTGCGCTTAAATCATGCGCTGTCGGTTTAAGTTGCCTTGAAAAGCTTTTAACACAAGCACATGCATACACACACAGACACATACATGCACACTTATATATAGAAAAGCATATGTGTACATATATACATATATATATGTATATATATATATAATATATATTCATATGCATTTATGTTAGGAACAAACTGCAAAATGATCCTCGAAATTATTCAAAAATGAAAGAAGAGTGGGAGAGACAGAGAGAGAGAGAGTGTGTGTGTGTGTGTGTGTGTGTTTTTAAAGCCTTAAGGAGTAGAAAGGAGCAAAACAATTTTAGGATAAATGCATAGAGAGAAAGCTTAAGCTTTAATGAGCCGCTAAATTGTAAAGCTTTTGCCACGTTCAATAATAATGACGCATAAAATAAAATAAAAAAAAAAGAGCTTTCTCGAATCGCTGATAGAATCGGCGCCCGAACGTCTGCGTTGGCGGCGACGTCGACAGCGCAGGGAGCTGCTTCTGCTGCTTCTGCTGCTATCTATGCTGCCGCTTACAGTGGCGATCCGGCAAGGTGTACCTCGAGCTAATGTTATTTAATTTATTTTTGTATTCACACGTTTCGTATCTGGCGGCTATGGTATGGGGCAGCGAACATTATGTTCGACACACACACACACGTATATATACATATACTTCTGCGTGTGTGTATATCTATATACATATTATGAACGGGTATCAAAGGGGCATAAGCATGGCAAGTGACAAACGTTAAGGTGAGCGAGTGGGACAGTCAATAACAACAACAATACTAGAAGAAGCAGCAGCAGCAGCAACAGCAAAAGCAACGACAGCAGCAGCAGCAACAATTGTGGGCAGCGACAACGACAAGCGCCAAAAGCTGTCGCCGACTCATTGCTGTTGTGTATATGTGAGTTAGCGAGCAACACACAGCGAGTGAGAGAGAGGGAGAGCAAGATTGAAAGAGAGTGGGAGCTTGTGTATGTGAGAATGAACACAAAATGAATTTTTTAACCCGCTCGCTTAACTGGCGCTCTCTCTCACACATAAAAGCACATTCTTTTACGCTCTCTCTCTCGCTCTCTGTCTGTTTCGCTGTGTTAGCTGGCAGGCATTCATCGAAATTCATTCGTTGTCGTCGCTAAGTCTGCGCTCGCTAGCCATACTTCATACTGCTTGTGTGTATATATGTGTGTGTGTGCATGTATGTGTGTGTATTGGAGTGTGGGTCGTTCGCTCGTTCGTTTTTTTCGTTCATTCATTTGCTCACAAACAATATAGAAGTACACACACACACACACACACACGCACACACAGACAAAGACAGAGATGGAGATACAGGTACTGGTGGTAGGAGTGCGAGCTCGTGCTCATGCTCATAGCACTCACAGCACTCACAGCATAACTCGCACGCTGCGGTGAAATGCGGCAACAGCGCACACGATCGGCACAGACAGAATGTCGCCAGTTCATGCTACGCTGCCAGACATACTGTCGTCGTTGTTGTCGCCGCTGCCGATGCCGTCGTCGTCATCGTCGTTGTTGTCGCTCTGCCTACGTCGGCATAGCCATTGCCTTTGCCGTTGCCTTTGCCTTTGCCTTTGCCTTTGCCTTTTGCCGTCGCTGTGCAGTCGTCAAATCACATTTCACACTCTGCGGTCCCCCCCCCCCCCCTCCCCCACTAGATCTTAAGCCATCCCGCTAGCACTGACATTAACATCGCCCTAACCCATTGCCTACCAACACGATCGCAGCCGCTGATGCTGTCACTGCTGCTGCCTCTGTCGCAGCTGACCCATCGCCCTGACCCCCTGGCACTACCCACACCCGCACCGACCCACAAATGCAACGTTTTGCCAGTGATGTGGCTGCAGTTTTGAAATGATTTTTCTTATTTTTTTTTGTTTTTATTTTTTTTCTTGCTATTTTATTTCGTTTATATATATATATATATATATATATATATATATATATATGTATATATATTTTGCAGCACAAGCTGCCTATGCTTCTGCCGCTGTCTCTGCCTCTGTCTCTACCCTTTGCGCCTGACACTGTCATTGCTTTGGCCTGAGCTAACTCCAAAATGCCCCAACCGACAATTGGATATTCGCAAATGCAGATAAATATATATATATATATAGCTGTGTGTGAGAGAGAGAGAGGGTGAGTGTGTGTATGTATGTATGTGTGTGTGTGTGAATGCATTGTGTGGTTGAGCGCGACCTCGACTTTGGCAACTGATCGATGCACGTAACAGTCGAGAATATATACATATATACTTAAATATATACATATGTATGTGTATATATAAAGCATATATAACTGATATATATCGTATGAAACGTCTATATGTATAAATAAATATATATATATATATATATATATGTAGAAGGAAGCCTAACGCTATCGGATGCATTGTGGAATGTTGCCCAGTAATTTTCCCCACACATCTCAAGCGCAAGCTCACATATATTGGCGGTGATCGATCAAGCCTTCAGTTTCCAAATGTGCTAACGAGGCCCAACAGCAACTACAACACCAGCAACAACAACAACCACAACAACAACAATAACAATAACAATAACAATAATAATTAAAGCAGCTTTTAACTATGCTTATAAAATGCATTTCTTGGTATTAAATGAATTTTGAATCGATTTTCTATTCTTAAAAATTGTTTTACCTCTACGATTCAAACGCGTCATAAATTCCTTATATATATATATATATATATATATATACATTGTATATAGATCTATCGATATGTATTATTGATGAGTATTATATCATTATTCTTAATATGCATTGATTGATTGAATACCTTTTGCAACTATTAAATAATATTATCTATAATTTATTACCATATTAATAATCCAGTTTTCTTTTTTTCCTTTGAAATATATCATGAAAAATTCTTTGATCTTTACGGAATGAACAGTCATATGTCATATGTTATATGTCATCAAGTGGAACTTCTTTCTTTACTCATTATAATAATCGATCTTCATTTGCTAACAAAATCAAAAGGTTTCATTGACCAACTAAAATACTTTCCGCAACGTTCTACGATCTGTATTCTATATAATGTCTTAAAAATATATATGTAAGTAAACTATATATAAGTATATATATATTCTAGAGCAAATAACTAAAAATGATCTCAATTGATTTCTGCTTGAGTTCTATCTGTAAGTTATGAATATAACTTTTGATTTTTAGTTACTATTGTTCACATCAGTATATATTTTTTGCCTGAAAGTCTTAATTATAAGTCTAATCGTCTATCTGTTAGTTATATGTATGAGTTTAATTGTCAGCTATATCTGTAAGTTGAATCTGTGAGATCTATCTGTGGGACTTATCTGTAAATTCCATCTGTACGTTTTATCTTGTAAGTTCTATTCCTAACTTTGATCTATTAGTTCTTTTTATAAGTATTTTTTTTAACTTTTAAATTTAAATTCTATTAGTTTGTTGTTTGACTTGTTACTATATCTTTAAGGTATTTTCAGTCTGTACTCTCTCTGGGTTTTATCTGTATTGTTTATATTTAAATGTTAAATGGAAGTTTAATCCGTAACTTCTATCTTGCATTTTGTCTATCATTGACTTAAACTGGAAGTCTTATAAGTCTGTTTAAGATCTCTATGCCTAAGTTTAGTCTTTAATCTCTATGCCTAAGTTTAGTCTTTAAGCTTTAGCTATCAACTCTATCTGTAACTTCAATTTATAAGTTTAAGCATTGAAGTTTTATCTGCTGCATTTTATTTTAAATTTAATGACTAATCTCTATCTGTGAGTATAATCTATAATTTTAACATTTACTTTCTATTTTTCACTTATATTTTTGACTTATATTTACAACTTGTATATTTCAGTGTTATCTGTCAGTTTGAGTCTAAAATTTAAGCTTCTAAATAAGAAATTAACTTAAAGATAGATTTAATTTGCTAAGTGATATCAATATTATTACAAAGAATTTTCGCTTACTTTCGAATACCGTTATCTATAATTGAAAATATTTTATGAAAAATTGCAAAAAATAAAGAAAAAGTAAATCGAAAAATATTTTGATAGTTTTTCCAAGAAATGTTTTTGATTTCCATCGAATGATATCAATAAACAACAACAAAAAATGCAAAAATTTTCTTAGAATGAATTTATTAATATCTGTTTGGATGTTCACTGGAAATTTCTGTATATATATATATGTATTTGTATATATCAACATCATTATGAAATTAAAAATTATATCATTTAATATTATGGCACATTTTTTTTTTATTCATCTTAATTTTATTTTAATTTTTTTTTTTAAATTTATTTTCTTCTACATTGGGAGCAACTGTTGCTGGGCGCTTTTTTTTAAGAGTATATAAAAAGTTTTAATTGCTCTTTTTGTACACTTCCATTGAAGTTTTGCCCACTCAACATATATACTAAATATATATATGTACTATATGTGCCACTCCCCCAAATGGGCATATTTATGACATATTCGAAAGACCCAAAGAGAACATAAAAATTTTCAGCGCATGGCGTTTTAACTGGGAATAGAGCAAACTTCCCTTGGTCAGCAATAACTGAAAAAAAACGTTATGAAATACCCCCCAGAATCTGCCATAAAAGATATATTTTTAAAAAGTTTATGAATATGTATATATATATATATACATATATTTGTATAGTTTTCAAACCTTAGCAATATTCATACCGGCAACATCAGCTATTTGAAACTCGTGTGGGTGGTAAAGTATCTGTGTCATGTTAAATAGGTCTTAATACACTTCAATAAAGGGTATAATAGGTTTATATACCAGAAAATAAAAGTATATTATATATATATATATACATATATATATATATATATATAAATCTAACTGATTAATTAAAATATTTAAAATATATATAATAAAAAGTGTTTTAGGTGAACGCAAAAATTTCTTATAGATATTTTATGCTATTTTCTTTTACATATTTTAGCTGCTATTATAGGGTATCTGCTTGTCGTTTATATGACTCGATTATATTATTTTATTTAAATTTTTTATATTGTTTTTTATTTTTGCCATAATTTTTGCCGTCGTTGACAATAAATTCTAGCAAAAATTTTGACTGAAAAATGCCTAAACGACTCATTTTTATATTTTCCGTTTGCAAAAAATTTCGAAATTTTATTTCGTTCACATTCCAACGATCAATATAAATATATATATGTATATATATATATATATATATATATGTGTATCACAGAAGTCATAAAAGGTTAATCACCCATCCGGTTACTTAGTGATACGACAATCTATTGAACACTTTTGATTCTACGAAATCAATTTGATAAGCGTTAAAAGAATTTGATATTCAATAGATAAAAACAAAATATGCATAAGGTTATCCTTGAGTTAGCTTTAGATTATTTGCTACTATATATAAGTATTATATAATAATTATTACTTATTACTTAGTTAGGTTTAGTAACAGTTACCATCTGGTTGCATGTTGCATGTTGTATGTTGTTGTTTATTATAAGATTCTGTTGAAGCACATGAACCTGTCTGTTGTAGGGCAAAAAGTGCCCAAAAATAGGCCTGAGAAATTAACGTTAACATGTGTTGGCCACTGTACAGCTTTAAAATGGGGCTTTCCCGTGTAATCAAACACATGTGCTCATCATTTGGTTAGTTGTACCCGATTCAAGCCCGAATGCAATCCTTATACCAATCCGCATTATGTTTTTGCCTCTAACTTTGGCTTAGGTGTGCAAAATCAGGCACAAACCATATAGCTCAGGGCTGAGACCTGGGCTCGAGCCTAAGAGCCCTGAGCCGAGTCAGTTCAATAACTTGACACGCCATACACACACACACACACACACTCATACCCACACACATTATACACCATCCGGCGGCATTTGTTTTGGATTTCCCGTCGGATTAAGCAACTTAGTGCACAATCCGTCCATGTTTCCTTCAGTTCCGTCTATATGCACTTTGCAGACGAAGGTAGAAGAATTCTCCATAGTGTGAAGTGTAAAATGTTGCATTTGTCTGCCTGCCTGCCTGCCTGCCCGATCTTCTCTTCTCACCTCTCTCCTGCATTGCTCTGAATCTGCCTGCGCTGCGCTGCATTGCACTGCACTGCACTGGAGTGCTCTGCTCTGTTCGTTACCACTAATTGTAATCGTGGGAAAAACCAATCAGACGCAACATTCCTTTTACCAGCTAACGTCTTTTTATTACGGGTCAATATTAGCGTAATCCACTTTTAGGGTTTATGAGCCAACCGTAAAGAACTTGGCTTGCATTTATGGCCCTCAAACATCATAAATCTATAAGCCATAACCAACTCGCTACTTACCTATCTACTACTACATTACAACTATTACTGCTTCTACTACTTATTACTAATTTTGATACTAATTTTACTACTTTAAGAACTATTAACTATAATTTCTATATAAAAATGTGATTCTTAATTATAGACAGAATATATTGTTTTTCTCCTTGAACTTTTCTATCTCATATTATCCTACGATCCCTAGTCTACCTACCTGCCGAACTATTCATTCAACCGATATCAGCGGCACTTGCATTTCAATTAATGTGATCGCTGTTAAATCAATCCTACGATACGATCAGATCAGATTTGCTATGATCGCTGGATTGTTGATTCTTTAAGGCACTTCCTTTAGACAAGGCGTTGATTTCTGATTGTTCAGTCTTGCATACCAATCAATGCCGTCAAAAGGGTATCCATTTATCATACGATATCTACACCCATACCCCATATCCCATATATCATTTTCCCTGGCACTTCAGCTATGCGCTGCTTACAGGTATTACAGGATTTAATACGTGCTGCGTTGTCCTTCAAAACAATAATCTCGAAGAGTATTATCTATTTATATATATATAATTTATTTTTATTTATCATTTATTATTTATTATTTATTATTTATTATTTATTATTTATTATTTATTATTTATTATTTATTATTTATTATTTATTATTTATTATTTATTATTTATTATTTATTATTTATTATTTATTATTTATTATTTATTATTTATTATTTATTATTTATTATTTATTATTTATTATTTATTATTTATTATTTATTATTTATTATTTATTATTTATTATTTATTATTTATTATTTATTATTTATTATTTATTATTTATTATTTATTATTTATTATTTATTATTTATTATTTATTATTTATTATTTATTATTTATTATTTATTATTTATTATTTATTATTTATTATTTATTATTTATTATTTATTATTTATTATTTATTATTTATTATTTATTATTAATTATTTATTATTTATTATTTATTATTTATTATTTATTATTTATTATTTATTATTTATTATTTATTATTTATTATTTATTATTTATTATTTATTATTTATTATTTAATATTTATTATTTATTATTTATTATTTATTATTTATTATTTATTATTTATTATTTATTATTTATTATTTATTATTTATTATTTATTATTTATTATTTATTATTTATTATTTATTATTTATTATTTATTATTTATTATTTATTATTTATTATTTATTATTTATTATTTATTATTTATTATTTATTATTTATTATTTATTATTTATTATTTATTATTTATTATTTATTATTTATTATTTATTATTTATTATTTATTATTTATTATTTATTATTTATTATTTATTATTTATTATTTATTATTTATTATTTATTATTTATTATTTATTATTTATTATTTATTATTTATTATTTATTATTTATTATTTATTATTTATTATTTATTATTTATTATTTATTATTTATTATTTATTATTTATTATTTATTATTTATTATTTATTATTTATTATTTATTATTTATTATTTATTATTTATTATTTATTATTTATTATTTATTATTTATTATTTATTATTTATTATTTATTATTTATTATTTATTATTTATTATTTATTATTTATTATTTATTATTTATTATTTATTATTTATTATTTATTATTTATTATTTATTATTTATTATTTATTATTTATTATTTATTATTTATTATTTATTATTTATTATTTATTATTTATTATTTATTATTTATTATTTATTATTTATTATTTATTATTTATTATTTATTATTTATTATTTATTATTTATTATTTATTATTTATTATTTATTATTTATTATTTATTATTTATTATTTATTATTTATTATTTATTATTTATTATTTATTATTTATTATTTATTATTTATTATTTATTATTTATTATTTATTATTTATTATTTATTATTTATTATTTATTATTTATTATTTATTATTTATTATTTATTATTTATTATTTATTATTTATTATTTATTATTTATTATTTATTATTTATTATTTATTATTTATTATTTATTATTTATTATTTATTATTTATTATTTATTATTTATTATTTATTATTTATTATTTATTATTTATTATTTATTATTTATTATTTATTATTTATTATTTATTATTTATTATTTATTATTTATTATTTATTATTTATTATTTATTATTTATTATTTATTATTTATTATTTATTATTTATTATTTATTATTTATTATTTATTATTTATTATTTAATATTTATTATTTATTATTTATTATTTATTATTTATTATTTATTATTTATTATTTATTATTTATTATTTATTATTTATTATTTATTATTTATTATTTATTATTTATTATTTATTATTTATTATTTATTATTTATTATTTATTATTTATTATTTATTATTTATTATTTATTATTTATTATTTATTATTTATTATTTATTATTTATTATTTATTATTTATTATTTATTATTTATTATTTATTATTTATTATTTATTATTTATTATTTATTATTTATTATTTATTATTTATTATTTATTATTTATTATTTATTATTTATTATTTATTATTTATTATTTATTATTTATTATTTATTATTTATTATTTATTATTTATTATTTATTATTTATTATTTATTATTTATTATTTATTATTTATTATTTATTATTTATTATTTATTATTTATTATTTATTATTTATTATTTATTATTTATTATTTATTATTTATTATTTATTATTTATTATTTATTATTTATTATTTATTATTTATTATTTATTATTTATTATTTATTATTTATTATTTATTATTTATTATTTATTATTTATTATTTATTATTTATTATTTATTATTTATTATTTATTATTTAATATTTATTATTTATTATTTATTATTTATTATTTATTATTTATTATTTATTATTTATTATTTATTATTTATTATTTATTATTTATTATTTATTATTTATTATTTATTATTTATTATTTATTATTTATTATTTATTATTTATTATTTATTATTTATTATTTAATATTTATTATTTATTATTTATTATTTATTATTTATTATTTATTATTTATTATTTATTATTTATTATTTATTATTTATTATTTATTATTTATTATTTATTATTTATTATTTATTATTTATTATTTATTATTTATTATTTATTATTTATTATTTATTATTTATTATTTATTATTTATTATTTATTATTTATTATTTATTATTTATTATTTATTATTTATTATTTATTATTTATTATTTATTATTTATTATTTATTATTTATTATTTATTATTTATTATTTATTATTTATTATTTATTATTTATTATTTATTATTTATTATTTATTATTTATTATTTATTATTTATTATTTATTATTTATTATTTAATATTTATTATTTATTATTTATTATTTATTATTTATTATTTATTATTTATTATTTATTATATATTATTTATTATTTATTATTTATTATTTATTATCCTTTATATTTTAAAATAAAACTTTAAAGCTATAAAGTTATAATAATTTTAGATATACGGATATTTACATAGTATACCTTTGGGCTTATCTAATGTTTATAAGAAAATTTAAGATATAATTAATAGCTCCTGGAAATTTGGTCTTAGTTTATATTGTATGTGCGAGGATTTGGAATGTGTGAAGAGGATGATGAGCTGATGACAAGCGATTGGAGGAATATGATGGATGGATCCATATCCGGTTGGAGTACTCATCGCTTGCTAATGAAAAGAATTTGTAGGTAGATGGGAACGTGGGTACCAATATACGTTTATATAGAGATATATATAGATATTGAATAGAATGTATGGCTAAATGAATTGATATGCCAAGAATCAACAAATTTGGTAATTCATTAGCCACTTGTTGTGCAGTCAACAACGACAGGTGGCCATAATTCAGAGTTCGGTAGTTTAGGTAACGCTGCCAAACGCAATCCCCTCTCCAGCTGGAATCTTGGATATCTTACGCGTGTGGCATGCACAATAAACCTTATGGATATATCAAACGAATGTCTATATGGATATGCTTCTAATGTTATGTCTGGTTATTGTATGAATAACTGAACGAAACAGTGGCATACAGTAGCCATACACAACTGTCCATAAATCGCTCAGAGACAAACGAGACAGTGAGACAGTGAGACCTCTGATAGGAGTACCATATAAATGTTAGGGAGACAACGCACCCGAAATACTAATTAGTGTCATGCAACAACAACCAAAACAACAATTTAAATTTTTGTATTTTTTTTTTTTTTTTTTGTGTGTGTGTTCCATGCCCATAAATCAAATTCTTAGTTCCGTTTCATTGGTGTTACATCGGAACCATATTGGCTCATGACCAACGACAACATCAACACTTGCCAAAGAGGTGCCAGAGATTAGTGATAAGCATCTGACATATGATACGATCCCCTGAATACAAATATTATTATATTTTTTATTTATTTATTTTTTTTTTCTTTTAGGGAAAAGCTTCAACTAAAAATTAGACGCCTCATTTCAATATGACATGCCAATTTCCATGTATATATATATATATATAAAACCTTTCTATATCAAACCATATTATATATATACAGTCGAGGCTCACTAATTAAAACCACTTTCTTCCTGGAATTAATTTTTTCCATATTTTTTTTAGATATATATTTTAATCATATAATTTTTATATTAAAAATATTTAAAAGTTTGTTGAAAAATGCATCAATATTTATTTGATTCTTAATAGAAACAAAGATCGGAATCAAACACTGATTTATCCTTTTATATATTTATTGTTGCTGTAAGATATTTCATACTGAGTACATTTCCAGTCCCTACTTTTAAATGATCTTCTTATCATCTTCTTATTTAATCACAATTTTGATCGTATATAGAAATATCTTATAGAAATTCGCTTTTTTTTCTGTATTCCTGATACTTTTTAAGAGTAAAAGAAAATTGTTAAAATTTTAAAAGAAAATTACTATTATCGTTTTCATATTGATTAGATCATATATATGTATATATAAAATTTCGCATGTAAGAAAAAAGAGAAAAAAAAATAATAAAATAATAACAATAATAATAATAGTATTGTATAGGCATTTAAATATTTTAATAATCTGTCTATATAATAAATAAAATAATTTTAGTAATTTTTTTTAATCAAAGAAAAGAAAGGGGAAAAAATTTTGTTTATTTTTTTAAATAATTTTATTACAAAAATATTTTTAACTTTAATTTAATTTTATTTTTTTTACAAAAAAAAATCTGATATAATAAATAAATAAACTAAATTAATTATTTTGCTACCAATATAAATTTAGTTATAACATTTTAAATTTCTATATATATATTTTTATAGTAAATGTTTTAATAAAAATACAATACAAAATAAAAAAATATAAAATATTATTTTTAATTTAAGTTCTTAAAATCTATTTTTTATATAATTTTTTTTAAATATTTATATTTATATTTTAATAGATTTATGTTATGTTAATTGTCAAGAAACCTCATAGAATTTCTTTATTGAAATCGACAAAATATTTTTTTTATACAGAAAAGTTTTTTTTTAATATTTATTTTTATATTGTAGGAAAAAAGTTTTTATTTATCAGTTTGTCTCAAATTCTTTAACAAGATATAATTTTTTTTTTTAAATAATTAATAGTTGTAATTGTTTAAAATTTTATTATTTTACCAATTTAATTTTTTTTATTATATTTTAAATATATTTTCCATTTTGTTTTAATTGTAAAATATTTTATTTATATTTTTTTGAATTTGAATTTAATTATTTGAAGATTTCTCCAAATTCAAAACTAATAAAGAAAATTTATATTTTATATATATAGAACTTTCCTATTGGAATACACATAGTCAAAAGTTAATAAAATTATATAGAGTATATTTTGTGGTTTTTATTTCGATTTTTAATAACTTTTAATTTTGAAAAGAAATCTTTTATTGAAATCATACTAGAAGCCACAAGGCATGTTCTACTATATGTATGTTAATCCAATATTTAGAATCGGATAAGGTCTGTTTGTATATATGTTTCTAAATATCTGTGTATATATTTATATGTGGTTATGTACGTGTGTGTGTGTGTGTGTGTGTGTGTGTTTGTGTATGTTTGTATGCATGTAAATTATGTGTGTATTGTTTTTTCTACGACATGGAAGTGCATACAAATAGACTTGGACATGTTCAAATGGACAGACAGCTTGACATTTATATGTACACTACGTATATATATATATATATATATATAACTATATATACATATATATCATACATGCATATTTGTATTTGTATATATTTCTCTCTCTATATATTTTTATATTTGTATGTGTGTTTGAGTGTGTGTTTAACTGCATGCTATGCGCGCATTTTGGATTCGACTTGAAGTTTTGCTGCAGCTTTGGATATTTCATTGAAAGTAAATATACAAAACTCTGTGTGTGTGTGTGTGTGTGTGTGTGTGTGTGTGAGTGTGTGTACGTTGGTGTATATTGGTGTGTGTAGTATATCTTGCCGGCCAAGCACACATTTGCCGCTGCAACGTTCAACGTTTGTTTATGCATTTGTCGTTTGTATATATGCCGTGCATATATGTATGTATGTATATATATATATATATATATATATGTATGTATGTATGTTAGCTATGCATGTGGCGTCGCTGGGATACCTACAATGCGCACACGTACAAGAGAATCCATATCAGCACGCCACAACAACAATAAATACATTTTATGCCCTGGCAAACGTATGAAAGTTCATGCACACATACACACATAAATATACAAATACATATGCATAGAGTATGTATTAACATATATATCAAATATACATATATATATATATATATATATAAATATATATATGTATATATATATATATATATGCACTGAGTTGCCATATAAAGGCAAACAAACGTGCTGCGGCGCGGTGGCAGAGGCGGCGGTGGCGGCGGTGATTCTGACGGCGACGACAAACGACGGCGGACAGACCGGGCCAGGGCAGGCCATGCCATGCCAGCCAGTCGGCCCAGGCCCGGAGTCGGGCCAGACAGTCTGTCGCCAGAAAATCTACTCACAATAACAACAAGAACAACGGCAATACACACACATACACTCAAACACATACGAAAGACAGACGTACACATACACTTAAGAGCAGCAGCAGCACCAAGAAAAACAGCAACAACAACAACAACAACAACAACGACAAGAGCACAAACCGAAAAACGTGGGCATGGTCGGGTAAGAGGGCAAGAGAGGAGTTTAGAAGAGCGCGGGCGATGACGTCGGCAACCGCAACGGGACGACAGAAACGATGTTGTTGGCGTTGTTCAAGTCGTTTGCGTTGCTGTTGGCGTCGCAGTTGGCAGTGCGCAGCGCTGTATCTGGTTGAGAAATCGTTCAAAGCGCAGGGCAAAGCAAAGCCAAAGGCAATGGCAAAGGCAAAGCTAAAGTATAGCCAAAGCTAAAGCTAAAGCAAAGCAGAATTCCATTTAGATTATATTCTTAGCTTTATATATATATATATATATATTTTTTTTTTATTCCTTTCTTTTTTTTTTGGTTTGTTGTTGTTGTTGGCGCTGCGGACAACATGTTGTGCGACGGCTTGGTAGGTGTTACAATACATAATGAACGTCGTCGATATATACACACACACATAATCACATATATGCACTCGCACACACATGTGCATAGACTGAGCTGCCACTGTGAACGACAACAACTTGCATTGCCAGACCGTACGGCGCGCACAGCCGTCACATAACGTCATCGCCAGCATTGCTTGGTTGGGGCATGTCGAGGGGGTTATTTGACACAGTGGCGTCACATTGCCGTTGGGGGAAGGTAGTTAACAAATTTTGTTAACTTAAAACCTAAGCATAAAGTAAAACAAAAAATATTTTGTCATACTGCAATGCATTGCCACCCCTCCCCCCCCCACCAACTCCTTTTTTGATCGCGAGACGCCACTGTTTGATTTTGCTTGCTTTTAATCGCCCACGAATTGTGTTGCTGTTTGTTTGTTTGTTTTTGATACCCCCTAACATATAAACAACAACTTACATTCGCACACACACACATACACACACACACACACACACACACATAAGCCACTTGAGTTCTATTGAGCCCCAGGAGCATCCAGTTATCGGCATTGAAGGGAAAAAGGGGGGTAAACAAAGCGACCCCAAAGTTGTCGCCTTCGCTTTAGTTCGCTAACTAACTAACTAACTAATGTTCCAGATGCGTGTGTTTGCTCACCCACAGCACACACAACACTTATGCCTCACCACACCCCTTGCCACCAGCACACACCATACAGCCTATATCAAACTATATAGTATACATAAGCTGGCACTGTATCGTTCAAGTTTCAATATGAATCTCAATTCCCAATCCAATGACCATACCCCCAGAGACCCTCAACATTCATCCGTCTGTATATATACATATATATATATATATATATCTTTACAAATGCATATTTATATATATATATATATATATACTATATACTCGTAAATCCCATAATACCCATAAACAAAAGGCAAAGTCGAAACTTATCACAAACTGTGAAATCTGTGGAAAACTTTAAATCAAAATTATTTCTTATCACATAAAGGAAAAATACTTTTCAAACAAAAACCGTTTACAAATCGTAAAGCAATTAAAAAAAATAACAACAATATATGTAGATCAATTATATACATATGTATATATATATATATATGTACGTAAACTTACTGTAATTGCGAAGGGAGAACAGGGAAAAGAGCAAAGAAACATTTCAATAGCTTTCAAAGTTCTACGCAAAAATAACTCAAGCTCAACAATAAGTTAGATTTGTACAGTTTTCCCTATAGATAATATATTAATATATAATATAAATTCAATTATAACTAAATGGATTCTCAACTATATACTATATATATATATATATTTTGTTATATCTGTCGTATAGGCAAGCAAAAGGGATTTTTTTTCACAGGTTTCCCCCGACGGTTTCGAGGCAAATATATCAAAAATTAACGAAGAATTTATAAAGTTTGACCTCAGCTGTAATTCCATGTAATATATATTCATATATATATATATTATATATATGTCTAATCTTGTTATGATATCATCTAGTTAGTCGGAAAAACTTCAACGTGTTAATTAAGGGTTGTTGGGCTATCTATGAAAATTGCATATGCAATAAAAATAAGTTAATTTTTTTTTTTCTATTTTATTTCATTTTATCCTTGTTGCATTCTACAAATAAGGAGCTAATTGCTTAAGGATAGCGCTTACGTTCATAATTGAGGGTCTAGTGTAGCGCTTCAAGTCTTGAGTCGACTCGAGCCGAGTCGAGTCGAGTTGTATTGAGTCGTGTCGCTCGGAATTGGAATCGGGTCGCCTTACGGGCTGCCACAGTCAACTGTACTAAAGATAGAAGTGAACATGAACACGTTCTCACTTATACACACTCACACACACACATATATATATATATATATATATATATATATATATATACTTATACACTCGTACACTGTGTCAAACACACACAGCAGGCGAACAAATATACAGGAAACGTGGACGTGTGGACGCCAAAAACAAAAAAAAATGGGAAGGGCGCATTTTGAAGGAGCGGGGCGGACGCAACATAAGTGCATCATGATGTGGTCTGAAACCTAACACTGTTGCCTTGCTGCGAATATTAAAATACCCACTTAAGACCAACAACAACAAAAACTGCAGCAATGGTAAGTAGTACCCTTACACACACACACACACACACACACACACAGAGAGAGAAAATTAAAAAAAAAACAACAATAATCCAATCGAAATGATCAACTGCAGCCAGGCAACAGACATTGGCGCCCATAGCATAGCACTTTTGGGTTGGGCCTCTTGAAGCTAAGAATATCTTTCAGCTTCCACTCGACAGGGTACTGGCGCTCGAGTGGATATGCAGGCATAAAATAGTAACTGATATTTTAGTACCTAATTATTGTCAATGTATATATATATATATAATGATTTTATTTACAGGACTTAATGGTTTCTTATTACTACGTATACTTACTAACCTTATCAACATATGTTTAGTTTAAATATCCTACTGTTCCATAACCTTAAATCTTCTTTTCTTGAACATTTGAAATTTTTAAATACGCGCCAATTTACTAAGCAGTGTGTACATACTATTTAAGTTATGCGCAGCACTAACGCAAATATGAGCAATTAGAATTCAACATGCTTATCGATTATTGACTAGCCTTTACCTATCGCTATCGATAAATGCCAATTTGCCATACACCGTTTTTGTGTTAGTGTTGTTGCGTGCGTGTGTGTGCGTAAACGCGTTGATTTACTTGAAGTTTTTTTTTATAGAAAATCCTACAAAATGTCAACAATTTAAAATTTGTTGCATTTTGACATAAATAGGTGTTAAGTGCTTATAAAAGAATTAGAGCGTGCGTCAAGCAATAATAGTAACAAGATTAACAGCAATTGCTGTTGCTTGAAAGGGGTATTAAACAGTAGCAGCTCGACAACAGTAACAACAACAAAGTAAAACGCTAGCAACACGCACACACACACACACTCAAATACAACGCGCATACACAGAGACAGGAGAGATACAAATACAAACAAAGGCAGCTTTTCCAGAAATTGGGTCGCGATTTTTTTTCCCCTTCTGTGATGACCAATTGGAATAAATGTTTTGGTTAGTTATCAGTTAAATGTGCAACAAATTGATATATAATAAAGAATAAAATAATTGATTATTTTGTATACAATTATATATATTATTTTTCGGTATCTTTTGTTTGTAGCCTGAATCACAGGTGGGCCCAATAGTTACCCCTTAGCAGTCCTTAGTAGCAGCGGCGATGAGTGTCGTTGGGAAGCAACTGAATCCAGTGCAATCATCTTCCAGCTCTGCCGCCTCCTCAGCAGCAGCAGCAGCAGCAGCAGCTGCAACGGGTAGCAGCACTGAGGGTAATAATGCAACAACAGCAGCGGGTGCAGCTGCAGTAGGAGCAGGAGTTAACGATGCAATGCGCCAGGAACCATCAAATGTATCACCAGAAGATGTGCTTCATCTTAACAAAATAACCGATGATTATTTATGCTCTGCAAATGCAAATGTTTTCGAAATTGATTTTACACGCTTTAAGATACGCGATCTAGAGAGCGGTGCTGTATTGTTTGAAATCGCTAAGCCGCCCAGTGAGCAGTTCCCCGATGGGCTATCAATGGAGGAAACCATGCTGGCCGCCGCTGAAGATCTCTCCTTAGATGACACTGCCGATCCCAATGCCGGACGCTATGTACGCTATCAGTTTACGCCAGCGTTTCTTAACCTTAAAACCGTTGGCGCCACGTAAGCAATCTAAACAAAATCTATAACATTTTTTTTTGTTAGAACTTCCAATTGGATAAAATTTCATATTTAAGTCAAATTTTTGTTTTGGTTTTTCGGATCCTAAAAGTATGCAACATATTTTTTTACAATTATCTCTAAAAGCAAATAGTACACGAAAGAGTATTGAATTTTAGCATCTTCTCACTTATTTTATAAAATAAAATAAAATTTTCTTTGAATTTTTCTTTCAGTGTGGAATTCACGGTAGGCAGCCAACCCGTCAATAATTTTCGCATGATTGAGCGTCACTTTTTTCGCGATCGCTTGCTTAAAACATTCGACTTTGAGTTTGGCTATTGCATTCCATATTCTAAGAATACGTGCGAGCACATCTACGAGTTTCCTAATCTTCCACCAGACCTGGGTAAGTTTAGAACTCAAAATATAATGATATATGTTCTTATTTTCGTAAACAAAGCAATTACATTCTTAAAATAAATGTATGCAAATTTAACTTAACTTAACTCTCTGCAGAGCTTCTGGGTTTTAATATTGAAGAATTTCCATTAGGTATAAAAAAGCAAAGTATTGGAAGATTTATTCTATTAAAACTTCATTCTTATTAAGTACTATATGAATAAGGTTTGTTATTTATAGTGTGTGTTTTCTATGCTTCTTAGCATATAGAACTTTTCCAACTTAATTTGTCTGCAGTCATATTCTAAAAGTTTGAAACGAAAGAGATATAATTCTACTTATTTGTTTTTAAGTTTCGAACTTAAGCTTCAAATATAGACATCAGTTGTTAGTTCTTCTCATTCATATATCAAGTATAATATGCTTTGTTTCTCTTAAATATTAAATCAATATAATTAAATTTTGTCTTGTTTTTGTTATTTCGTTGTAGTCGCTGAAATGATATCGAGCCCCTTTGAGACGCGCTCGGACAGCTTTTACTTTGTGGAAAATCGACTCGTAATGCACAATAAAGCAGACTATGCCTATGATGGTGGTATTATTGTCTAGAAGCAAGACACAAAACGAGAGAAAGAAAGAGGAAGACAGGAGACAGAGACAAGTAGAAAGCATGAAAGAGGAGTGCTAAAGAATTGTGCAGCTAACTACAACTAAAACATAGAACAAAACTAACTAAACAAATGAGCAAACTACAGATGAAAAACTAAATAAAAAAGATAAACTTACACACAGACACACACACACACACACACACACACACGTACTACACACACACACACTGACACAAACACACATGCACATCCAACAAAAACCAAAGCAAAAAAAATGATGAAACCAATTATAAGAAAAGGAAAAACCATATTAGCCTTAGCACAATGTTTTACCCACCATTCCTGTTTAATGTATTTATTATGATAAACACTCACATACACACAAACACACACGTACAACATACAAATCACACATACACCAACACACACACGCAAATTGTGTTCATTTATAAACAAAATGTAAGATGATCAAATATTTTACTTTTAAACAACTTTATTTATAAGTGCAATGTGATTTTCTAGATGAGCCCCGCCTCCACCATACACTTACCCCCCACAACACCTAGTCCTATCTTTAATGATTTACATTTATAATTATTTATTTGTACTCTAAGAAAAACAGACATATTATATATTTAACATACATCTACACATCCATATATAAAATTTTCTTTTTTAATTTTATATTTTCATGTTCTCATTTGTGGATTTTATTAAAATTAATTTTTCACCTTTCAACATATATATATATATATATATATATATATATATATATGTATACGAATATATATATATATATATATATAAATATAATTATACTTTTTTTTGCATCTGTTTATATATAGATATTTTAAATGCCGTCTTGTTTTACTATATAAAAATCAAACATGAGAACGAGAATTAAATTTACATTTGAAATGTAATTTATCTGTATCTTTATTCATTCTCAGTTGATCCAACCAAATGAGATACATTTAGTCATTTAGGTCGTATTATGGTTAGTTAGGAACACAAAATTTTGTTAACAATTTTCTATTTAGGTATTATTTAAGAAATTGGAAGTTATTTCGATGAACTGATGTGGCTGTTCCAGATGCACCAGATGACCCGTGTCTAACCAATGTATTGTAGCATTTGGAAAGATCTTTAACACCTCAGGCCAATCATCAGGTCTGAAAATAATTAATTAATATGTATTTATATTAATATATATTATTTGTATAGTTGGCATTTAAAAATTTACTTCATGTATGGTGAATGTGTGCCGCAAAGGAAGGTAGTGGGTCCTGTAAATGGTTTCAAGGTTCCAATATTTTTGCCATAATCTAAAAATCCGAATAGACTCTTTTGCAGCACCTCTACGTTGCATGCCCAATAAAATCTATTGGTAAAAAATAGAGTTAATTTTGTTTTTTTTTAGTTCTTTGCAATGTTGAAAAGTGTTGATACCTACTCCCCAGTTTCTGGTCTTTTACGTAGATTTTGCAGCATAAAGTCAACAGAGTCCCTGCCGACGACTTCAAGCATACTTTCTCTAGCCTGCTTACGTCCTTGGGATAGACTTAGATTTGGCGGTAGGGATACACTTAACATAGAATCAAATATTGCATACATATCATCCAAGGTTCTTGGCATGTGTACGGGTGATATGTCCACAACAATTAAACGTTCGACAAGTTCAGGCTATAGTTATATAGATTATTATGGATTTATGTCAACCATTTAAAAAAAAAATATATATATACACACATAAGTGAGGGCAAAGTGCATTACAGCTCGACCACCCATACTGTGTCCCATCAGATTGGTTTTTTGTATAGAATGGGCTTTTATGAAGGCGCCTAAATCTGCTGTCATGCCAGGTGAATTATGTGTATCCGAATGCGGACTATCACCATGATTACGTGCATCTACTGCATAGATCTAAGGTTGTAATGCATATTAAGTATTAATCTTCATAAGAATTATTTGTGTTTTGCTTGCTTACGGTGCGCTTTGTCTTATTGGTCAGAGCTTTGCTCACGCTACGCCAATTCTGCTTGGACCCAAACAGACCATGCATTGTAATAAGGGGTGACAGTTTTGCATCGATTGTGGGTGCCTCAAACTTGTCAAAGGCCATGGAAATTGCAGAAACATTTGCATAATGTCGATTTTGTAACCAAACATATTGAGGTAATCTAATACCCGCTGGATATGCATTTAGTAAGCATTTCACATTGATTATAGTAGGCTGTATAGCTTGAATACTACGTAACGCTCTATTCAACAGCTGCATTTCGCTAGAGTTGCAATGTGGCTATCGATTATAAGTGCTTTCCTTTTCGTTTTATCATTTCTAGTGCGACAACACTATCGAAAGCGTTAGTGATCTTGGCCTGCCATGGTATAATGCCGATATTAATGGCTAGAAAATTTTGACATTTCAATGCAATAAGCTCAATTAAATTAAGAAAAAAAGACTATTTTGTATTTAATAGAAATGTATAATATTTAAAAATTTTGGTATATTAAATGACAGTTCTTAATATATACCCAAAAATTGACATATTAAGCATGCAAACATGCGATAATTTCTTATCGATGTTTAAGCACCTCTAATGTATAGTGCACATCTTTAATATTTTCTGCAGTTGCGGCGGCTTCGTTTGTGACAAAATAAAATTTTTTTTATCAAAAATTGTAAACCTAGCCAACAAAATTCAGTTAAATTCATCAAAGATCAGGTAATAGCTCAACTTTAGTAGCAGGAATATTGTTGCTAAATAACGAAAGAATTTGCCTATAAATCCATAAATCGTGGAACACAGCGAACGCACAGACACGAGAGGGACATTGACGAAAGCAATTGGTGCGACTACACAGACACACTCATACACGCAAAAACAGACCTACACCAAAAGCGGGTAAACTCTTACACACACACACACACAACACACCAACGACAAAAAAAAAAGCGCCGGAGCCTCCTGCAAAAAAGAAAAAAAAAAAAACAACTTGTCTACTTTGGCTTAGACGTCGTTTAACGGAAAAGAGCGTTTAAAGGGATATAAAGGACTTGTGACGACTAAAGCTACGTCTGCGTCGTTTAGGTGAGCAACAAAAACAGCAAATTGTACACATTTTAATACTACCAAAAATTGATATATATATATTTTCAAGTATTCTATTTTTCCCCTCCAACACTACGTAAGTGCAAAAAGTGGTTTACACAAAAAAAAAAAAATTAAAAGTATTAAAAAAAAAATTTAAATAACGAAATACAAGTAAAATGTATTCAATTTTAACAATGTATAAGACTTTTGTGACGTCTGTGAAAAAAAGTTGTGCTTGAAAGTCAGAAAGTTCCGTCTCTTTCTCTACTGTCTTTCGCTGAGTAAAACTTTAGTTCAGTTTTAATTATTTAAATTAAAAAAAAAAAACTTTCTCGGTCGCGAAAAGTGCGAAAAAAGTACAAATATATACCGAAAAGAAAAAAAAAAACCAACCAAAAAAAAAAAAAATACCAAATAACATTTAAAACGTATATGATATATCGTTACCATATACACGTTACTACATGTGTGTGTGTATGTATATATATATATATATACATATATGCATATATATATATACATGTGTGTGTCTTGATGTTTTTATTTGTAGCCCTCAGCCAACAGAAAATTGTAGTTTTTTTTTGTATTATTCAGATTTGTAATTGTTTTTATTAATTAATATATATATATTTATATGTATGTGTATATATATATATATATATAAATATATATATATATATATACTTACTCTCTGTTGTCTTTCAACGTCGCGTAAAGTCGATAACAAGTAACAAAAAAGTAATAAATAAACTTAAATAACATTTTGAGAACACACACATAAAAAATATATATATATATATATATAAACTATTTAATAAAGTCATAAAAAAAGTAAATAAAAAAAAATGTTTACAAAAATGAAGGTAAGAATTCAACAAAAATGAACAGAAAATTTTAATGTTCAAAACTTTTCTTTCCTCCCCTCAAAGCATATAAACAAAATATATATAAATATAATAATAAACAAAAAAATGCACAGTCGACACACAAAATATATATATAAAAAAAAGAAAAAAAAAAAAAAAAAAAAAGTAAATTATAAAAAAAAAGAAAAAAAAAATGCATATAAAATTAAATAAAGCTCTAAATGGACAGAAATAATTGTAAAACTGACTTCGGACCGGTTGAGCCCCTAAATATCATTTTTATTCCATTATCTTTTATGATAAGATATTCTAATAACGATTTTTAGCCATGTTTAAACACAAAATTCCCCACACTGTTTACTTAGATCTTAATTAAAGTAAATTTGTTTTGTTTGTATTCATAGATATTCGTGAATATATATTTGTGTATGTACTATATCTTATATACATAATCTTTCAGTAATAAAAATAATAGGTCGGTTTATCTTTTCTTAGGATCTTTTTTACAGCAATTTTTAGTATATCGATCCTTAATCCTTTCGATAACAACCTCAATACAATTCTTGTTAAAAGTAATTTTCATTCTTTATAAAGTATATAGATAAAAGTTAATGTACCCCAATAAAGATTTAGCTTAATTATAAACGATTATCCTTAGGGCAGTTTTGTAATTAAATAAACTCTGTCGTTTATCACAATTTGTTATCAGTGTCTGTTTCTATAATGCTTGATCTTATTTAGGCTCCACGTTGCAACTATCGTACACTGAAGTAATATTAATTTTGGTTCTATTGTGTTAAAGGTTTTATTTTTTTTTTTTTTTATTTAGAATCTTATTGAATTACGTGCTTTATCTTTTATCTATTGTATTGGTCGTGTGATCTAATGTTCGCCATCTCCCGCAGACAATTAAAGTGTACAAAGAAACCGCTAGAAGGCAAGCTGCGTATCGAAATATTGGAAGAAGACATCAGCATGGAGTCAGATGATTCCCGTGCTAGCTCGGATTCAGACTCATCGTCTGATTCCCCATCTAATTCACCATCGGCATCGCCTTCAAAGGAACCAGCTGAAGAGGCACAAGAGGCGAATGGTAGTCCATCTGCAGGTGCTGGTGGCAGTCCAGGGTCCAGCAGCAGTTCATCATCATCATCTAGCTCAAGTTCAAGTCGTAGTAATGGCTCAAAGGCGCCAAATGCTGCAAAAAGTTCAAGCAGCAGCAGCAGCGATAGCGAGAGCAGCGATTCAAGCAGCAGCAGTAGCAGCTCAAGCGACTCTGAAGCTGACGATGATGATCAACCACAACAATCACCAAGTGCTGCTGATGGCGCCAAAATCTCTGCTTTACCCAATAAGTCACAGCCCAACTTAATACACAGCCGTAGCAATAGTCGAGGCCATGAGCCAGAGCCAATGAACAATCACGCAGCTGTGGATCTTAATATAAGCCATGAGGATCTCAGTGATGTGAGTGATATTGATATGGAAAAGCCATCTCCAACTAAGAATCCTCGTAAAGTTGTTGATGACGATGATGATGATGATGATGACGATGATGATGATGATGATGATGATGACGATGATGATGATGAAGAGGGTGCCTTATCCAGTGATTCTCAACCTGTACCAAATGGCAAGCCGCGAAGTGTTGAGAGCAACTCTCCCACCGATGACACATTGAATAACAAACCGAACTCAAAAGAGTCAAAGGTGAGTTAAATTACAGTTCGGTTAACAGTTATTAAAACTGAATAATATACCTAAAAAACATTACAAATAATAATCGAATATCTATTACATCATAACCCACAGGCCAAGGATAGTGTTAATGGTTTGGATGATCTGGTTAAAGCTCATGACGATGATGCGCTTGACTTTGAGGCAGAGGAGGGCGAATGCCCTGACATTAGCAAAGATACAGATGCTGATGCATTCGCTGATGCAGATCTCAATACCACTAAAGTTGCAAATGATATTAACAAGAAGGGGAATCAATTGAAGACATCTTCGCCTGATGATGATGACGATGATGATGATGACGATGATGACGATGATGATGATGATGATGATGACGATGATGATAATGATGGCAAAATAATGGAACGTGACGGTGAGGGAGAGGTGATTGAGGATAGTGAAGAAGGTGAAGAAGATAAGAATAATGCTGCAAAGAAGAAAAAGGAGGAGGAACTAGAAGAGGGTGAAGTATCCGATGAGGATGAGAAGCGACCAGAGGAAACTGAACCAAAACCAGTCTGCCGTTTCTATACACGCGGTCAATGTACTTGGGGCATGAGTTGTCGCTTTCTACATCCTGGCGTCACCGACAAAGGCAACTATACCATGTTTGAGAGTTTAGTGCGCTCCTTACCTATGCAAGGTGGCACCTCTGGTGGTACCAGTGGTGCCACTTCCACACGGACTCCTGCCAGCAGTGCCTACAACACTCATTTGCCAAGCGGCACCACGCCTGCTAGTGATTATCATGATTATCGCAATGAACGACCAGCGGTATTGCATCATCGTAACGCAGCTGGTATTCATCATGGTGGAATTTATGCTGCTGCCAGCGGACCTGCTGGCCATCATGATACACGCAGTGGAATCTTGATGCCTGATGTGCCCGTAGTTGTGGAGAATGCCTGGGAGCGTGGTCTACGCACTGCTAAGGAGATGATGCGTAAGGCAAACAAGCGTAAGGAGCAGGACATGGACTTTGAGGATAAGAAAATGAATCTTACTCTTTCACCTGATGAACTAGAAAAGGATCCATATTACATTAAGGAGCGTGGCAGTTCACCCAATGTTGTACGCGAAATGCCACCAAATAATCCAATGAATCATGTGAATACACGTCCCCTCCTGCCCTCGGTCTATTCAATGTATGGCCAGCCTCCAGATCGCTATCGACCTCCATATCTACCACATATGTACGAAGATGTAGATGTATACGGACGTATGGCACGTTATCGCGAACTTCCGCCTCATCGCATGCCACACTATGAGGATGATCGTCGTTTGCGGCCAGCACGTGAGGTGATTGTACAACGTGTAGAGGCTGTTGGTCGCGGTGATGAGTGGAGTGATCCATGGATGCGTTCGAAATCAATTGGACGTGGTGCATCATTTGAAAGAGAAGAACGACGACGTCGCGATCGTCGCAGCTACAGCAGCAATTCATCATATTCCAGCTCCAACAGCTCACAGAGCGATTCAAGCTCCGATTCATCACGTTCAAGTAGTGCTTCCGCCCACAAGCGTCGCTACTCGCACAAACACATGGCAGCATCTTCAACGCGGCGACATGCTTCCGGTAGAAATGCACGTTCACCCAGCCAAATACCAAGACGCCCGAGACGCACACCAAGTATGTACTCAATCATATCTAAATCATCGTATCTGTTTCAAATTCATTTTTAATCTCTTTAAAGAAGGCAGTGTATCACCCACATTTAAGCGATCTGCTCTGGAAAAGAGAAACAGTCCCGCAACCAAACGCAAGAAACTTTCAACGCCACCCAAGAAGTTTGATAAGTTGCGTCGTCGTCGTGGCAGCTCCAGTTCATCAGATTCAGGTATGTTCAATGTAATGATTTCTACATAAAAGAAAATAACTAAATCTATATCTTTATATTGATAGACTCTTCAGATACTTCATATTCAGATTCAGATTCAGGATCATCATCGTCGGATAGTTCCTCAGGCTCTCGCGATGCGCCACAGAAACGTGTGCGTGCCACAGACAAGGCTCTCAACGAGCGTAAATTAATCAAGAAACGTATGTTAAACTACCTATTTGGTAATTCTATAATGTTTATAAATCCTTAATCTTTAATGTTTTTTTTTTTCTTTCTTTTTGTATTCATTTATTTTGTTAGCCACGGATCATGCAGCCAAAAAGCGTTCACCTATTTCCATTGAGATTAAGAAGCCATCCACTATTGTGGGTGTATCAGCACTTGCATCGCCTACCAATTCGCTAGATTCCGATAAGGATAAAGAGGATAAGGACAAGGATAAGGAGAAAGATAAAGACAAGGATAAGGATAAGGATAAGGATAAGGAAAAGGATGGCAAGAAATCAAGACGCGAAGA
Organism: Zygothrica quintamaculata; assembly: GCA_037044455.1. Lineage (NCBI taxonomy): Eukaryota > Metazoa > Arthropoda > Insecta > Diptera > Drosophilidae > Zygothrica > Zygothrica quintamaculata. The sequence continues at coordinate 50,471 of JBAMBS010001192.1, forward strand.
GTTGCTTAAGCAATTACGTGCTGTCGAGGATGCTATAGCCAAGAAACGCTCCAAATTGAACTGATGACAATACACACTATTGCATATGTTCCTTCAAATCCTGCACTCCCTCATCAAGTTCGCGCACCGACATCATCAGGTACATCAACATCAACATCAACAACAACAAACTAACCTGCATACAGTACTAAGCGTGAAAATGATTCAAGCAAATCATATATCCTATCCTATGTGTGTATATTCGTGTACTCAACTTGACCTGCCTTTGGCATACACTGCTATATGTCCGAGGTGTGCAGTAATAGCAACTGAAACAGAAACAGTAACAGCAAAAACAACATCAGCATATGCATTAGCATATGCAGGAGCATATAATTTGCTTTATATAGCAAGCATTCATATATATCTCGAGGTTATACCTTACATTCGCATCGTATATGAACAAGTTCGATTGTCCGTTGCTAAAAAAAATTTCAATGCATTTAGTTTTAATGATACCCTTCCACTTCGCCTCAACTCTGGAACAATCATCAAAATTTTTTTTTATTATAATGGTGTTTTTTTTTTTTTTAAAATATCACCAATGATCAAACTATTGATTATAATAACTTTACCATTTGTATAAATAAAAGCCCATTTCACTGGTTGTATTTCATATTTTGATTGGACTTTATAACCAGAAAAAAGAGTTAAATAAGTCCAAATGAAATCAACTAGAAATCCTGTTATTAGTTTAAAATGTTCCAATTGATCTAAATAAACAGCGATGTTTTAAGGCATTGTATCGAATGCTTATCTTTTAATTTGACGATAGTTAATATCGATAGTCTCGTAGAGCAGTAACTGATAGCTTGGCTTAATTCAATAGTCTTATATTGAGAAAGCAATCAGCTTTCTGTCATGTACGTTACTATCTTATATTAACTGCCAGTAGATGGTGCCACAAGTCTTATGATCTAATAGATCAAAAGTTGAAAAACTTATCTATTACCTTACTAATTCAATTGGATAAGTCTTATACATATATATTTATATATATCAAATATATATATGTATATATAAATATATTCCAAAGCATACAAAAGGAAAAAAACCTATTAAACATCATTTATATTTTTTTTTCTGATTATTCATTTAACAGAAATCAGTTAATGAATGAATGGCATGTTAAAAGTCTTATAGAAACTTTTAAGCCAAATTATAAAATCAAATTATGCTTTTGCCAAAATACACACAAGACATATATAAATCTGATCTTAACCTATATCTGAACAACCAGTAAATAATATTGCACTAATTAGCTTTAAAAAAAATCAAAAAAAAGAAAAGAAAATAAAATTTCAATTGTGTTTAGATCAATTCAACGAATGTAACATATATATATATATATATATGTACATATATATATATATATGAATTAACATATTGCAGCAACAATTGATTTATTGAACTAATCACTGATTTTATATAAGCCGCTAGCTATAAGCGATATATCATATAATTAATATCAAATAAAGGATGTCTTTAAAATTAAAATAAATAATTTTATTTTATTTACTTTTTTAGAAATTGTTTAAAAAAATTTATAAATTTGAATAAAAATGATTAATCGGGGCTTATACACAATATTCAGTATAATATTCTTGTTTCTTGCCTTAGAAATTATTTAAATATTACAAGCTTAAAAGTTGCACTATAATCCTGTTACTTGCAACACTTGTTGAGGCAAGTTTTTATGCTGGCAATGGAAATGGTTTACTGAATCAATGAATTACAGGAAAATTCCGTTTAATACAAATTTAGTTTAAATTTCTCTTTTGCATTTGACATGACAACAAAATGCAGCTAAAATTGCATTTATTTGAAAAACTTGCACCGACTGCGTATTTTATTGCATGGAAGAAGCAAGAATCAAGTTGGACAAAAGATCTTTATAAAGTTAAACATATGGTAATTCCCTTAACTATAGTAAAAGCTATCTTAAGATATACTTTTATTTCTATTTATTTTTTTGGATTTTGAGGATATTGAGTTATAATCCCAGATTGTTTGACATTTTGTCCTGGAATAATGCTTTGCTTGATGTGGGCTAGCTGCAAGGACTCATGAGTTGGGATTGTAAAAGTGAACTGTGAATACAAAATTAAACAAGTTAAAACTCAGTTGCCTCTGATTGGCTCCATATCTGCATCATAGCAGAGGCTTAGCCCAGTATATCCCAAATGCTTCCAAGACTAATTTGATCGTAAAATGGATTCTTGTCTAATCGGAAATGTAATTATTGCAGCAATCTTACTTATAGTTTAGAATAAGCTGTAAAGCTCTTACGGATCTTATCCCTTGATCCTTTAAAAGGATGTTTCAATTGAAGTAGAAAAAGGAATATCTAAATTTGAATGCTTAGGAAACACAGTGAATCTTTTTTCCTATAGGAAACAGTTGAAGTTGCTAAATATGATCGAATTGCTTCGAATTGCTTTAGATGAATGAATTGTTTAATGAATACTCTAATGAATATTCTAATGAATAAAAGGATGTTTGAAATGAAGTAGAAAAATAGTATCTGAATTTGAATGCCTAGGAAATACAATAGATCTTTTTCCTATGGGAAACAGTTGTAGTTGATAAGTAAGTTTGAATTCCTTATTTAATAAATACTCTAATGAATAAACTAATGAAGAATCTAATGAAGAATATAATGTAGAATCTAATGAAGAATCTAATATAGAATATAATATAGAATCTAACGAAGGGAAAGATCCTGTAAGTATAATTTAACATGTTACCTATTTTATTTTGTATATTTTTGTTTGTTTGTTTTAAACGGATTTTATTGTGGCAGCTGCCAAAAATTGCACATTTTGTTACAAGCATTGTGTGTGTCTCAGTGTGTGTGTGTAATGCGTTGTAATTTTACACCAGTTTGTGTGTGTGTGTGTGTGTGTATGTGTGTTGTGTCGTCTGTGCTTATGAGTACTTTGAATAAAACCTATTTAGATGACGAATCACAGAAATTTGGCCTCATCAATGTTTGTGCTCGAATCACAGCTCAACTTTGCCAAAAAATGTCAACCCCACAAACGGCCCGTGACCTACCGCCCTATCACTATACTTCTATATCCTAAGAGGGAGGGAGGGGGGGATGTGTATGGGCCCAATGCCCAACGCACACACACATCAGACACATTTGCGTCAACGTCAACGTCAACATTGACACGTTCTACAGCGAAACCGACTCCGACTTTGACTATATTACATTACATGATTTTTTATATATATATATATTCACATATATATATATATATATATATATATGTACATATAAATATGTAAATTGTATGTGTGTGCGTGTGTGTTTGTCAAAAAATTTGCAATTTCTTGTTCTTTTCTCGTCATCGTCTCTCATTTTTTGCAATCACAGCCGCAAAGCTGTCAGAACACATTGTCATCATCAGGCAGCAAGCGACCACCCACACCTAAGCTCATGCCCATGTCTTTACCCAGCAACCACCGACACCACCACCTCCCATCCACCTGGTCACAGGCACGCATATTGAGTGTATATTCATGTGTGTGTGTGTGTGTGTGTGTGTGTGTGTTGTGAAATTTGTACATAGCAAGAAGCATACATGTGTCCGTAATCGTTACCCGTGCTCGAGCCTAGCCAGGAATAGTGTAATAAAGGACAGCTGAACTGTTCAACCCCACATACAAGCACAAGCATGCCTCTGCTCCATATCTCCCCCCCCACCCCCTCTCCATATACAGTAGCTCCAATACCAAGCATAGCCCATACCAAAAACTCCATCATCAGGCGGCTTCTTGGCTGGATTAGCGAATTCCGTTGGCATTTTTTACGCACTCCCAAAAAAAATAACAGTGGTGGACACCTTATTGTAGACCGAAAGACCCAAGACCTGATACCCAGTTACAGATTATGGGTTAGGGGTTATGAAAAGGGGGAAAGTAAGCGAAAAACGAGAAACGAGAAACGAGAGACGAACATGTGCGACAGCAAAAACAATCACGAACAGATTTATCGCATTCATATTCAGCTTGATGCGATATGTGACCGTATATGTTGGGGGCGATATAAAGAATGAATAGGCGTGGCATACTGACTTGCCTCGAATGGGTAGTGTGAGAGAGTGAGAGTTGCTGGAATTACTTCCTGGCCAACAAAATAAAAGGCAAGATTCTGTTCAGGATGGTACAAAAAAAAAAAAAAACCAAAAAAAAAACGAAACGAAAAAAAAAAACAAATGTTTAAGAATTGCCTGCGTATGTGTGTTTCAGGACCACAAAATGGGATTACATTACTCAAAGAAATTTATTTTGACAGAACTAATATTTTTACACAGATCAGCCTGCCGTTGATGTGAACCAACTCCTGCTTAGAGTTTTAGTTGCAGCTTGTGCTCCCACTACAGTTCTTTCAAACCATCTAACCATCCAACCATTCCAACCATCCATCCATCCTGGTCCAATCCTGTGCACTGTTGTGGCATTTGGGTTTGAGATTGCGGTTTAGCGATTCAACGTTTTATGTGCCTCACCGTATACTGTTGGGGTTGAACCCAATGGGGTACTGTTCTCAGCACCCACACGACGTTGACTAACTATGTTGCTTAAATCTAACACTAGTAGAAAGTATATAGTTTAATATCAAGCTAAGTGAACTGCTTAATAATGGAAATATCAGAGTTAAACTTATAATATATATATATATTATATGTATAAGTTTTATGAGTATCCTAATTAACTGCGTTAAGTTTTCATAGCAGACAGATTTTGAAAGACACTATATTGATCTATAACTTCCATCTATAGCTCAAATGTAAAGTGCCAAATATTTTGAAAAATTTGAATTGCGAGCTATAGCAGGCAGCTTTTGCATGTGTGCAGCAGACATATTATTACAGAAAATAGTTGCGTTTTGCTTATTCCTATAGCTCTCAACTACTGTAAGGCTACTGATCAAAGTTATCAAGCATGCTTTCAATGTACCTGTGTTTATGTGTGTGCATGTTGGTGTATGTTTGTTTGAGTGTATTGGACTTTGTTAGGCAGATCGAAATGGCAGCCAATTTCCGCGTTTTGACTTGATAAACACCAAAGCCCAAAGCAGACGATGGGGTTTTACAGTGTCGCTAGCACGTGGGGGATTGCTTTTATATACATATATATATTTATATATATATATATATTTGTATGTGTTTATGACTGTATATATATGTATATGTATTTGTATGTATATACTATTTAGATGGTTTTGCGTTGTCCATGGCGTTTCGCATAGCCAAGGAAACGATTTTGCCAGCCCACTTTTTATTATTTGCAATGCGACTGCGTATGCTCCTATGGTCCATATGTGTATGTTAGTCTTTGTGTGTGTAGGTCGGTGTGTGTAGGTGGGTGTGTGTATGTCCTTGTGCAGGACTTTCGTGCTTTATATATATTTTTTTTACAACATCACAACTTTTCTTTGATGCAATATGTACAAACGACCCGGCCAACAGCAGCAGCTAAAGGACCGAGGCAAAAGGATGTCGTTCTCGGCTCGACCCTCACGTACGAACTTTTGCCATAACAACAACTGTGGCCATTACGTTGCCAAAGCATGTGAAGCATACAAACACATATATACAAACACACACAATTTTATAGATATATATATAATAAAATATATATATATATATACACATCCTAACTAGTGGCCCTTTTGGACATTCCTAGCAACGTAGCATTTACCTTGCGAAAGCAATCCACAAGCAAAAACGCAGCAACCAGAACTCGAAACTCCAACAGGCATACACCAAACTTGAACTCGAACCCAGTCAACCCACCACCACTGACACTACTTCTACTACTAAAAAACAACGTTACCACCCCACCACCACTACCAACAACAACAACAGCAGCAGCAACAGTAATGTCGCTACTGCTACCACCGCCAACGCCGCCATTGCCATCAAAAGGCTTTCAATGGCAGACGGAGACTTTGTGCTTTCAACGTAACGACAGTCCAACGGTCCAACGGTGTAACAGTCCGTCAGTCTAACAGTCCAAAAAGTCGGACGATGTCCGTGTACGTATCCGTGTTTGTCCCTTACTCGTTGCCCGTTGCCCGTTGCCCGTTGCCCGTTGCCCGTTACCCGTTATCCCTGACTTGTGTCGCATGTCCCATGGCCGTTGCCACAACGGACAGCAATGGCGTTTGGTTGTATTTGCCTTTCCTTTTGCGTCGCTTGTTTCGCTTTCGCTTTGGCCACATGCCGCATGCCGCATGCCACATCCCTCGCACCATGGTCACCAGACCTTCTCTCCACCCACTAACACAGCGTCCCTCACTTACCATGCCATTCACTGTGGGCGTTTGGTTTGTACATGGGGTTGATTTTTCGCCATTATTGTAACAATTTTGATCAATGGCCCTATTTGGTCTGCTGTCCGCCAAACGAGCCCAATACCAATACCAATACCAATACCAATACCAATACCAATACTAATACCAATATCAAACTCAATCCCATACCTACAATACCAAACCTCAAACGTCCCCCTCCCCAACCCCATAAAATTCCAAACCAAAACTCAATACAGTACCCAATGCCAATCCTAACATAGCCGGGCTGCTCTCATATTCATTCGCATGTTTTGCCGTTTTTTGGCAACGTCCTTTGTCCTTTATTTTGCTACTTGTTTCTTATTCTTTTTTCTTCCATTCATTCTACTTTTTTTTCATTTTTGTTCTTTTTTTTTATTTTTGCATATACCCTAGCTAATAAGTATAATAACTAACTGATAAAACTTACTGAAGCATAAGACTTAACTCTTATCTTTAGTATTTCTAAGATAACTTTGAATATTAATCTGCTATAACTAACGATATGCCATGGAATATATATATATATAAGGGTAAACTATATTTAAATAGTATATATAATAGAAATTATACTTAACTTTTGGAAGTAAAATTTATATTATAAGTAAAAGTTAAATTAATATAAAAATATTATTATATAAGCCTTGTTAGCATTTGGTTTTGTCAGTGTATTATAGCCTTATATAAGCTACTATTTGGCTTATATATAATTTCTAATATTTATAGCGCCTTTTTTTAATTATATACAACTCCTAACTGCCAGTTAATTATGCAACTTAACTGACAGTTAGCGTCTATTTGCCGCTTTTAAGCAAGAAATTTTAAAAATGTCTAGAAACGTTTGCTAAAAATGCTGTTTAGACTTTCGTTTATTATGCTTATAGTAAATATTAAAAATTTTATTTTTATAGGGTATATTAAAGTTGTTCATATTGTATTTTTAAATTTGATTCGCATCACTGTGTTTTTTTTTCATGTTTATTTTATTATTTATTTTTGCCGCGTTTGCTACTTTTTCTCAACGCGTGACTGTTATTATTTGGGCTTTGGCCTTATGACCACACACACACATATATATATGTATATATATATTTATATATGTATATGTGTGTGCAGTAACCCCCTTGGCTTAGGGCATCACCCGCACATATGTGCGACCACAGGCCATGACAACATTTTGGGCTAATCGAAGTTAACCCTTGGCTGGCTTTGACAATTTTTTATGCATGGCTCCCATTTGCCATTCAATTCGATTCGATTCCTTTTCGATTTCTGCTTCTTTTGTTGTTGCTGTTGTTGGTGTTGTCCATTAAATTTACGACACAAAACGCAGTCGGGCAAACAAACAAATAAACAAACAAACAAATCGACGCATAGACTAGCAAACAAACAAACAAACAAACAAAGAGACAAACAAACAAACAGCAGGGCAAACATTTTTATAAAGTCGCCAACGACGCCAATAAGGAAGGCGCCTCATAGATTGGCAAGGGGGTATCCACTGACTGGATACTGCTGTTATCCCTGCATACACTGTGTACTAGAACACATGTTTGCGGACATTTATGCAAACTTAGCTCCATGTGCCGTCTGACGATTGGGAATGAGAATTTATATTGGAATTTTAGCTTGGGGTTTCGCTCCATGTGAAGTTTGGAGACTCTTTTAGAACTGGACCTTTCTGCCTATTATACTACATATGTATGTACATATGTACACATATCTATGTATATGTGTATGTATATATATACTTTGTGGTTTTAAATTGGCAGTAAAGTTTATAAAGGTTGCGGCAGGATAGTTGAAATTAAAGTTTTACCTAAAAGAAATTAGAAATTTGTTAATGAAAGAACACTTGCCATTGAATATAAAGGATTGTATAAAAGGATAGTAATATACACCAAAGGACATCTTCTCTTGTTATTTTCTTTGTATTTCTGTTATATTAATAGCTGACAGCACCTTTAAGCCAAATAGTTTTTGTTATCCTTGTGAAGTTCAAGGATAAAAAACAATTCCTTATTTACAAGCTTTGACATTTGATAGTTACTCAATTGCACCGACACCAGCATATACTTGGCACAGGATCAGAATCTCAAACAGCTGTACATTACCAGCATAATGCGTTTCAGCTACACACACACACACACACACACACACACGCACACTCGCACACACACAAGCACACATAGGTGCAAAATATAGTATTACCAGACTGGCGAACAAGGTGCAAATTAAATGAATTCAAATGCCAAACTGTGGTCGCCAGTGATACGAGTACACAGACAGAGAGAGAAAGAGAGAGAGAGAGTGAGATAGATAGATAAATAGAGCGATAGATAAAGAAAGAGTGAAAGAGATAGAAAGCGTAAAAGCTAGGGAAGGCAATAGGAGAGGTAATACTCAGACTGGAGGTTTGCATATTGGATTGGGAAAACACGCAGATGTCCTTAAAAGCGATTCTTTTTTATCAACTCAAAAACACACACATAAATACACACACACACACACATACACACATATACACATACACATAGCGAGGCAGACAGACAGCAAAGCATAGGCCTATACGAGTCCTGTTGTGTCCTGTGTCTGTGCGTTTACTTTTTATTTTCGAATTATATGAAAATTTGTAAGCGCTTGCGATCTCATATGACGAAACGGGACATGCAAACTACAAAGGACCAACAACAAAACCTGTGTGTATGTGTGTGTGTGTGTGTGCCGCCAGATTGCCGCAAGGTAAAGCAGGAGTATGAAGAGAGACACAGAGAGATAGAGAGAGAGAAGGCAATACAAAAAAATGCACACAAAATCAACGCGACGCCGTGTTGTATCTCTCTGTGGCGTGTGTCCTGTGCCGTGTCCTGTGCGTATTGCTTCTGCTCATTCCAATAACAACATTTTTTTAAATTCTTCTTCCTTCCATACACATATACATATACATATATATTTTTTTTTTGCATATCACATGCCAGCACGGGACATTGTATGATATGGTAAAGGGGTGCAGAGGGGGTTGAATCATCATTTGAATAATTCGACATTTGCGGCTGCCTGGACGCGTCCTACGTCCTGCGTACTATGTTTGGTCCTGGCCTCGCGTATACCTTTTACCTTTGCAGCCAACCTTTGCAGCTTTCCACGCGTCGCAGCCGCGCATCGAATGACGAAAATTTCGTAATAAATAAATAATCCTTTCCGTGTGGAAAAACTATGCCAGACTCACGTGTCTGTTTGTCTCTTTTTGCCTTTGTCTGTGTGTGTGTATGTGTGTGTGCTATTGAGCAGGAAAATTTGCTCGCAATTTGAAATTATGCTATGCACAAAAAAATAAGAAAAAAATGAAAAAAGGAGGCCATGCAAATGCAAAGCCCGCATGTGGCAACAGGATGTTGTCGTCCATAGCCCGTCGGGGTAGACAGGCGGAGAGGGTAGCGGCAAACGGGGCTGAAGCGGATTTTGCAACATCAAAGCAACACCTGGCCAACATTGAACATGGATATCCAAATCGATTCATATACATATATAAACACACACACACACACACACAAATATATATACATTCATACTTGACACAACTTTAAACGACTCAAAATTCAAATATTCAATCGAACTGCCAGTTCAAAGCAGTTGACGGAAATTTCTCCTTTTCTTCTTTACTTCTGAAGTACTCCAAAGGATTTACATATATTCGTCTATACGTTATATCTATTGTTTAGGGCTAGAACATTATATAACTGTATTAAATTGTTTACTTCCTGTTGCTATACTTATGTCTCTTTAAAGGCTTTCAATTGTAATCACTCATAGAACTTCATTCTACATCCTTGGGCTAGTTTGATTTTCCGGCATTTTATATAGTTAATTGAACTCTGCTTTTGCCTGTTCTTTGCTCTAGAATAGCAGTATGTCCTTCAGTCTTTATAACAGCAACAGCTTGTAATATTTGCTTCTATCAAATTTCGCTTTCCTATTTAAGTCCGAGAAGTAAAATATCCCTAAAGCAGCTCCAATCATTGGTGTATTAAAGCATCTACTTACTGGCTAAATAATACCTAGATGGCTTACATTAGCACTGTTTCTTTTAGAAAAAAACAAATATAGTAATTATATATATAATCTGATTAAGCTTACCAAGCAAAGAATCAAAAGAAACTTCGAAAAGGAAGGTAACTCCTGGTGGCTGCTTCAAACGTTAACAGTCTTCCTTCGCTTAAGTTATCGGTTAAGCTAAGAGATGTACCCAAAACTAAGAAGCTACTAATTATATTATATATAAATCATAATTATGATTATAAATATTATATAGACTATATATAGCTATATATTAGCTTAATATATAAAGAAATCAAAGGGGATTAATGATGTTCCTAGGGATAAAATTAGCTCAATGAAATAACAAAAAATTGTTGCAGTAAAAATTAAGATGCCTGAACACTTTCTTTTGGAAGAGCACAGAATTATGATTATATATGTATATAAAATATATATATCTCTATACATATATAGTATAGTATATAGAATAGTTTATAGTAAAATCTCAGATCTTAATACCTCTCATATATGTGAGTGAAATATTATCTTTTAAGTATCCTGCCACTTATGTTCAGGGATCGCCTGCAGATTTAAAGAAAATGAGAAATTATTGCAATTATTCATTGGATAATGTATCTAATTTTCGCTCAGTGTAATGAGCATTTGCAGTGACATTGCCATTAGTCAATTATATTTTAAGCATTTTTCAATTTTTCAAATTTTTGCCAGGACCCGTACAACTACCCTTGTGCTCTTTCCTAGCTGAAAACTAAATTTGCCTGTTGGATTTTCGCGGACATTTTTTTTTTTTTTTTTGAATTGCAGCCGCAAATCCTTTTGCTGCCAACCCTCTAAGTCCGTTAACCCTTTTGCAATATTTTTTTTATTTTCTAATTTTTCCTAAATGCCAAATGCAGTTTTTCCTATGCATCAGTTTTTTTTTTATTTTTGCTAATGTTGTGGAAAATGCACAAATCCTAAAAAAGTCTGAAAGTCCTGTGCTGCCTGCGTACAGTCAGCGTAACAGACAGCATCCACTCAGCTATGTGCTCTATGCGATATCCTTATCCGATTTGGACTCAACTCATTAACCACTTGACTAATTGCCCCGATAACAATGAACATATACACATGGGATATGCCTCATTTTGAGGCAAAAACTTGCACCTTTTGACCCAAAAATATACAGACGGGTTGACAGTTCAACAATGAGAGATCATATGGATGATTTCTAAATCGGGTTTTTATTTATTATCCTTTTTTGGCGCCTTATCGCATTACACGGACTCATGAACTGATTCGTAATTGTCCAGTTAATGTTTTTCAATACCCGACTAGCAGCATCCTTTTTGTGGTATTAAACATCAACTTCACACCTAACAAAAAAGAAAAAGACAGACAGAGGAAAAAACACCGCAAAAGTTTTGCCAGCATCCTGAGAGCAACAACAACAACAGCAACAACAATTTGAACAACAACTGGAACAACAGGAACTACAACAAACATACTCATTTTCACACGCACTTTGAACCTTAGCAGGATTCGTTCAGCTTCAGTTTTCATTCGTTCGGGTTCAGCCTAAGGTCCAGCATCCCCTAAAAAAAGACACGAAAAAAAGGAGGAAAAACACTTATAACCCCAACCTAACCCAAAATAAAAAAAACCCTAAGCATGATCTAATGCTCTCGCATTTGGTGTAAAAAACTCGGTTTTCGACATTAAACTGCCAGGATGATGATGCCATATAATATGATATTATATAATATAATAGAATGCTCAATAATTGCTTTGAGCTGGCAGCATCACTCAATTGGCTCATTGCCGCCAGTAAGTCAAGGACCCTTGAAATGATCTCTGTACAAAAATCCCTTTTTTTCTGTCTCTCTATCTCTCTCTCTGTCTATGATTATTATTATGATTCCTGTTGCTTGTTGTTGTGACTGTTATTGCTCTTGTTGTTGTTGCCTTTTTGTTTTCATTTATTATTTCTCCCAATTTTCTACGTTTTTTTGTCCTTTTTTTTTTGGTGTTTTGTTGCTCATAAATTGCCACTAAATGGCTGAGAGCGGGGAGGATGCAGGACCTCTGCCTGCGATTGGTTTGTTTAGGGTTTGATGTGTCAATATTTGACAGATCCAATTGATATTTATAAATATAACTATACATATAAAGCGTATTATGTGAGTGTATTTTGTCAGGGGCTAATCAAAGTTGACTAATTGCCTGATTAATGAATGCTGCCATCGATATATATGATGGTCATTTAATATGGGGTCACTCACAGGTCAGTGACAGTATACGAGGCTTAACCGGTTTCTATGTCATTGATCTGACCTATGTGGGTGTTCGATATAATAATGAAATAGTAATTGATATAAGGATACTGGTATAAGGATAAAAATTAGTTAATTGAATTAAAGTCTAAGTAGCGGATAGTTGATAGTCCCGGGAAAATCCTTAGAAAGGTGTTCCTTGGGCTAGTGACAGTTTGAACATCTTCAAGCTCGCAAATGGATGTAAGGTGTATGTATGGAGTAGCTACTGATATAAGGATATTATTAAAACCATGTATTATGCTTAAGCTATTGCTCTTGCTATCAGTGAGCTTCTACTTCTTTGACTTTCCTCAGCATCGCCATTCAACCCAGATTACTATTCTATTTATCTATATACTAAGCAGCGTTTAAGCTAAGCGTATAATATAGCCTAATATGAATTGGAGTACTTTAGATATTCTTATTGGAATCCAATTAATATCCTTTAGAACTTCAGCTATAGTTAGGGCTGTCCATTAATATCATAATTTTGTAATCCTTGGGCCTAGACTTTGCTTATGTAATGCTTTGTTAGCATTTTCTTAGATGCTGCACAGCTGGCCATGGAACGTGAGAGGTGAGCGGTAAAAGGCACCCTAAGACATTATTGTAGCTATACCCCTCGCTGAGGGATGACGCCTCTGTCGCGGTCGGAGGGTCCCTATGCGCTGTCCCATACCGTTGCAAGCCGTCACCCTCTCTCACATCTTGGTTGTGTGTTCTTTTCGCTGCGACTCAAGGAGGCGCCGTTGCAACTGTTTCATTTTTTTTCAATTGTACTACTCGACGTTACCTAATCATTATAAATTATTTGGCAATAGGCCAGCGTTCCATCCTCAGCGGTTGCCTCAGCCTTAGACTCAGGCGCAGCCTCAACCACATTCTCATCCTTATCGAGAGACTAAGATGTTTTGAAGGGGTTAAACTTTCTCACGATCTATAACAAAATTGGAATAATGAAAATCCATAAAAAAAGGGAAAACGCAAAAGTCTTTTGCTATAATTCAACTATTCTATCATCCTTCCTTTCCTTTCTCTGTTTTCCTTTCAGCTAAACATGTAACGGGTTTTTTTTTTGGGCTTCAACGATCGATGGATCGACAGATCGACAGTTAGAAAATTGTTGTGCAAAAAAAAAGAAAATAAAAGGGAAAACTGTTTGTCTTGGGCGCGTCAGTTGGAAAACTGATTAAGTATAATTGTTTGTCATGACAGGAGATAGAAATGGGAATGGCAATGAAAGAGGAAAAGGGAAAGGGAAAATGTAATGGCAACGATCTACTGTGGAGACGTCGTCATAATATTTATGAGCAAGGATACATAAATGGGTTGAGATCTGTTTGTTGTTCTTCTTTTCTTAACTGTGAGAATTTGCAGCACTTAAAGCTGCAGCTTGCAGCTGTACTAGTGTTGCCTCACAATGTTGCGTTGCTGCAAGCAAAGTCCAGTTGCTTGTAAGAAGCGGAAGGCAACTCAGTTTGTGGCCACAAGTAAGCAAATTAAACCAATATCACATTGCCAGACAGATAGCAAGGACTAAGGACCATTATGATGCTACCAACCCACAACAACAAGTTGTTGTTGTTATTGTTGCTGCTGTTGTTGTCGCTGCTTTGATTTTCAGTCTGTCTACAGCATCTTTCACTTGCAACGTTTTTACAGAAACTTTTCCTATTTTCAGTTTGTTTGTTTATCGTATTTATTTTCAATATTATTCCTATTATTATTATTATCATGTGTGTTGCCTGTCTGTGTGTGTTGTGTGTGTTTGTGTGTGTGTGTGTGTGTGTCGACGGAAAAGCAACATCTGAAAAGTGTATAATTTCATTGATGGTCGCCCCGGCAATCGCTGCCAAAAATTTGTAGCAAAAATTGGCATAAAGAAAATGTAAAACGAAAAAAAGTATAAAAAAATAAGAAAAATATATGAAGATAAAGGGAAAATGGAAAAGGCAAACAGAGCAGTGAAATCGTGAAAATGTTACCCAAACGAAAGACCATAGACCAGATTCCATGTAAAGTGTATAACATTTCAGGGTAAAAGCAAAAATAACCAACAAGCAGCAGCAACAGCAACGTCAACAGCAACAGCAGCAACAGCAGCAGCGGCAAAGTTGCCGGCAACAGCAGCAGAAGTTGCTGATGGAGTTGCTACGGAAATTCGTTATTGTGTTACCACAGGCGATGTGTCTGTGTCCCAATGTTATGTTGCCAGTGACGGTGCGCCGACATCCTTGCCCACATCTTTAGCCACATTCACAGTCAGCATCAGTCCAATAACAACAATAACAACTGCAGAGCACAGCAGCAATACCGGCAAGCCAGCAACTATTGCGTACCATGGGCGAAAAACACTTATTCAACTTTTAAAAAAGTTATTTATTTAAATCGATTATTGAGTTGTAAATTATAGTTATCGATGTTATCGATAGTTGGTAAATCTTTTAAAAAATGTTGTGTTGATTTCAGACAAACTGTTACTAGCACATTTTTATGAAATTTTAAAAATGGCTGGATTATCGTATATGGACTATCGATATATATCGGTTAAATCTGAGAGAATGTAATACTACTATAGTAAACGTGAAACATTGATATTAAATGTCACAATTTGTTATTTGCTTCTCTGTTATTTTATCGATATATACAAATATAATATCAATATATATCAGATGCATTTGTTTTGAAAAAATTAATTTAAATTTGAACACATAGCGTGAAAAGTTAAAAAAAATTTTACAATTTCCATGTCTATCGATTATCGATAAACGATATATATTGCATAAATATTTTTGTTACATAGTAAATTTCTATTTATTGACTGTAAAGCAGCAACAATAGACCTTAAGTTTTCATTATTAATCACTTATTTTATCAAAATATATATTAATATGTGTTATCGATATGTATCGGAGAGATATTTTTCTTTCAAAATCATTTTATATTCGCACATGGTAAACAAGCGACAATGGCCAACAACGATGTCGGCAGGGGAAAGAACAACGACGCACGGCGCCGGCCACCTTTTGCATCAAATAAGGAGAAGCGACCTTTTGCATGCACGACGATATTTTAATATGCAAAATTTCAAATGGTCCTTACACACACACACATACACACACACCCATACATACATACATATGTATATGTATATATATATATGAGTATATACGGCCAAAAAACTAACACTAACATATATATGTTGGTGATGCTTTTGGTCATGTGGACGTCGTTGGACGTCGCATGTTGGGTTACCATAGAGAGAGAGAGAGAGAGAGAGATAGAGAGAGAGAGCAAGAGGGGCAGAGTAAAAGGAGTAGTCGGAGTTGGAGTGTTAAATGGAGTAGTAGGGGTTAGATGGTTGAACGGACGCCCGCTAGGCAGTTGGCATGGCCAGAATACGCGTGGGCGTACTTGGTCGCCAGAGTATCCAATTCAAAAATTTTGCAAACCAACCAAGCGGAATAGGCAAGGAAGAGGCTGAGCTTAAGAACTGGTCCATGAGCTGGAGCTAAATCTGAGGCGGGCTTTCGTTCGCCTTTTTTCATTTCCTTTTCCGTTGGCAGGCGGCGACCACCGAAGCGCATCAACAAGCAACAAGGCTGCCCACCAGCTCATACATTGATAAACAGAGACAGAAATATATATATATATATATACATATAGAGAGTGAGCGAGAGAGAGAGAGTGGAGAATACACATCTCATACCAACACATATGAGGATCTCATTCGTATAACACAAGGGCGTACGCAAAACGACCCCGGGGGCCAGACCGGTCGACTAACAGACCGTCAGTCACTGCAGGTGGTACAACAACCGACCGAAAGCTGTAGCTTTAGATGTAGCATTAACTGTGTTCTGGTTCTATATCTGGTTTGAAGTTGGGTTTGGGTTTCGGATTGGGATTGGGGTTAGGGTTGGGGGAGTAGAGTTTTTTTTTTTTTACTTATTTTGGGGGTGTGGTGGGGTCTGGTTTTGTGTGGTGCCTGGTGGTTGGCATATTGAAATTATGTGTGCAGCCGTTTTCAGTATTCCATTTGCATTAGGGCGACTTAGTTTGAAACGAACCCAAGCTCTTGAGACATTCTCTTGACCAGCAAAGGCAGTCAAAGTCCTAGCTCTATCCTTATGTCCTGTGTGTCCCTTGCAGCCATCAACCATACCATACAATCATCCATCCATCCATCCATCCATATGTCAGCCAGTCAATCAGAAGTTTCCATGCCGCTTGCCACATTTCCTGATTTACGCAGGTAACGTCAACTTGACTCCATTTATGTGTGGGTGTGTTTGTATTGTTGTGGGCAAGACAGCACACACACACATAAACACATAAACACACAAACATATACACACTCACCTAGTGTATATGTGGGGTTGATGTAGATGAATGTCAGTGCATTAGAAAGCCTAAACGAAATCCCCTTTCGATAATAATGTGTTTGGCATGGGCAAACTTGTTATGTGCTTGGTCAATAGAAATGATTGGATGGACCGAATTCAGGATAATATACAAATCGATATGATTAGAGAACTTAAGGTTAATGCCATAGTTTTATAACTAAACAAGAGAAGAAGCTGGCTAAATGTGCTCTAGTATAAATTTAGCCTTATGTCAACTCAATTAATATTTTATTGCAGAGTTAAATGGAAGAGGATGAAAGAGATATCTGAAATGGAACTCTATATATATATATATATATATATATATATATATGTTTATATCTTTATATATATCTATATATATAGAATATATCTTTCTGATCAATATCACAATCAATATATCAATTGTGTAACAGAAAAAATTTGTGTTTAACCCTTTATAGCGCAGTGTTGCAGATCTGCAACATACCGTTTAGAAGCCATTATCTTCCAGTGTGTATTGGTAAATTATAAAAAAATAATTTATTGCTGTTTAGAAATAATCATTTCATTTAAAAAATATGCTGGTCACTCTTAGTTATGCCAAAGAACCCAAAAATAATTATTTTTCCCGTGACTTTTGTAAATTCTAAAAACTTGAATTTTTCTGCAGTTTCTTTAAAAAAAAAAAAAAAATTATTAAAAAACAGTTGTTTAATTGAAACTATTGGAAATTATTAACAGGTACATATTCTATTTTTTTTTATATATTGTTAAATTTTGGTAATTGGTCCATTAGAACTCGAGAAAGTCAGCAATTTAGTTGTGTTTTTCTTGAAAAAAACATGGTAAAACCGAATTTAAAAAAATAATAAAAGAAGTTGAATTTTATATTTTCAATTTAACACCAAATAAAAAAAGTTTTTGAAAATCGGAATTGTTGCGCTTTAAAGGGTTAAAGGGCAGTACGCAAATAAAACATGTCTAAGCTTATGAAGGATATCATTATGATAAGATTGAATCCTTCTGCCCAATAGTAGAGTATCCACAACTTTTATATAAATAAAGAGGCAAAACAGTAGCTTAACAGTTCGTTGGTTATGCAAACATTTAACAGTTATTTGTTAACCCATTTGGTATGCATTTAATTGAAGCTTGTAGGTGGCAAATTGATGCGCATTGTTTGTGGCCCTTTTGGTACACTCACTTTGCTTTATCTGTATCCTGAATCCTGGCCAAGCTCACTCAGGTATGTTACGTGTATATAAGGTTAATGTAATGAAGTTCAATACGGAACTGAAGTTACTTCTACTTGAGGCAAACAACAAAGGAAATCGCCAACTTGCATTTATCGCCTTATATCGGGATGGTAGCCGAGAGAGTTAGGGATGTAAGTGTTTAGAAGGACATTCTGAAAACAGCCTGACATGGCCAGACTTTGCTGCCAAGCTCTTGTCTCTGGTCTCAGCTTGACGTTTCCCGACTGACAAAATAGAATTCTATGTGTGTGTATGTGTATGGTGACAGGGGGAAAACTCTTTGGGGCGGTGGGAGAGTGTAGACATGGCAAGAAAAACATACGATGATATGATGCGTGCCTCTTGTGTGTTTCAGGTTGTTTTTTGGAGCGCGACTGGCGCGCTGTTGTTTTGACAACATGCGACTAGCCTTAACCTTTCTCCATACCCTCTCCCCCACTTATCCCTCAGAATATACACAAAAGAAAATACAAGCGCCATATATATATATTTATGAGTGTACTTGTATGTGTGCGTGTGTGTATTGTATGCGTGTTTGGGGACAGTCTAAGGGTAAGGGCAAGAATATTTAACAGGAAGAAACCAATAAAACCTAATGATATGAAAAAATGCAATTTTCTGAAACTCAACCAAACATACACACACTTACACACACACACACACACACATACACATAACCAACAGACATACAAGTTAAAGCATTGGGCCAGCGCCACAACGGGCGTCTTTTGACCCGTTTACACTGTTACCAAAAGCAAAAACTGTTGTAAGTGCCACAGCAACAGTGAACCTAGAAAAAATGGCAAAACCAACAACATCAGCAACAACAGCAACTGTTGCAGCTGTAGAAAATCTTGCTAAAGACGAATTAACACTTAGAATAACTATTAAAGCCTGCAACTAATCTAGTAGAAAGTGTTATCGATTGTTGTTCTAAACTTAAGCTGCATGTTATCGATACACTTTTGTTCTCATAACTCGACAAATTTCCACTGTTCAGGCTTGATTTTTAAGTACATCAATATGACTGTTAAATTGTTGAACTACTACACTTAATTTTCTGCAATTGTTATCGATATTCGATAGACTGTTGTAAGCAACAAATTTCATATGTTGCTTATATTAAGAAAAGTTGCTGCGGCACAGTGTAAACATCGCATTACGTTTGATTTTCCGCTTCAAAAAATCAGAAACATCAGAGCCTTCTACAGCTGAAGATGATGTTTATGTTGATGATGATGTTGATGATGATGTTGTTGATAATGATGATGATAATGGCCAAGTCTTTGCCATCTACCTCAGTGACATGTTGTTCTCTTTCTATTCTTATATTTTATTTTGTGTTGTGTTGTTGTTGTTGTTGCTGTTGTTGTCCGCGCAAGTTGTCATATGTGAAGTTTTACGCGTTGCTGAATTTTTATATTACGTGTACAACAACAAAAGTAAAAACAATAAAAACAATGAAGAAAGTAGAGTAAAAAGAATGAAAAAGAAAATATACAAAAGTGTCTTCAAAACGACAAGGAAAGCAAAAGTAGTTAAAGGGCGCGGGAGATAAGTGGAAAGGAAACGTAACGAAATGAAATGAAAGACAGCAACAACACCAACAACAACACAACAATAACAACAATAACAGCAGCAACAACAACAACACAACATAAACATGGCACCCAACACTTGTTTGGTGTCCGTCCTTAGACGCTTTGTCGTTTATCCTTTGCCTGGCAACGTCCACTGTGCGTCCTTAGCATAAGAATGTTATGGTGAAGGCATAGATTTGAAGCTGCTTTTGAGCTTGAGTTTGAGTCCAGGTTTGGGGTCTTCTGTTTGGGCTTGAGCTTACTCGATTATGGACATTTAGCTGGGATGGGCAAGAGAATGACAACGCCAGCTAGCCAGCCGTTGCATATGAAAATGTATTACCGTTAAATGGGGGCGAGCGTTGGACTCAAAAACAAAAACAAAAAGAAAACAAAAAACAAAAGGAAAAAAAATATTGAAACCAAACTAAAAACCGAACACAGAGCCAAAGTAAGCAGTAGCCCCTCAAAAGATACTCAAGATACCCTGCGAACAGGACACAGGCGCAACGCATGTAAGCAATTTCGCAAAGTACTTAGTCAGCATCTTTTACCCTTTCTCTTAGCTCGTATCACACTTCTCATACTATCTATATATATATATGCTTGGTTTCTCTTTCACTGTTTCACTTGCTATTAACCTCCCGTACACCCTTTAACCTCTTTGAAGGTGGTCCGGGGTGACCGTTCGTCAGAAGAGCCCACGCATGGCACTGCGCAGATACCAAGGGTAATGTTATGTCCTGTCACTGGCTATACTAGCACACACGATAAGCCAGCCAGACACCCAACCGACCTACTATGCTACCCCTCAATCCCCCCAACCATAACCCCATCTCTACATTTTCTAAGCCATCTACATCATCTAACCCCCTGAACTCCCCTCTGCCTGGTGACTGTTTCTACTACTAAAACTCGCACGCTCGCCGAGCCACACATATTTCTCTCTATTTTTTTTTTGCCTTCCTTTTTTCTTTTTCTTCATTTTTTTCTGCTATTTTTTTTTTCTAACATTGCGTTTCGGTTGACTTCGGCAACATTTCTTTTCATTTTTGTTTCTTTTTTTTTCATCCTTTTTTTTTTTCTTAACACATATTAAGCCGCAAAAATATTGCCGGCTACGTCGAAGTCCCACACATTGGTGGTCGCTATGCAAAGTTGGCAAAAAAAATTAAATATATATATATATATATATATATATATATGTGTATATGTGGGTGAAAAAAATAGAAATTGCAAAAAGAAAATTGCGTAAAACGACGAGGGTCATAGCGGGTGGAGTGGGGGGTGGTTAGAGAGAGCAGGAGAATAAAAAAATGGCACTGGCCTTCTAATTCACTCGATAGCCATTCATTGGAAACTGTTGATTGATGCTCTGCCCTTGTCTGCAGCTTGTTGATAAGCCGGCAAAGACTGTACGTACGACCTTACCCCTCCCCTCACCACACTCTCTACTGACACACTAAGCAGTGGCCAAGATTCCCCATACACACACACACACACACGCACACTCACTTTTGTCAATCCCCCACTCTATGCCTCTCTCTTTCTCTGTTATGCTCAAATTTTAACAACTGCTGCGTTGTCAGTTAGTTTTTCAATTTTTCATTTTACATATTTCAGGGATTAGATGACAACAAACCTTCAGTTTGCCAATGGTTGGAAGTATAGTGGGGTGGGGGGGGGGGGGTGGTGTAGGTGGGACACACACGAAGGGGTTCACTTATCGAAACTGTAATAAATATATTCATATGTGACCCCAGACTCAATCTCAGACATTGCTGCTTTCCCACTGTTATACACATGTCCATTCTGTCCTTGCTATGGATGATTTAATGAGCCTGAAAAAGACACATCTGTTATGCTCTTCATTCCCTGTAACATGGCTATATATTGTATATATTAACTAACGTCCGGATTATCTTTAATTATTATCATTTGAAATACTCACGTAAAATGCTCTTCAATTATAAGCGAGCAGTATAGGATTAACCTGTATCATGATTTGCTTATCCCCCCATCAAGGAATCCTTAAAACTGCAACTGCTAGCGACAAATATAGAATTCATCTAAGTGATGTCTGGTGATCCTCGATATTGCGGAGAGTTATCCTAAAAAGCACTTCGCATACTTTTGTTTCTCCGATTTTGCACTGTTGAGGATGGGCCATGGATGGGCCTTAGCAATTGTCTTGTAATCTCTTGTAATAAGCGAATTCATCCTTAAGTCAACTCGAAGAGCTTTGATTTCCGAATTACAATTGCTGGCGATAAGTGCAGAAAGCATCAATGTCATGGTTGAAGGGTCAAGCATAAGCGGATCATCTAGAGAGTATTCCCAAAAATGGATTTTCCTATCTCCAAATGCTGAAGAACAATATTTCAAGGCTCCAAAACTAAAATGAGAGTTATATTAGAAAGAAGCTGGAAGAGTTTAGGTTTATCCGAAACTCTTAGTGGTGAGTCATAGTCCTAATAATAATTGAGCATATAGAAAACATTGATTAATAAGGATTACTTTCAAAGTCAAGCATTGAAACAAGGATACAATATATTTTTGACAGATCGAAATATTTATTATCAATGCTAAGGTCTGTCTAGGTAACAATTTATATATATATACATATAGATATATATGTATGTATGTATGTATGTATAAACAAAGAATCACTAGGAAGATTTTGTGTATTTATAACAAGTTATCCCTCCGTGCTTTTGCTTTAAATGCTTCTGTAACATTGCTTCCTGAAAATATTTCTCTGCAAATACCAAGATGGATTGATTTTTGGGATCTTCTTTGTTTTTGGGATTCTCATATTTATTAGCTGTAGATTTGCGATATCTCGTTTTGTATTTCTTTTTATTTGCATATTCGGAGTTAAGTTTAACAGTTTGCTCAGCTATATTTATCTTTTTGGTACGGACTCGTCTGGAATGTTGTGGCTTCCGATCAATAATATGCTTAAATTCAGATACGGTATGTATAGATTCGCCACTTTCAGATTTTTTTGGTTCCTGATGTACACCCAGACTTTTTCTAAACTCAGTATGACGATCATGCACTTTAGTTATCTTATCTTCAATTATTTGCTCCAATTTTGACATACTGAGTATTTTAGCTTCAATTATTTCCTCCAATTTATGCGCATTTAAAAAACGCAACTTTTGATCTACTGCATTATTAACGGTATTATTTATAGTCTTATACATATCCTCTATTTCCATAAGATATTGGTCAGATTTTTTTTGTGTTTTTGGGTCAGGAAGCAATTTTTGCAATGCATCCTCTGTGATCAAAGCAAATCTAAGTTTTGGATAGCGTAAATTATGGCTTGTCATTGTTCCTATCAATCAAATTCGAGTTCCAAAATTAAAATATGTGCCAAATTTCTTCTTTATATTTTATAAAAAAATTTAAAATAAATTTAACTAAACTACAAATTTTTTTTAAGACTAATATGTCTTAGTATACCTAATACTCTGAGTTGGAAAACATAACTATGGAAAACATATCACAAAATTTGATTCTCTTCTCAATGTCTACTATTTTTTTTTGTCAAAACCAAAACAAACTCTCTTCCTCTCTTTCTCTCTGTGTATTTGTCTCTTTCTTTTTGCTGATTGCCTTTGACTTGAGCACTTCCTTGCAGTACCATTGTTTTGGTGACATGTGACAGGCCGTACTTCCCAATATTGGCACGCAGCGCATTGTCCTTTGTATAGACCTGGGCTAGGGTAAAACATTGTCCATGACATGCACTGAGCAGTACGAAGGTACAGACAGCTATAGAGTGTAACAAAGAGAGAATAATAAAGATAGAGAGAGAGAGAGAGTGAGAGAGTTTGAGTAAGTTGGCATATGGAGAGGCTCTTGTTCAAATCATGTCCGGTGACAACTAACAAAAGCTTTTTGGTACGAGTCACGTTTTCTGTGCTCAATTAATAAAAACAAGTATATAAATTTTGTAGTTTCACATCGAATTTCGTATACGCTAAAAACTAATATACAAGTTAATATAAAGTATCTTATAATGAAATTAAATTTATTTATAATGACATTAAATTTGTTTAGATTTTTTATGCCTTTTCTTTTAAAGCAATTCAATTTTTTTCAATTTGCGTTGAGGTCCTTAAAAAAAGTTTCATTTGCTGGAAACGTTTATATAATTTCGAATCCTGTTCAGGACATACTTGTAAGTACTCATGTCCTTAGCATTAATTTAATGAATAAAGTCATTCAGTGTTTAGGATTTGACATGTTCACCTTGATTTAGCCTCTCCTTTTGCATTTCCTTCTACGTCCTTCTTTCTGCTTTCCTCTACTGGTTTGAGTGCTGTTCCCCTTTTGGTTGGAACTTGCATTTTCGCTTTTTTTTTATTTCCTGTTCGCGGTGACATTTTGGGTTATTGTTCGCGATCTTTGCTGGTTGCCCTTGGTTACTTGGTTCCTTGGTCTTTTGACGACTTGTCACAGGCCCTTCAGGAAGCCGGCCAACGATCTTAACATTGCTGCTTGCCTCTAAAGCGAAACCTCAGCGACCCGTACCCAACCCCAAGAGACTAGAATAAAAAAAAAATTGAAACCCAAATGTTGAAAGTAAAAATGAAAAATGATAATTTTCATTGACGCAATTATAAGCGTTGTATGTTTGTTGCTTACCTGGTTAAGGCAGGGGCTTTGGGTTAAGGTTTGGGTTCAGTATATATGTATATGCATTTCGTTTTTAGGATTAACTCGATTCTTGAAAGGGTTACGCATGCATCGCGAACTGTGTGCGATGTTCTAATAACAAAGTGTTTTATGTGCATTCCACATTTATCGTTACCGTTAGCATTTTTGGAGGGGCCATCAGGTAGTAGTTGGCATTTGTATTTGCTGTCCTATACTGTCCTGTTATGTCCTGAATGAGTATGTATATAAAGCGCAATGAACGTGCACAAAAGCCGAACTCCTTTGCCTGCCTAATTCGCGGTATTCGTCGTTGAGAGCCAACAAGGGTGAAAGAAGTGCTTACAAATTACGATAAAACTGAATTTTAACCCCTTATGATCACAAAAACGAAAAATACAAAACAACACATTTTCCAACATAGGCAAATGTGTAGCGTCACGATCACAGACGAACCTCCTAGAGCTCTATAGCACACATATGCCACAGTGATCGAACGTCTGTCGACCCAACGGGTTGTGTTCCAATCAGCACTACTCAATTATCACTAGCACTTTGTGTGTTCTTATCATTTAGTCCCATCAGCTCTGCGCATTTTACAGTCAGTCACTATAAGGATATAGAGACTGCGATTAGTACTTCAAATATTTAACAGCCGAACAGCTTTGCAAGTTCCGATCGGACGCACTGATCGGACGATCCCATCAAGTCAAGTGCCCGCCACAAAGTGCCATCAATTAGCCAATATCCATTCTTGTGCCGGCTTTGACTGTGCTTTTCGGTGATTTTCAACTTGGAAATACCCTTCGAGGGTTTCATAGTGGGTTTTCACTGATTTTAAGATGATAAGCATTTTAGCTACCGGTAAAACTGAAGAATCTAATCCAATGCAAATACAGCTTATACATAAATTTGGAAGAGTTACTTGTGCTTTGAATTTGTTAATCATTCATTATGCTATAACTCAATATGAAGTATAATAAGTTCCTAACTGTTTGTTTGCATAAGGCGTTAGAAAAGGATGTATCTGCTTTACAAAGGTTTTCCCTTACCAACGTGATTCAACAGTTTTTGCTAGAAATAAAAGCCTTTACTCTTTCCAACAGATTGTAGCATTACAAGCTGATTATGTGAGACAGCCAAGACATACTATAGCATGAAGTGGAGAGGGAAAAACTTTCAGGGGGTCAACATTAGGTTGGTTCCTAAGATTTTCAAAAACTTTCTGTCAAAGGCCATTTAAAATTTTCAATTGTATTTCTTTGGTCTGAAAGTTTACTTAATAAAATAAGAAGTAAATTCTGTCTGTTATTCTGTCCCCAAATGCTGCTTTTACTATCTGTTTGATATCAGATCGCAACATTTATGAATGTAATTGTATTAATGGGCTGTTTATGCCAATATACAGTAAAAGAGAGTAGTACACAGAGTGGGATGGGGGTGTAGTGGGGGAAAACTGTTAAACTCAAGAGTGTGGGCTGTATATTGAGGTTAGAGTCGATAGTTGGTCTCTAACATAGGGTTGTTGTAATGGCCGCTCAATGCCCGGTTGAGCACTGTCCGTTAGCTATTAGGGGTGGACTTTAGATTTGATTTGAATCGTAATAAAAATATGGCCAGAGACATTGTGGCTGCGAAAACGAGATGGCAAACAAAACCCAAACACGTAAATGTGTACGTGTACATGTACAATATCAAGCCCAATTCATTCTGGCTACTCTTTGTGCCAGCATCAACTCCCACCACCAAAGTCCGAGCCACTTCAGAGCCCAGCGCCGTCCATCACTAACACTAACGAGCATTGCTGTCCTTATTGTCTGCCAGAGAACATGGACAGAGCTTCAGTTCAATTCAGTTCTGTTCAATGTGTAGGGTGTGAGGGTGAGGGTGGTTAACTCTATATATACTCTCTCCTACCCTGTTGAATAGTGTACTGTCCGATTCCAGCTCCAACAAAAGGGTCAATGCATACAGCACACAGAGCTTGTTCTGGTCTGCTTCGTTCTGGTCTGTACTGGCTGTACACATTCAACCCCTTTTTGGACAGATTGACTTTTATGTTGATAGCTTTGTGTGTGTGTATTCCCGCTATACGCTACCCACTACCCACTACCCCGTTCCCCTTACCATTTTTATACGTTTGGCTCGCGAATTGTGTTTTTGTGTTTGTTTGTGTGTGTCCACTACGCAGTAACCACTTCCCACCCCTCGAGTGGCCATTTTGAATTCTCGACACTACCCAAGTTACACCTTCCATGGTACAACAATTGATTTTACTCGTCCCAACATTGTAGGAGCATTCGACCAACTTTAGCTGCTTTACAAATTTATATATAAACTGACTTGGGCTGGACTAATGGGTTGCGTCAGGTACTTCAATTGCTGCCAAGAGACTTTTCATCTCCGCCACTCCCCTCTCCAGAAGATTTTAACTTGAATTTCCATTTGAGAGTACTGCTTATAGTATTTCTTATTTGCTATCAAATCAATTGTTAGCTTAAATACACTCTAATTATAGACTTCAATATTTCGGATTGTCTCTTAAACGTCGCAGAGCAAAATTGGAATAGGCAAATAAATCCCGCTCTCTATTACGTCTTAAGCCATGCTGAATTTATCTGGTCAATTGGCACATGGCACATCAACATCAACATCATGAAATCTTAACCAAATTAGCTGCTCAACTATACCTGACCTGCTAACAGGCCACATACATATGTTGCTCTATTAGGGCCAACAATAAGACGGGGCTAAGCTGGTGTCCAAATGTGCTTACCATGGCCTTCGTATGCCAAATCCATTACACGCATCAAAACCTGCCACACATGTGAGATGGAGATTGCTTGAATATATATATATATATTTATATATATATATAGTATAGTATTGTAGTACTGGCCTATGCTGTATGTTGAGTGTGTATATACCGGGTAAATCCTTTTGTCGTCCGTCGCTCTCGCCATTGTCCTCCCACGAGCTAACACTCAGCATTGCCTTGGCATCTCATCCAACCCCATTGGCGTATTAAGACAAAAGGTTAAATTTAAATTTGAAACGGCAATTGGAGATGGGTATGCAGACATTCTCAGCTCTTTGAGCTTCCAGTTTCGAGCATTGAGCATCACGTTCACATTCACGTACAATTTTCCGTGAGCCGGCATCTATGCGTGCTCCATGCGGCTTGGTCATACATTGCAATGTGGCTGGCCAAAAAGACCTCCTTAATTCCGCCCTCAGACACATTCGCATTTATTCCCCAATCTCTCTCTCTCTCTTATCTCTCTTTTACTTGTTTTCATTCTTTCTCACTCTCTTTCTCTATCTTGCTTACTTTATACATATCATCAGGTTCAAGAGTGCGCCTCCAAGCATATTGTTGGCTCGGAATTGGATTGTTAGGCGTAAGGTGTAGCAGATGGTGTGGATTTTAGCCTGACCGTGTGTGTGTGGGTGTGTGTGTGTGCGGGACTTGGTCGAAGTAGAGAAGTGTCTAAGAAAAAAAGGGTTTGGGGTTTAACCCGTTAGCCCGTACGCTACGGACTCAACATTTGTCCTAGGTGGTTGCTCTGTGTGTTTCTTGAATAGAATAAAAGAAACTGCTGCAAAGGCCAGAGACGTGGCCAAAAGCAAAGTGGGAATATGGTAAAAGTGGAAGCGTTAGCAGGACAAAAAGCTGAGGAACGCCTGAATACGTATGCTAATGGACATTCAAGATTTTGGTTTTCGCTATTTTAAGCAGCTCAACGGACGCTTCAGCTCAGTTCAGTTCAGTTCAGTTTGGTTCAGTTTGGTTTGGTTTGGTTTGGTTTCGTTTGGTTTGGTTGGGTTTCGTTTAGGCAGAGCTCTTGGGGAAAGCTGATAAGTACGTTTGATGCCTTTTGAATGCTACGTGTAGCCAACTGGGCTGACTAGGCCATGGCCATGGCCATAAGGAGCTTGAGAACCAGAAGCTGTTAGCTATAACTAAAGCTATCAAAGAGGCAACGCAAAGGCATTGCAAGGCCATGATACTCATTTTGTGATTGTGTGATGATGGATGTGACATGTGCCCAGGGAGTTTTGCAGTGGCTGCTTAGATATAGCAAATGCCGATAGCTGTTGAAAGGACTGGCAAGGCAGGACCTTAGGCCAGTTGGACTCCTTGTCCTTGTCCCATTGAGCCATTGTCCTGGCCGCCTGTGCAAATCCCCAATACTCCAACAAACTCATGGCATTTGGTCCGTTCAAGTGTGTCGGCAAAAGGATTCGTATGATTTAACATTTGAAATGAAGTTTGCCCGTTGTCCTGTACCTCCTGCTGCCTGCTGCTTGGGACATTCTGTGTGTGCTCGGCATGTCGTCAGCTTTGTTTGTACTATATATTCATACCTGATATATCTTTATATCCTCGACCATTAAATTTATAAAATATGCATGTGGATAAACATAATTCCGGGCATGCGAGTAAATACTTTTGTCAAGATTTGACCATGATTGAGTGTTTGTTCATCTTTTGTGCTGGCTCTTATCCCACTCCCCCCACTCAGCCACTCACCCACAACGACCCAAGCTCTTATGACTCTAACTGGCCATAATTCATACGGTCGATTGGCTTACACACTTTTTTCTGGCTTAGTTACGTTCCAGTTAGGTGCCACAAACGGGTCAAAATATGCAGGTAATAGTTATGTAAATATAAGATCGATGTCAAAAGGATTTAACAGAGTTATAATTCACTGCATATTCTTGATAAATATGCGAAAACTAAGCGGATCAATGGAACTACTGCAATTTATATGAGCTTAAAAAAAATCAATAACTTATTTTAAATACAGTGAAGCACAGAATATAAATGACACAACAGACATCGATTTATGACACAAGTTGGTGTGGGTGTTAGTCATTAAAAATAAACGTTAACATTTTGCAGACAATTTCAACCTAATTGGCTCATATTATAAAAGGAAAATCCTCCCTGAACAGCATACAAAAAAGAGATAGAAAAATAAATATTAAAATAAATAATAACAAATAACTATTGTGAAATTTCACATACTAAAAACTGCGGGATGATAAAAATAAATATGTATATCATATAGAATGGAAGATATCAAGTATATGTATATGTATTGAGAGCGATAGAAAGAGAGAGAGAGAGACTGAGGGATGGAGAGGGAAGGGAGTAGAAAATAGCTCTGTCATTTCTTATTTTTGAGTGCTATTATTTAGCATTTGAAATATCATACCATGATGTGGGATATGCTTTTGGTATGGGATATATATATATATATATATATGGACTATGAATACATATATGAATATGTGTGGAATGAATGTATGTGTGTGTGTGTGGGTGTGTGCTTGTGTGTATATGTTTGTGTTGGCGCGTTATCCATTAGCTTATATTAAAATCATTTTTTGCAGACTGAATGGCGTTGCCTGCTGTAAAGCCCAAGACCCCATACTATGCCCCAGACCCACTGCCGACAGACACAACCAACAATCACGCACTCACTCATACTCATATCTATACACAAACACACAAATACACACACATAGAGAGACTCTGGCTGGACGAAGTAGGCAACGAGGAAATGTATGAAACAGGCACAAATGTACCGAGTTCGTCGCATTGTTTAATGAAAGTTCTTTCCAAAAACTTTGCAACGCATGCCGCTTACGGGAACGTGGACTTGGGTCTCTCCAATGAGTTTTTGCATGTATATACACACACATACATACATACATATATATATATATATATATTTGTGTGTCCTGGGACATTGGCCGCACGTATGCAAATGTGGCATTGCTATATACATATGTGCAGATGGGCGCGTCTGGGGTACACAGTATGTAGATGCGACGTGTGGTGTCAGACGCCAGTTGACAGCATGTTTATTTGTTTTTCTCTGCCTACAAGTTTCACTCCTCTCCCTCCATCCCCATTCAAGCAGGCACTGTTATCCCCTGGGAATGCATGTAACCACTGTCAATCTGAGCGTCCAACTTGGGGCTACCTTTCCTTTCCTTTCCTTTACTTTTTTTTCCCCATTTTCTTTTTGGGCTCATTATGGGGCAGTTGATGGTTTTACAGTGGTCCTCCAATGGTGAATATAAGAGTCGTATTCATTTGGATTAGTGAGTACATTCGTAAACACTCACATTTACATATGAATATGTTCATTTTATTCATTCATTCTTCATTTCTAAATATAAGTAAGTGAGGTAGATAAATATTATTCAATTGATTGTGTCATAATGAATACACTCATGATGAATACACTCAAGCTGACTTTACATATAGTAAATACACTCAAAATTAATATACTCATTGTGAGTACATACATAGTGAATACTCTCATAGTGAATACACTTCTAATGCATGCATTCATTGTGAATATATTCATTGTGATTACACTCAGAGTAAATACACTCATAGTAATTACATTCAGAGTGAATATTGAATATACTTATATTGAATACCCATACTGACTACACAGATAGTGAATATACTCATAGTGAATACATTCAAATTGATTTTACATATAGTAAATACACTCATAATGAATATGCTCATTGTGAGTACATACATAGTGAATACCCTTCTAATGCATATATATTGTGAGTACATTCAGAGTAAAATCACTCATAGTAATTACATTCAGAGTGAATATTGAATGTACTCATATTGAATACATTCATAGTGAATATACCCGTATTGACTATATAGATTGTGAATATACTCAAAGTGAATACAGTCATCATATTGAATACATTCATAGTGAATATACTCGTATTGACTACATAGATTGTGAATATACACAAAGTGAATACAGTCATCACTTCATTTCTGTTGCATTTTTCTTAGGTCTATCAATTGCCTGCATTCACATCACATTATTTAATATATTCATAGGGTATCCAGTTATTCGAAAGTAGTATGATTCATATTGAATGCTTCTATGCGCTGCACATTCACTTGTCCACACAAGTGTCCACCCGTCCATTCGTTTGTCCGCCATATGTCCGCTTTTGGGACATGCGCGATATTGCATTCACAAATACTAACTCACACTCACATAAACACAAACAAGCATCATTCAATTCTGTGTATATGTGTGTGTGTGTATGCGAGCGTTGCTTTTATCCTTTAGCTGGATGCGTCCATTTGCCCATTTGGCCATTTGTTGAGGCAAGTTTGTTTCCATTCTTATATCAATGTGTATCTGCATGTCTATGTGTGAGTGTCTGTATGTGTGTTTGTGTATGTCCTTTGTTACTGCTGCTGCTGTTGCTGCTGCTGTTGTCGGTATACAGGACTTTTGGTCCATTTAACATGTCTCATAATAATTGTGATTGGGGTTTATTTTGCATTCATTTGAATATGAATTAGCATCGTTTCGCATTTGAATGTCCAAAATGTTCCACATTCGTTGGGTGGCTTCTGGTTGGATTTGTATTTGTATGGCTTCTGTTGAACTGGGTGTGGGTGTGGGTATGGTGGTGCGGCGGGGTCAGGCAAAAGGGCGATATTATTATATGTATGGAAGAATAGACTAGAATTTTGCCAATTTAGCAAAAAGGGAAACGTTGCGATTGTATCTTACAGTGGACCACACGCAAACATATATCACACACACACAGAGAGAGAGAGATTTAAAGAAAGAGGAAAAGCAATAGTTTGAGAGAGGGAGAACATATGTAGTGGGACATCTTTAAAGATCTAAAAAGCAGCTGCCCACGTGAGTCAAGCATCACCAAGGTCTGTCCAAAATGGGTGGTTGCCACTCGTAAAGACGTTAAAAACTATGCAACATTTTTAACTGTCAGTTTTGTGCAGTCCCCAGAAGTTCTATATATAGAGATGTATGTATGTGTGTGTGTGTGTAGCTGTATAGTTATGTGTCTGAATGTTTGTGTATGTGTATGTGTGTGTGACAGGACAGGATACTACAGGATGCCAACCACACCCGGAATGATTTTACCACTCGGTCTACTCGCTTGTCTGACGCTCGTTTGGGGAATTTGCTCTTATTAATTAGTGCAAAACGGCCCTTGGGGGAAAGCCTCAGTCTTCGTCTCATCCTCAACCTCCGTCTCAGTCATAGTCTCAGTCTCAGTCACAGTTTCAGTCTCAGTTTTAGCCTTAGCCGGCTTCTGCGGACTTTTGATTAAAGAGTTAAAATGATTGCCGAGTGGTCAACTGTACACGCTGTCTACCAACCACTGTCAGCTGTACCGTTAGGTAGTTACTTATCCTTGGAATGGTTGTTACATTTAAGTTGTCCGACGTAAATCTAAGTCAAATGAAATTGTCTCTTTAAAATTTGTGTCTTTCATATTATATATATATATATATATATTTATATATATATAAATATTTAGAAATATATCTTCATCTTTAGATTTAAAATGGGTTTTTGAGCCTAAAAAAAAGGTAAATTAAAGTCATTCCCATTAAGATTGATGCTTGATTAATGTAGCTTAAGTTGTTTGAAACTTCGAGTTCGTTATTATATATATATATATATATATATATATATATATTTATATTATATATTCATGCTTATAGTTTTGAGATATTTTATGGCGACAGCACCGTTCATAAAATAGTTGAAGGTTCTCTTTAAAAGAGATAAATAGCATAATTACGATAGATTGGACATTTGAGACCATAATGCAATTAAGGATCTCTTCAGTATCCTATCCAGTGCACTGGTAAAGTAAGAAATTGCTGATAGTTTCACATAGCAAAAGGAGTAAACTTTCTGACAATTTACAGCTCATTTCGATAGTAATAAAATTACGAATTAAATTCATCAAATGTTTAATATTAATTTTGTTAATAGCATTATATATCAGGTAATTTTTTAAAATATTGAATAATAGAAAATATTTCAATAATAAAATTGAATATATAAAAGTTAAATTTTAATCATTATTATTTTAATAAATAAAGTATTACATATAATTCTTTTAATTGATATAGAAATGCTATTTTATACTAATATTTTTATGTTGAATTTAATAATTTATGGTACATTTATTATATTCAGAATTATTATATAGAATATAAATTATTGTAAAAAATTAAGAATTATTATTTAAATGTTTTTTTTTTTTTATTGGATACTTATATATTTATTTATTTTATTTATTTTAATATATATATAAAAATTACAATTAATTTGATTATTTTATTCCTTGTAATTCTGTTCTTTTGCCTATGATTTATTCAAATTAAAAGTCCTTTAGGCTCTGTTGGCAAATGGTAAAAAGTTTTCTTAATATAAGAAAAATATATTAAAAAATATAATTTAAAACAAAAGTCAAATTATAATCAATAATATAATAAATATAAATGCAAAGTTTTATATAATATATATTATTAAATAAATATTATAATTTATTAAAAAGTTTAATTTACAATGAAATTTCTTTCATTTTATTATACACGTTGAATGTCCTTGAAATATTTTTACTTTCAATTTCAATATTTCATTTTCATTTATATCCATCTTTAATTTGTTTTCTTATAATTTGTTGTTTTGTTTTTATATTTCTGTATCTTTTCGCTTTTCTAGTTATTTGTTTAATATTATTATAGGTAAATATATTTATATAAATATTTCTTTGTTTGATTTGACTGTTGACCCTTTTACTAGTTTCAATCGGATTGTCATTGTGATTGTTTATCCTTTTTTGGCATCCCTAGATGCAATATTCAACTCTAATTGCTGCTGTTGAGTTGGTTTTTGTGTTTATATTTGTGTTGTTGCTGTTGTTTTTGTTGCATTGCTTTTGTGGTAAGCGCCTAGTAGAAATTTTAAAAAAATTGCACATCGCCCACTGTCAGGATGCGACAGGATATGGCAACAAATGGCAAAACAGAGCGCATAAATTGTATCAGAAAAAAAGGAAAAGAAAAATATAAAAATAAAAATTGCATTTGTTATTGTTGTTGCTGTTGTTGTTGTAGTTGTTGTGTAAAAGACAACGGGATATCAATCCGCAAAAAACATGCCCTTTCACACCGCGTTATCAGCGACCCCTGAATGCAACCAATATGTCCTGTGTCCTGTGAATATCTACCTACAGTCCTGCTGCCTGTCTGTCCGTCTGTATTCTCAGTCTCATCTCATCAGTGGCAGTACATTAGATCATAAATAAAATTAGATCAGAGCAATGTTGCCTCACACTGTGCCCTCTGCAACTTTGCAACTTTCCGTCTCGTACTGTCCATTAGGAGCGCATCGATACGCGCGTTCTATCAGATACGCTTGGTGTGTGTAAATGTATCTGTATCTGTATCTATATTTAACTCTCTCTCTCTCCCTCTTACTATGTGTGTGTGCGTTTGAATGGGTTGTGTAATATTGATTAAATTGGTGAAACTTTATTTTTTTTTTTTAAATTACTGTAAAATTTCGCACACTCACCCAACGCAGGAGTAGTGGTAGCTGGCCTTATACTCATCCTGATTCTGATCCTTTCGCTTGCTCTGCTGCTGGCTTCGCTGTCCGTGTCCGTTTCACCCTTTCGCCATTATCCGTTCGATTGCTGCTGCTGCTGTTGCTAATAATATTGACACAAAGGATACTCTTTGGTCGTGCACTTCATACAAAAGGTATGAAAAAGAGGATGAAATACAGCAACAACAACAACAGCAGCAAAGGCTTTGATCGGTGAAGTCAATTGTAACACATCGAATTGTTCGCATTGATAGATTTTGATTTATTTGCAGTTATTTATAGGCCTTCAACTGCCACCAGCCAATGTCTGTATGTGTGTGTGTTACTGTGAGTCGATGACTCGACGGCTCATTGAGTGACATACGCGGCATGGAACTAACTTTACCTACTTCACAACGACATTAGATTATCCGTTCTTATCCTCGATTTTTGGTTTTTACCCTTTTAGCCACTTTTCAAAGCAAAAGATTCGCAAGCACACAGACATACACAAACACATACATAAAAACAAACACATATACACAAACGTATAGCTATATATATATATATATATATATATATGTCTAGAAAAATAGGCATGCAAAAGGATGCAAGGATTTGCCACGTGATGCACATGGCCTACATGACATTGCATCTGTCTCAAAAGTATCTGCATACCACAAACTACGAGGGTGCAAACAAAAGTTTTTGCAACATAATCGCATATAACTTAAATCGGCAAATATACTATATATATATATATATATAAGCATGTATCCATATATATCTGTAAAGAATAAGAAGTTTATATAAAGTTGAAGTAAGCTCGAAATATGCAATTAGTCAGTTTGAATATATATTTAGAAATGGAAAGTATATGGATTAAGTTATATATAAGTTGATGTGATTCTATGTTCCATGTGCAAATTGTAAAAAATAGTATTTTAAATATATAACATATATATACACATATATCTAATATATATCTATGATCAAAGCTGAACTGTGGCATATAATTGGAAGCAATTTTCCTTTGAATAAAATTTGTCAAGAGAATGCTCAAATGCAAGTTAAGGCAA
This sequence comes from Zygothrica quintamaculata, assembly GCA_037044455.1. NCBI lineage: Eukaryota > Metazoa > Arthropoda > Insecta > Diptera > Drosophilidae > Zygothrica > Zygothrica quintamaculata. The sequence continues at coordinate 86,592 of JBAMBS010001192.1, forward strand.
GACGCAAGAGACAATTAGAAAATGAAGTTTTCTTGAATAAATATATATATATAGTTTACCGTTAGGCATACGCTTATACATGATATATATCGAAGCCAAATTAAACAGCAAATATAGAAAAATTTTAAATATGTTTAAAATTTAAAATTTCTTTTATAGTTACTAACTTTACCTAACTTAACTAAAGATATATTTGTCATAGAATATCAATCGATATATTTTTTATACAATAACAATCGATAAGTTTAGAATTATGGCTTAAATATTTAATAATAATAATAAACTAAATATATTTTATTATTTCTTTATTATAATGAAATGAAAACATTGCAAATTTTTGTAAGCTATTTTTGAATATGACGCAATTTTAAGTTTGACTTAACTTGACACTACAGTTCTACTTCGTTATAGCGACTGCAAGCCAAAATTTTGGCAACAGTCCACACTGTTCGACTGTTTGACTGTCCAACTGTCCAACTTTCGAATTGTCCTGCCGTCTGACAGTTGCCGCCAACCACAGCTCCTGGCCATGGGGTGGCTCAGATATCTCCATACAACACATGTGGGTATATATGTATGTATGTGTGTGTGTTTGTGTGTGTCCTTATTGCATATCCTTAAGGTAATCACATTCACAATATAATAAAACCATGCGGTGACGTTCCTTTTGCGTTTCAGCCGCCGCTGGCCAAGCGTTTATACCAGCTTTCAGTTATATTCGGCCATAAAGTTAGCCAAATGCGCTGTAGAGCAACTCAACTGGCTTATATGTTGTGCATATCGTAGTGTATAGAAGTGTGTGTATAAAGCCAAGACATACAGAAGCTTAAGAAAAACGGCTGACTTCAATTTTTTATATATATATATATATATATTCTCTTTTTCCTTCTCTTGGATCTTCGTCTTTTTCGTTTATTTTGAAAAAGTTTGTTGGTATCCGGCTACAAGTCCCTTGGGCAGCATTTACCACCCCATTCACAGGCAGATGTGAGAAGACAACGCTGTGCATACACCCAACCACCCACCTACACATACACACACACACACACACACATGCATGTGCACATATACACCTTTGGCTCTCGTTTGAAATTCTTCAAGTTAATGTTGTTGTTTTCGTTTTTTTTTCTTCTTCCTTTTTTTGGTAACTGTGTTGTTTTTTCCTTTTCCAAAATGGACATATGGCCATTGGTATGCCTTGAGCCTGAACCCCATACCTAATACTACGTATGTGTGTGTATGTGTGTATATGTGGTTATCTCCATGTGGGTTTTAAAACCTTAAACAATTTCGGCAACGGCTTGCGAATAGACTGTAAATTGGGAAATTAATGGCCCTGTTATGGCTCGTGTATTGTTTTTTAAAGGGTTTTCCTTTTGTGTATATATATATGTATGTGTGTGTATGTTGTTGTTATTTTTTTGTAGGTTGTTATTTTCTTTTAACATGTTTCCTTATTTTCTAACTGACTGATGGCAGGCATTTGCCTAGTGGGTTAGTTGCCCCGGAAATGGATACATTTTCAATGCAAGAAACAGAATCATTTGAAAGCTGTCGAAGTGCAGCGAAATTAGTTGATTGTTAGCATAAGGATTAATACAAGGTTAACAGTTAAATAGCCGATAACAGATGCATATGTTTATACATATATATTATTTTTCCTATATAAATGCATTAACCTGTATAGATTTGTTGTTAAAACAGCCTCAAATTGAAGGCGACCATTGGAGCTGGCAGCCTGAAAGTATGCAACAAAATGCAATGAGCTTTGAACTACTAATCCTTTAGTTAGTATAAGAAAACTCGTTTAAAACTATATAATTAACTAAGTATAAAATAAAATAAAATTTTTATAGTTTGTATTAAATAATAGGTGAACTTTGACCTGGGTTAGCTGACTTCAATTGCATTTATTATTTAATTTATATTTAATTCAATTTTTAAATTTATTTTCCCAACTTTAAAGGACATTTTGATATAATTATTTGTATGCTGGGTACAAGGAAAACTGTCAAAACATGGCCAACAAATATGGGCAAAAAAAAAAACATATATGTATATGTATTTATATAATATCAAGTGCGGAGACATTTCTGTGGACTGGGACAAAAAACAAACAAACAAACCGACTGACAGAAGGAACACAAGGCAGCATATGCAAAAAAAAAACGCAAAAAAAGAAGAAAAAAAATAGAAGGAAAAAAATTTAAAATAATAACAACCCAAAGGAAAACAACATTTGCAGATATTTTTCGTTTTTGTTGTTTTTTTTGTTGGGCTTTCAATGTGGGTTAGTTGAGTTTGGTGGGGCAGTGGGCAGAAGGCAGGGGGCGTATGGCAAACGGACCGGTCAGGACACGCACAGCGCTGCCCCTCTCTCTCTCTCTCTAGTATGCCCCATCTAGATACACAGAATCAGCAAATATAGCGCCATAAACTGCTACACACATCTATACACACACTCGCACCCAACCACCCATACTCATACACATACACACACACAAACAGTGTAGCATAGATCGAATGGAGTGATACACATTGAGATCCCAAAACGCATGGCATGCTGCTCGGACTTTTGGGGGGTGACTCTTATTGTACATGTGTGTGTGTGTGTGTGTGTGTGCGCACGTGTTTGTGTGTGTTATAGCGAATGTTAAGATATGGTAGCAAAGCAGGACAGCGCAGGACCTTTTGTATTTACATGTCTTAAAATTTTAAAAAGGACCACAGCAGCGACCAGGCGACGACCAGAAAGGACCTTGGCATCTGTTTTGCATATATGTGTGTTTTGTCCGTGTGTGCATGTGTGTGTGTGTGTGTGTGTGTGTGTGTGTTATGCGAATGTGTAAGTTTGTGCTTTTGGGTGTAGTTTTGACAACAAGCATTGGGCCAAAAACTTTCTGCCTTTATATACACATATGTCCATGCATGTATGTATGAATGTATGCGTGTATATGTGTGTTGTGTATGTGTGTGTATATATACATCTAATATATATTTATATTTTGTGGTCCTTTTGGGCGGCAGGGTCCAGAAGCTTGTTTGGTTGCCCGGTTCCGTTTCATTAGTTGGACTGTCGTTTCGCTTACCTTGTTGCTATGTGGTGCAAGGAGGGGGGTCGGGCTGGGCTCATATGAAGATATATATAAGGACACACACACACATATGTATAAACATATACCTATGTATTTGAATGTATGTGCTTGTGTGTGTATGCATGTATATATTTTGTGGCTCCGTCGAATGCCGAATTGGATTTATACGTGTATAATAAAAGTACTTGACGGGAGGGCCAAAACACTAAATGACTATAAAAAGCACTTTGAAGAGGGTCAAATGGAGATAAATTTGTGTATGTGTGTGTGTGTGTGTGTGTGTGGTCACATATACATAGGAAAAAGCAAAGAAGGACATGCTGAGCTGAGTAAAGGATATTTGCTTGTGTCTAATGTGTTTTTATTTTCCAGCTCGCTTTCGTCTTACATTTTACGATTTCGACGGTCACTTTGCGGACGTGGGACTTTGCCTGGCGTCGAATGTCCTGTCGTCCTGCGTAAAAGGGCTATTTGCATGCATGTGTGTTTGTAACTGTATATATATGCTGTGTGTGTGTGTGTGTGTGTGTGTGTACCATGTTTGGGGTTAGGTTGGTTTCGCCACTTGGATTGGGGCTTGTGTATTTTATGGCCGCACAGAATTTCTTTTTGCGCCTTTTGACATCGGTCGACGGTTGACGGTCGACAGTCGACGGTCGTTGGACCGTCCCGTCATTTAAATAGTACCCATCCATACGTTAGATCCTTCTATCCCAAGCACTCAACCCAATACCAAATAGCACATATTTAGAATGTTAAAATAGAGAGAGAGGGAAGGCTATAGAGCTGGTAACTAGAAGACTATAAAGTACTCTTACATTTTGAATGATATTCAATTTAATCTATTCCCAAACCATTACAAATAGTGGATAAGACTATACAAATAGGATTTATCCAATTCCATGTTATAATATATATAGTATAATATATAAAGAGTAGAGTAAGAAAGTAAGGGAAATAGTATTCAGTTTGACTATTACTGCTTAGCTAATCCTTTGCTCAGTTTGATTAATCCGCAAACCTTTTAAGCGTCTGTCCAAGTGCCTTGAATTCCTTTGCTTATTTACCACAACAACCCTGACTATATATACATACATATATATATATATATATATATATATATATATATATATATATATATATATATAAAGGTGTTGTATCGATAGTATAAAAGTTTCTTTTTGGTAATATGATACTTTTTATAGAGTCGACTGGACCATCCATTGCCAAACATTTCTAATTGCAATCTGTCAATTATATTGAAAGTGCCGGCGAGAGTTATGGTCCATCCTTAGTTATAGTTCCCGGCGGAATACGTTCAGCGTACGGTACATTTGTACCATGTACCATGTTATGTTATAATATATATGATATATGCAGACGTCAATGGTCCCATCTGGCAAATGGACAGCAGACCAAATTTGCAATTTTTTATGGCTTATAAAAAACCAATAACAACAACTAAAATACAAAACAACAACAATGGACGATGACGAAGCTGCTTACAGTACCTTTGTCCGTCATTGTAATTTGATACCGATATCGATACCGTTACTTTACACTCCCCTACCATACATTTGGTTAAGGATATGAAAAAGTCGCGTTAAACTTTTGACGGACAAAACATGATTAATTTTTGTTTGCATTTTTATGCACTTTCCACATAGTTGTAAATTGTCCGTCGGTTGTTTTGTTCTACTTAAATTGATAGAGAGAGAGAGAGAGAGAGAGAGAGAGAAATAGAGGGGAAAAAGGCATAGAGCTATGAAAATCTAAATACTACATCAATCATTTGCACATCATTTTTCCTCAAGGGTTTTCTCATGAAAAGCCGCCTAATTGGGGTGTTGCCATTTGGCCTGAACACACTTTTCGTCAAGTTGCCGGACATTTGACCATTGCTCCAGAAGGTCCTTCTTTGAGTGCCTGTCATAAGAAAACGGGTTTATTTCTTTTTATACAATCAAATCTTAAGCGGTTCCTTAGGGTTGATTCTACTGAACTTGCTTTCAATTAAATGGTCATCCAGCTTCGGTTTGGTCATTTAGCAATTTGCTCTCCGATCACCTTTATGTTCATCTTGATTAGCGCTGAAAGTCACAAGTCATAACATGGCAGCAAAGTTCAAATTGATTAAATGATGAACGATTTGAACCGTTTTTTTTAAATATTTTTTTTTCAGACTTTCATTAGAAATGATGATAAATTAGAATATTGTTTTCTTTCATGTAAACAGTTAATCGCTTTTAAACATATTTCATTCGAAACTATTTACATTTATTCTGTGACAAGTTTTGTTTTATCTTTTTGCAGTTTAAGTAAATATTTTGATTAGATTTGATTTATATATATAAAATATTTATATGCAAATATATGTTTTCAAGAATAATCCAAAGAAGAATTTTTTTTTTAATAAAATATTTTCTTTTATAAATTATTAAAGTTTTTTAAATATTTTGAATATTGGGTGTTGGGTATTCATTTGGACGCTCAACTGAAATCTTTTATATATAACATGTAGATAATTGTTCTATTAAATGTAATAATATATAACTGAAGATATATCTTTTAAATATATTGAATATATATAATTTGATAATAATATGAGAGTTTATAAGAAATAAACATTCACGTTCAATCCTCAACTAACTGTTAAAATAAATTCGCAATAGAATTATTCTTTAAAGTCGTTTCATGTCGTTTAACATTTATATTTAAAACAAATTTTGCTTAAGACAATAATTTATAATTATTTAATATTATTACTATTAATTAATTAAACACGTTACATAATTATTTTCAATTTATTAAACACGATCAACGAGCTGCTGCCAGTCAGTGAAAGGAATTTTAAAGAACTAATGAATTGTGTACAGCAACTGCTTTTGTTGAGTTTGCTTGTTACAGTGGCGTCTGAAATATTGATACATATGTACACTGCAAAGGTCATTCAAGTGGCACCTCCCAGATCTGATCAGAATGTTTGTTTCATCCAATCCCGTAACTTATACATTAGTTTAAGGGTAGTTAAAGATCAGCACTATGAAACAACCCTTAAAGAACTGCAAAACTTTGTTGTTTCAATTGAATAGTTTTTAAAATCCCTTATAAGTTAGACTAAAAGGCATAGTTAGATAGATAAAAAGAGAGGAAGATAGAGAGAGAGAGAGAGAAGGCTTAGAGACAGGCGATTAGAGAGTAGTGCTTAGGGAGAAGAGAGAATTTTCCAATGCGAGAATCTGTATTAAAATATTTACATATTTTTTTCTTTTGTTATCTTTTATATTGATTTTCCCTTAACTATTAGGATATCAAATAGATCTTAGAATTATTTTATAGCAATTAATATTATATGTTAAGTTATTTAAACAATATATTACATATTTGGTAAATCTATTTGAATGAAAGCATATATAGTTTATGTTGTTGTAGCTGCTTTGTTTGTCTGTTGTATAATTTTTCAGCATTCTCTTAAGGATCTTTCGCCGAAGAGTTCAATATATTTCAATATTATATAAATTAATCAGCAATATAAAAATTTGTGTGTATGTATGTGTGTGTATATAAAGTAATATGTATATGTTTTTGTATGTGTGAAATTGTGTACATAGATATATAAATTATCATATTTATTTTTATGTTGATAAAGTCAACATATTGTCAAGTTCCTGTAATTAGACCAGAAACAGAAAAAAGGTTTTCCTAGAGATTCTACAAGCAAAAAATCTTTTTTTTTTTTTTAATTTTTTTTGGATTTGCTAAAATAGACTTATAATTGTATAATAGACTTATAACATCTTTACGACCATATCTTAAAGCTAATATACTTCAAGAAATTTTATAATTAATATGTCAAAATTTGAACATTGAGTTACGTAGAAGAGTATGAATAAAACAAACCCCAACTGGAAGTGGAACTCAAGAGTCATACACAAGCTGATACAAATTATCCTATTAGAACATTGGATATATTGGAACAGCATTTTTATTACTAAATGCAGTATAGCGGCTATAAGCAAAACCTATAATGCAGGAAAATTTTTGCTTATATTCGATATTTCCTTTTAAGCAATCAAAGGTAATATGCAAATACGTTGAATTTAAATGATTATTATAAAATAAACCACACGTTAAGAAGTTTATTTAAATTTATATTTTATGCTGTTCGTCAGCTATAATAATATTAATATTGAATATAATATGGGATCAAAAATTTTAATATTGCTGTCCTAAAGCTTATAATTTGTTTAAAACCGATAAAATTTATATGAACTGATTCCAAATGAACAATTTTTTATTTGTTTATTTTCTTATATACAATCAATTTTTTGCTTTTATGAGGTTAAATTTAGTGTTAAATAGTTTTAAGATGTTAAAAAAAAACATAATTTTGCTTTTAACCAATATTTGCTTATAAACTGTACACCTTATATAACCGATATGTACTGTATTAAAAATTCTTAATTATTTACTAATAATCAACTAATTATTTAATTTTATAATTTATCAAAGATCCGAGGAAGTGTTCATGTCGTTCAGCACGAGTTAAAAGAATTATGCAGAGATATGAAAGAGCGTAAGAATTAGCTGACATATGAGGATAAAGTCTTCTAGTCCTATGCTTAAATGGCGAATATCGATATGTACAACTCGTCAATTGAGAAGGACATCAGTTTGTCAATAATTGTGAATCCTAAATTTGTAGCTATCATGAAAAGTTTAACTTCTATTGATAGTGCTGTTCAGGAAATATAATTAATATATATATATATATAATTAATATTATATTATTTAATATAATAAAGTATTCTTTTAAAAAGATATTTTTTTTGTGTGGAATTGTCGGTAAAAAATATAACACATTGCGCCATAGAAATGAACGCACAATTCATAAAAATGTTGAATTAAATATTATTGCCTACTTTTTGGGGTGCCGTAAGTAAGTTTGCAAGTGCTCCTGGAATGTTTATCATAAGTAAATAATTTCGCTGACGAATTCGGAATGTGCATAGCTAAGGCTAAGACTAAGGTTAAGGCTATGGCTAGGGTTAAGGTAGAGCTAAGCCAAGTAATTTGAATAAGGCTATGTGAGCATCAAAGTCAGGGGATGGTACAATGTTGCATTGAGGGGAAGGGGGTAAAAGAAATGAGAAGGTGGTTTTATCATGTCGACTTGTCTAGACCTAAAAACAATGAAATGTCGAATATCTGTTTGTGATTTGTTTGAAATACTTTCGTTAGGAACATACATGCACACATATAAGCACAGAAACACATACACACACTCATACACACATACACAGCCCTATATATATATATATATATATATATATATATATATTTTTCAAGTGGTCTCAAATTAATTTACACCCAATATATATACACACACGTGAATACACACGGACACACGTGGGTTGGCATCGAATGACAAAAACGACGATGCGGGTAAGGACGAGGCAGGCAATGGGGAATGGATGGATATGGTGGAGAAGAACTACAACAATTAGAAGCCAAAAGACGAACCCAACTCGCCATCGAGCACAAAAGGCTCCAAACGTCAGCTTTTTCCCACTTTTATATAGATACTAAGTATTTGTGTGTGTGTGTGTGTGTTGTGTGCGTGTCTATTCACATGTGTGGAGCATTGAGTTGTTATTTCTTTTTCTACTTTGCTGGTACACACACACATACATAGCAGCATCTAAGTATATATGTGTGTATTTGTAGCACTGGGCAGGACATGACTACAGATTCACATGGTTGACTCGCAAGTTGCTCTATCTCTCTCTCTCTCCATAGCCTTGTGGAATCCCAATCCTGTGCTTATATTCGTTCTCGTTTTGTGAATTTGTACTCGGTCTCGGACTCGGTCTCGTTCCCACGTTCGTTTTGGCTGGTAACAGAGAGAACAAAAGGTTAAATTCGCTTTCAAATGGTCAGAATCTTTTAATGAGATGGGTCTTAGGTGGGCTGCGGCGGGTTGATGTTGGCTATGGCAATGGCTATGGCTATGTCTATGGGTATGGCTATGGCTATGGCGGACAGGCAGGCGCACTGCGTCTAACGTAACAAGAGTGGGCGACCAACAGCATACAAAGCCACCAATCTGTTCATGTATGTGTATCTTTCTATATCTATTTCTCTGTGTGTGTGTGTGTGTGTATGTGTGCGGTAAAAAGGGTTATTGCTGCCGGCAAGTAAACACCACCGGCTACCCATTGCGGACTGTTTGAATTGTGTGGACAACGGACATCGGACAACTGCCAACTGCCAACAGGCAGCAGCCAACAGCCAACTACCGACTGTCGACTGCCTTTGGCTTTCGCTTTGGCTTTGGCTATGGCTTTGGCTTTGGCTTGTGCTTGTGCTTGGGCTTGGGCTATGGCTTTAGCTGCTAACGGGCCATCCAGCCGTAAATCCACCCACCGCCGCCATTACGATGCGCATCCATTGCCATTGCCGTGTAACTGTATTTCTTAACGACCAGCTCTGTATTTTATGCGTGTCTTTATTGTATGTATATATGTATGTACGTGTGTGTATGTGTGTGTTTATTTGTAGCTGTGTTCTTATTCAATGGTTGCCGAAACCACTGCCCATTGCGGCATTAGTTTTATTATGTCCAGCCTTAAAAGTGTCTTCGGATGAATATTACTTGAGGCACATTTCATTGTTGCATTTACAGTTCTTAAATCTAAAAAAACTTTAAAATATTTTAAAAAATATTTTTTATTAAAATTTGTAGTTTCTATCAAAACTAAATAATTATTAAGATAAATGTAGTTAAGACTTTTCAGGCAATAATAAACAGACTGTTCATATTGGCACATTATATTTGAGGTTAAGTTTTATTACAGATATTCAGAAGCTATAAACCGTAATGCAAATGAAAGTTTAGAATTTAACTAAAAATAACGAAATTAATTTATAAATATAATTTCAATTATAAGGTCATAACTATAAATATTCTTTATTATTATTAATACCATTAAAAATTAAATTAAATTATTTATTTTTTACTCAATTGATATATAGTTTATTATTTTAAATTCATGTTAAAAAATTATTTTTAAAAATAAATAAAATATAAATAAATCGAAAAAAAAAATCAAAATAATTAAAAAAAATTATTTAAAAAAAATCTTAAAAAAATAAAAGTTAACAAATTAGAGATGACTAAAATAAAAAATAAAAAATAAAAAAAAAACAAAAATAAATTAAAATATAATAAACATAAAACTAAAATGAAATAAAATTAATATTATTATAATAAAAAAGTAAAATTCAAAAAGAATTGAATAATATTAAAAAAAATTGAAATAAAAAAAAATATAAGCAAATTAAAAGAAAATTAAATAAATAAAATAAATTATATCAAATTAAAGAAAATCATGTATTTAAAATAAAAGTAAATAATGTAATGCAAATTTATAAAATAAATTACAACATAAATTAAGTAAAAAAGTTTTTTTTCTTTTTTTATTATTTCAATATATATTTTTATTAGGCATACGAGGTAGCAGAAAATCTCTTTGTAAAAAAGTAACAAAATAAAAATAATACTAACAAATAAAAAATAAAATTAAGTAGATTAAAAAAAATAAAATTAGCGGAAATAAATAAACAATAAGAACCGAAAACTCCTAACAGAAAATGTGAACACATTCAAATAAATCGAATGAATTTTTGGATTTACCAAAAAAAAAAAGAAAACATGAAATCAAAAATTTATTTATAGATTAATCAAAAAATAACTAAAATAAGTTTTGTATTGAAATCGATACTATAAAATGTATTTCTCTAGAGATGCTACTGTAAGATATTGCAATGATAACACTGACAATGAAATTACTAACTGTTTGAAACCATTTTTTAAGTCTTAAACTTGTGACTAATCCATGTAGAAGGATACAAAAAAAAAAAAAGAAAAAATAACCTTTGATGTGCTGTAATAGACAGCTTTACATGTTAATGTATACGCAAGGTATTTAATTCTAATTTTATATGTACATAAGTTTCAATTTGTATTTGTGTATCAGAGTGTACATGTATGTATGTGTGTGTGTGTGCGTGTGTAGTTAATGCAATCGTTTTTTAGGGTTGAATACTAAATTTTATAATGAGAGCAAGGAACACACGCGTGCCTCAAAATATTTACACACAATGGGCCAGGACCGGACAGGGCTGACGCTGAGGCTAAGGCAAAGGCTGAAGCTGAGGCTGGGGCTGGAATTGAGGCCGTCGACTGACACTGGCCGTTGGTCGGCCGGTCAGTAACGGCGTTGGCCTTTGGTAATTTGTTGAGCTTCAAATGCGGGAAGTTGTATATACAAATGTGTGTATATATTAGAGGCTTTGCAACCCTTGACAAAACTTGTATCTGATAGAAGTATGTATATATATATATATATATATATATATATATTTATATATGAAAGGGTAACGGGAGACGCAGCCATTGCATCTGGTCGGGAAACGAGTGCTGGGAATTGAAAGTTGAAAATTTTTGATAGGTGATGGGACGAACGAGTGTTTTAAAACACTGCACGTTCAGAGCACACAGCTCAGCTGGCAACAGCAGGCGTAAGGAATAGGGACAAAAAACGGACAGTGGGATGGTGCATACATAGTGGGACAAGGAGAGAAACAGGAACAACGATACAGAGGGAAAAAAGAGGCTCTAAGGCAGTTGGACAGGCACACACAGAGAGAGATTAAAGGTTAGCACTCGCGACCTTGCTGAGCCCCGTTGAGGCACTGACTCTGTGTATGTATGTGTGGCAGTTTGGCAAGCAGCTTGTGGCATGTACGTGCTTGTGTTGTCGTTGTCGCTTTGCCACTGTAAGCCGGCCAACCCATTAAAGCAAATCGTAAATCAAATGAGTTGCATAAATGCCAACAAAATGTTTCAATGTTTTCGAATTTTGCGGCCTACGCGATTCTTGGCCGCAACTCTCAGTATCCGCAAATAGGCAATAAACATTTGTACAGCCAATTTACCCAAAGGACCTGCCCAAGGCAATTGTTAGCAGTAAGCAAAAGCTCTTACCATATCTCCAACTTGGTGTTAATATACAGATGTACTGATTGTACCAGACTTTAGATGTTAACTGTAAGATTATACTTCATGAAGGAAAATATATTTTCTTCTACACACGACTTCATTATAACATTGAGTTTATGCAGAAGATTTGTCAAGGGACTGTCACACTTACGTTCTTTTTGATTTCTTATTTAAATTTAAGTAGAATTCTTTTCAAATAACAAAATTATTAATTTTTTTTTTAAATAATATTAAAAAGTTAAAAATGATTTTAGAAATCAAAAAAAATTTATAAAGTTTTTCATTTATAGGAAGTTGTCTTTATTTTGTACAATAAAGATTTGAAGTCCAATATAAAAATGTAAGAGTAAATAAGAGGTTTTTAAAATATTTTCTTTTGCTATTTAAATGTAGCCGAAAAAGAATTGTTTTCGATTGAATTGATTTCCAATATAAATAATGCGGTTTTATTTGAAGAATTTTAGTTTATATATACTTAATAAAAAACTGTAAATAGTTTTAAGTGAATTTAATTACCTATTAAATTTTATTATTATCTGATTCTGTTCTCTGAGATCTTCCTATTATAGAATGCCAGTCATATCGAACGTGAACTTGATGCAATTGCCACGAACTTGACTCGAAGAGCGCTTAATCTAATCTAGAGTTCGGAACATTGCTACCCAAAGGAAAACCCGACCCAAGATGGGTCTAAGCCAATATCTTTTAGAACAAGTCTTGAATTAATGATTTGTCTTGAAAATATAAAGCCCACAAATTAGCCCCATCCTAAGCTATCTGCAACATGTGATAGGCATTTACATTATTATAGGTACTATTATATATTTTTATTTTCATTCATTTATTATTACCAATTTTTATTTACTATTTATTAATTTTATTATTATTATTTATTTATATTTACTTTTGTATATTATTATTTATTATTACTTTTTACTTTTTTTATTATTCAGTATTCTTTATTATTATTTATAATTATTTATTAAAATTTATAATTTAATATTATTTATAATTAATAATTAATAATTATAAATTATTTTATTTTTAGCTATTATAAATAAGTATTATTTATATTATTAATATTATTTGTTATTAATTATTATTATTACTTATTATTATTTATAATTATCTATTATTATTTATTATTATTTTGTTATTATTATTTTTATAATTGTTTATTATTATTTATGTTTATTTAGAATCAATAATAAATTATTATTTAATATTCTGTATTATTTATTATTATGTATTGTTTATTATTATTTATTATTTTTGATTATTATATTATTATTACATAGTAATAATAATAGTCCAATACTACATATTTTTCGCTACTTAACAAAGCTAAAAACTTTCATAAATTTTATAAAATAAGTATAATAATTAAAATATTAATATTTATAATATTTTTGCATAAACTTATCCATTATTACCTAATTAATGTCAGCCATAATTAGGATTATATTGAATATAACATAAAGGATCTACAGAGGAAATCTTTATCAAGGTGCTTTTATCCTTGAATGAAATTTGGGTTTAGAATTCTTTCTAATGCTGAACAAATCTCAATGCATTCAGCATTAGAATCACTTTCACTTTAATCAATCAGAAACATTGAATAAAATGAATACTATTTATAAATTCATCCATATATCCATCAATCCATATTATCTGTATATCTAATCATGCATATTCATCTAGATATTAGTTTCTATATATTCATAAATTTGATTATTGAATTGAAAGATTTCAATATAAAATTTGATCAATAATTTTAAATGTTTTTTCGGGCACTTTTATACAAATTATTCAATATTTTGATTAGAAAATTTAAAAATTTGTAGTATGGTATTAATTTAAGTTGTTGTTTGAGTGTGCTTGTGTGTGTGCGTATGTGGTTTGTTTCTCTTTGCGACCCTTCATTCTATTTTATCCTCTATCCATGTGTGTGTGTGTGTGTGCGTTTGTGCTTTTGGCCGCGTGCGAGGAGTTCGGGCCCTGTCCGTGCTGGGTATCGGGTGCCGGCTGCCTGGTGCGGTGCGGTAGGGGGTGATGCGCTGCTTCTAACCTAGTCAAATAAAACACTTTCTAAAATTTGACTTTGGGCAGAAACCGCATTCATTACTCTTAGCCGAAGGATGTAACCCTTGCAGGAATTTACCGTTTTTAATCTCATTTCAAAAGTCCTTTCCAGGCGGCGCACACACGCATACACAAACACACACGCGCGACATGTGTGTATGTCTGTGTGTTTGTGTGTGTGCATATGGTGTAAATATGAGTATTGGTCCAACTTGGCTAGTGTCAGATGGAAAAATAAGTTCTGGTCGAGGGCTTTTTGGGGTTCGCTGGACGGGAGGCGGGCATACGGCCCCCCCCCGGCCCTTAGCTCCTTCCAACTGGAGGCCATGGGATTGAAAATGATGGTCCGACAGATTTTGAAAATTGCCAGCCAACTCGCAGGACAAGTCGAGGGAATGCGGTGCGAGACATCCAGACAGCCGCCAGGCAGTCGTTGCAAGTGGCTTCAGGATAGAGTAGATAGAGTGGTAGTGGTAGTTGTAGTGGTAGTGGTAGTGGCAGTGGCAGTGGCAGTAGCAGTGGTAATAGAAGAGGGACCAAAAGGGAACAAACGACGACCGCGATGGCGTCGGCAACTGACTGTGATGAGGCCGGTTTTGGGCAGCATTGTAAGCAGCATGGAGGAGGGAGAACAAAGGGGGATGCCAAGACTTGAGGCGACCGCAGACCTGAGCCTTGAGCTGGGTAAATATTTGTGGTTTCCGAAAGGATACTTTTAGCTATGCGTAAATTCAAAAAGGCAAATTGGCAACTTCTGAGCTGCGACCACTTCTCGCCCCGGTCCATGGCTTGGGCTCATTTGCTGGCCGCTGCTGTTTTGAGTGTTATATAAAAAGCAGAATGAGTTGGAGATGAGCTAACGTAGAGGGAGAGTAGTGGAGGTGCTTGGGCTGTAGAGAAATTGTTTACTTGTATAAGTGTATGCGTGTGTGTGTGTGTATGTGTGTGTGAAGATACATATCTTTAGGCGTTGTGTCAGCCACATAAGCAAATATACAGACACATCCACATGTAGCCACTGCCCCAGCGGCACAATTGAGCTTGGGGATAGTCTTGGTGGAGGTGGTAGTCTAGCTGGCCTGGCTGTGGCCCTGGGGCCTGATAGGGCAGAAGGAGCGTTGGTGATTTCATTAGGACGGTGACCAAATAGATTTATTAATCCTAAGGCTAATAAATAGTATGCGACATTCAAACACGAAACGAACCACAGCACAGCTTCCACATGGGAAGCGTATATGGAACCGGTTGATAGGTCGAGCATCTCATTCTACTTATCCTTTTTGTGTTGAATTTTTTTTTTTTACCCAATCTCTAGTTTAGAACCTTTAGCCACAGACCAAGGGTTGCTGCTGTTTGTTTTCGGGTGTAAAAGGGCAAATTTTTCAGCCTGTTTTCCAGCATCAATTCAACATTTTCTGAACATTTAGAGATCAGAGACACACCCCAGATACAATCGCACATCATTGCTGGCCTTTGTCAGTGTCCTTTAGTCTATTGGTCAGTTTTGAGCTAGCAAATGAGGCTGTTTAAAGGACAATTAACCTTTGCTGATCTGTTGATCTGCTGAGCACTTGGATGCTGTGCGGTACTTCAATAAAAAAGGGGGAAAACAGGTTATTTTCTACATACATATTTTGGGTTTTTGATCTCTTTTAGCCAATTCATAACTCATTGACCCATTGACCTCTGTTGCACTGTTCATATTAACCAACAACAGCACCAATAAACAGAGCATTTAAGACACAGTCACTTAATTGGTAATTGTTGCTTTTGTGTTAGTTTGCAATTAGCACTTGCCTTGGAATTTAATTAGAGTCAAGCAATGGGCACTCGAGATGTGCCAGAATTCAACAATGTTTCTCTCTCTCTCTCTATTATATCCTTTAAGAGGTAAACTGTAATAGCGTGTAATATCCACTAACTGGTCCAATTCAATTCTAGTGCCTGCTGCAGAAACGTGCAACAATGTCACAGGCCTTGCAACTCTTTTGGGCGTGCCGTAAAAATGACAACATGTGCGAACTCATTAATCCGCCAGGAGACTTCAGAGACTTTAGCCTGCAACTTGACTTGGGATTGGATACGGAATTTTGTAGAAACTGTAAGTGGAAGTGACATTGGGCATTTGGTCCGAATACTCTGCACGCCTACCATAAATTCTATTTTTTTTTTTTGTACAAGCTCAAATTATATGGGCGGCACTGCGATTTCAAATTTAATTAAATTAGCCAACGACTTTGGACTGTCGCAAGGATGTTATCCTTTTATTGTTTATAACTCCTGTAAAGATATAAGGGTAACAGTTGCAGCACTTCTATATATACATAAGATATGTATAATATATATACATAAATAACTATATGAAAAGCAGAACTTTTAGTTATTCACTATCTTAGTTGGTTGCAGTACAATTAGGAACAATTTTTGGGGAAAACACTTTTTAGAGCGAAAGCGCTGAAGGGAGAAAGTATTGTAGACAGAAATTATAGTGAAACTTATTGATATAGAAACATACTACGTAGAGTAAGATGAAAGTTATTAATAAGATATGAACTGTGAAATTTCTAAGCTAAAACAAACTGTTAATAATTCTATTGTAGATTTCATCATATAATTTAAGGGGTTCCCTGCAAGCGGCAGATTTTTCCTATTTTGCTCACTGAGAGAATTAATTTGAATTGACAATAGAAAGAGTTATGTAAAGTAACTATTTCTCTCTCTTTCTCTATCTCTGTCTCGTGGCTAAAAATATTCGATAAGCATATAGTAGATATAACATCACAGACTCTTCCCCTAAATAGTATGAGATGAGCTATTGGGCCTTGGAGAGGGCTCAGTTTGTTGGGAGAATAATTGAAAATTCAATTCAATGAGTAATAGAAAAAGCAAAAGGATAATTTAATACACAAACTAAAGAATAAAGGTAAATATTTTGAACTAATACTAAATGAAACAGGATATTTCTATCCCTATGCTTTGGCTGGGTATACCAAATTCTACGGCAAAGTTGAAAGAATATGTAACGACAACTATAACTGGACATCATTATATTTATATTTATATATATATATATATTGAGTTAATAAGATTTTATTTAATAAATATTGTTAATGATATCAATAATGAAGTACTTATAGTTATCCTTTGAGTCCTTTTCGCTGTGTTTGTTAGCTTTTGAAACAGTGTGTCCAATCCTATTTAGTTGATGATTTCATTGTTGTTGCGCCTTTTGTTCGAGTCGTTAAAGATGCCAACGACAGTTGTCAGGCTTGTGTCCAATACTGAGGGAGTCTTCCATAGCTATACAAAAAACTGTTTGCCCGGGTGCAATTGTGCAACAAAACGTGGTAAGCGTTGCAGGCAACAAAGCAAAAGTCCGTCTGACATTTAAGAGCGAAAGCATGAAGCATATAAAAGCTATATGGTAGGCAGGAGGAGGGGGGGGGGGGAGGGTGGAATAGGTGCTTGCTCGGCTGCTTGAGCAAGGTGGACAAATGGATTTTCCAAATAAACGAAGATTTTGGCATGAAAATTGTTTGGTAAGAGTGTTAAAGGGTGGCAGGGGGTAAGTAGAAGGGCAGAGCTATAGTCAAAGTCAGGATTGCATTCGCATTTGCGTTTGTTTGAAAAAGTCGAAAGAACAAAAGCAAACCATCCATACACACTAATACACACACCCATACACATCCACACTTATACCCACTTACCCATGGCCATGTACACGCCAACACACACAAACACACAAGAACAACAAGAAGAAAGCATGACAGGAAAGAGAATGCATAAAACCCACTGAAAAGTTAGAGAAGTCATTGAATGTCAGCCATGCAGTAACCGAAGGATGGAGGTGCAGAGGAGGAACAAACAGAATCCTCGGACCCAGCAACAGCGCACTTGTAGCACCCCCCTCTCTCTCTTTCACTCTCTTTCGCTGTCTCTATCTTTCACTCGCATACATACTAGCACATAGGAGCAAACGACGATAGCCCAGTGTATTTCATGTAGCCTTACGTATCCTTGCATCCAGCAACGCCGTCGCACACATTCGCCGGCTTAATGATTCTTTTATTCATTATTTTCCCTGTTTTCTTTTTTTATATTTTTATTTTTTGTTTTTTGTTTTTTATTATACGAACTTACATATATCGCATGTGCTTTGGACAGCGGCACGCATTTAGCCAGAAAGAAACTGGTTAAACTTGTGGGGGGTACGGGACGGGTGCAGGGCTACTGGACTGGTGACTGGTAGGTGGTAGGTGGTAGGTGGTAGGTGGAAGTCGGTGTAGTCAAGTAGCGGGCACATTGGAGAACCGCTTGGGGGGCTACTATGCCCAGCGGTTGGCTATAAAAGGGAGTTGCCTTAGGGGCTCTTATTAACGAGCCAGCGAGCGTGCGAGCGAGCTTACTGTGTCCTGCCGTGTGTCCTGCTCCTCTAGTACCCAGCGTCCCTACCATTTGCTTTAGCATGCAATCAGACCTGGCTCTGTATGTTTATTGTATATGTGTGTGTGTGTGAGTGTGTGTGTGTGTGTGTGTCTGTGCGGGAGTAAGTTGTGTGTGCCTCTCTTTTCGTTTCGGTGCGAGAAGAAGACAATGTAAGGACAGTGCACTCCACACGCTATTTTCAACCACATACAAACACACACACACACACATACATACGCATATACACATACACGCACGCAGACACACACTTGCACATGGTCGCTGGGCAGACGAATAACAACACGAATTTTGCGCGCGCCAAAAAGGATGCATTGAAAGGACGCTCATCCGCGCTATATCTTCACTCTACTCTTCCTGCACACACATTCATTTCATTCTACACTTTTTCTCTCATTCTATGTGCATCTCTCACTCTCTCACTCATACTCCTACACACTCACACTCTAGGTCTTTCTTTTTCACTCTTTCAATGCAGGCAAAGCGCCACAAAGGTTCATGGACAGTATGAGAGTCCTTAGCCTGGCACAAAAGAAAGGCTTAAGTTTCCATTTGGTCTCTAGAGCACGATATTCAGCGTTAGGACATACACACCCACCTAACCACATACACACAAACAACATACACACACACACACACACATATATATATATATATATATATAGATGCCATATACATTTGGTGCTATTCGTTTTGGGTAGCTGCCGAAGGAGGAGCGGCTGGCTAAGAGCTGGAGTAAGAGCTGGCTCCGGGTCGCTACGCTTCGGTTTGGATTGGTTTTCCTTGCGGTAGATATGCTCCAGCATCCAACAGAATATCTATATATATATATATATATATATATATATATGTATCTATATATATCTATGGGTTATATACTCGACAATTCCAACATCTCTCTTTCGTAGAAACCCATTAGTTGACACTTATTACAGGGTATCCTTTAGCCAGTTAGTTTAACACATAAATCGATTATTTCGAAAGTTTGCTTCACATTTCTTTTACTTTAGTTCTACTACATTATTCTTAAAAGCTATTCAATAACACTTATTACAGGGTATTTTCTTCTTCTCTCTGCTGCTTAAAGTATGCTCTAATATGCCTATTTCAATGCCAACCCATTATGGTATATATATTGCAGGGTATATATAGTCGTGTAGTTTCAGTTCTGCTATATATCCAATCGGATCTTAAAGGTTTTGTAGAATATATAATATATAGGGTATTTAAAAGTCGTTTTAGTTCAATGAATATTGAAATCCTAGGTGCAATATTTCAATTTTAATTTCCCTTTAGTCAACTTTTTGTTCCTCTTTGTTATTTCTAGAATTTCTGTTATTGCAGAGTATTTTGTAGTCTGGCATACTTTCTACTGCTTACCTCTGTTTGCCTTTTACGAATGTTTTGTGTGTGTCCATGTGGCTGTTGGTAATGGTAGCTCTGACGTTGCGGAGCCGTAGACATTTGTTCTTTGACTTTCTTTGCTTTCCGGGTTCCCTCTGCCTCATCCGTTTTATTTGTCTGCTCCCTGCGACTGTTTCATCCACTTGCTCCTCTTTCCACCCCCCCCCCCCCCTCCCTTATGTTTTGGATTCGTATGTGTCAAAATATTGTACTACCATGGCAATGGCAATAGTTAAAGCTAATTCAAATAGGACTTTTGTCCTAAGACACTTTCTTCTCGGGTTTTCTGCGTTAATAAAATTATGAGAATGTCAATTGTTAGGCTAGGCTCTACGTATATCCTAGATCCTTGTAAACATCACCTATATATAGACGCAATTCCCCGTTAATATTTATTAAATACATTTAAAGAAATTATTATGCCCAAGCTTCAAATTTCTGTAATCAACTCGTTTTCCCTGGACGACGCCATATTTGGTTAACTGGCTGCTCTCGGATGGGCAGAGTCATAAAGCACAATACAGCCGCTGAGCCACTCAGCCGGGTGGGTGGTCGATGTCCTTGTCGCATTTAGTCCGCCATGCTGGCTTTGCTTTCAATTAAAACATCACCCGGTTTACGCTACTCCATCCACTGGGCATATTGAAATTATTCAAGTGGTCAGATGGTGTTGTTCATTATTTCAGTAGTTGTTCTTGTACTCCTTGTTGTTGTTGTTGTAATTGCTTACACATTTGTAAAAAGGGTTGAAACCCACACTAATACACACACACATACATAAATATATATATATATATACATAGATATATATTTATATATAGTTACCCATTCTGTTCTAAAATCTGTTGCAGGCTGAGTCCGAACTTGAAGCAGTTAACACTCGCATATTTGCGTGTTTTAAATGTATGTGCGTGTGTGAGTGTGTGTTATATGTAAGTGTACAAGAGTATGTGTGCGTATGGCAATGGCTGTTACATCCGCTCGCATTAACAGCATTGGCTGTGTCCTCAGCTTTTGCTCTTAGTTGTAGTGTCCGGGTTTGGGTCTGACTCCGGTTTGGATTTTCGTTCTGGCTACGAATGCTTCAATTCGAACATAATAAATTAATTTATCATCAGAAAAGAATCTCTATATGCAAGTATTAAAAGGTTCACCCTTATGGCTGCACACACACACACACACACACGCACACACACAAGTAGCCAAAAATAACAAAATGTTGAATATTTCTAAGAATTTAAATGCATAAACCTCATTGGGTTTTGTTGCCAGACGATTCAATTGAGTAGATACAAATATCTTATATCTTATAGCTTTATACTATAGACCATATTCTCATTTAAATTAATAATATTTATCGTTATAATGGGCACCTAACACTACTTATAAGGTTTCATACTACAGATCTTTATTGTTTCATCTTGTAAAATTTTTAAAATAGCAACACATATGTAATTAGATTCTGAGAGCCTGTCTGCATCAATGAAAGTTTTTTGATCTATATCCTTCACTAATTTAACGACATACTATAACGACAGACTGGAGCAGCACAGGAATAGGTTAGCCATGGAGCTAACCAGGACCAGAAACCACCAACGAATAAAGAGGCGCCAACCGATAGACCTAATAAGCCGGACCCCTAGAGGGAGAGGTCGTAGATGAAGACTCACTTGTGTTAATATTGTGATTATATTGTTAATTGTTAATTATTTATTGTTAATTGTTTATTGTAATACTCGTAATAATGCATAAGTTAACCCACTTGGGTTAGCAGGCGAGCCTTTATTGGCAGAAATAGTGATAAAAAGGTTATAAAGGGGTTGTTGTTACCCCGTATATCTTAAATAAAAATAATAAAAAAAAAAAAAAAAAACTTATTTAACAACCTTAAAATGAAAAATGCTCCTTTAATCAATGTTTTATGCGCCATATTACAATAACTGCTTAGTTTTCATCTACCTAAATTTCTTCATTATTTATAGTACTTTTAAAAATATACTTATTATTATATTATTATATCTTATATATATATAATTAATTAATTACGTATTTAATGAATATTTCTTTGTTATTTATAAAGTTAAGTAATCAGTAAATCAAAAAAAACATTCTCTTAATTGGTCTGAAATCTTTAAGTTGATACTTGGCAGCTGAGAGAGATTAGCAACATAAAAATGTTTACAATTATCAACAACAATTTCTATTAGCAACAATTCAATCAAGTAGAATTTTTAGCAACAATTTCTAGCAACATTTTCTAGCAACATACTTAGCAACATTTTAAGATTAAATTGCAACTGAATATTAAATAATATATTATTATTAAATATATTAAATAATAAATTATTATTAAATATATTAAATAATATATTATTATTAAATATATTAAATAATAATAAAAGAAAAATTTTAAATGATTGTTAATTTTGTTAAAAATAATATACTTTACATAAATATATATAATATTATTTAAACATTATTTTAATAATATAATAAATTATTGTTAAAATATAAATTAATTATTATTTAAATAATATTAAATGATTATTTTATATAGCATTTGCTTCGATGACTCAGTTTGCTTTCAATCATCTTGTTGTTGGATACGGAATGTATTTCCATATATTTACATAGTGGAAGTTGACATAACCTTGACCTTGATGGAGTCTGTTATTGCGCAGGTGAAAAACAGGATAATTCTAAATAGCTTGAGTTCAACTATAACACATGTTGACTGTATGTCCCAGTCCTTGGTATAACAGAAACAACTAAGTTGAATCAGGTGCCTTTTTTTGAAATCACCTTAATTCCATATAAAGAGAGTACTATACAGATTGAAGGGTGATTATATATAGATGGTGTTTTATGTTGAATGCATCAGGACTTCCTTATGAATCAATCTCTCGGATCAATCTAGCCGGATCTTATTTGTTAAAAGTGTAAATGAGAATCAATTATCTCATCTCAACTAAAAGTAGCATATAGTAGACAATTCAAATTATACCCCACAGACAGCGTCTCATTGTTCGGCGTCAAAACTTACTTGTGCAACCTGAAAAAGCCTTATTTATCTTACCTTATTCATTATTCAGCGGTTATGACACGTTTTAACTAAATATGTATAAGCGTATCGTTATATTAAGCGTATCTTAACCTTTAGATACACTCAAAGTAAAACTCTGTGTAGGTCACACAACGAGCGTTAAATAGTTTTACTATGAGATCTCTTTTGAGTTATTTTTAATATGCGGTATGAACTTTTTGTTAGACCATTTATATATAATTTATATATAAATTAGGATTTCGGTTAACAAATGCAAAATTTATTGTATGCCGGGCAATTGCTATACATCATAAAGGACTCTTGTAAATTTGGCAGTCTGATTTCGAAACAGTTTAAGTCCAGGAAAATCCAACTCAAACCAAAATGACATGCAACATGTTTGACACGGACAAGTTCGAACCGGCCACAAGTTATTCACAGCAAAGGGGTGGTAGTTAGCTGCTGCGCAGTTAGCTGCGCTGCCAGCGTCGACAGTGACTTAAGCAGCGAAAGCGATGGACAGCCCACACATGCGCCGGCCACATGTGCGAGTTCCTGTTAGTTGTTGGATTTCAATTTCAATTGAAGTTTCCGCACGCCAATTGGATGGCCAGTTATGTTGGATTGGTCATTGCTGGTCGAAATATATGCGACGTATGGGGGCGAATGGGGTCCAGACACTGACATTCATATGGCTAGCGGCCAATGGCGTCCAATGGCGTCCAATGGACAGTTTGCAGTAGCTGTGACTGTTGCTTGGACATACGCTCTCGGCTTCTCGCTCTGTGTAACAATACAGACACACACATGTAAGCATACGTTATTGCCTACAGCCTTACGCTCTCTCGGCAAGTGTCGGCTCGTATGTGTGTGTGTGTGTGTGTGCAAGTTCGACACAAAATTTCATATGCGCGCTAGCGACATCTGGCGGGCTTAAGAGTGCCCCTGAAGGTAGGCAACACTTTAAGTTTCCGATCATTCAAACTGATCATCCCTAATTTAGCTGCATACTTTTCAGCGCTGCCATAATTTTTATAGCAAAAGAAATGAAATAAATTCATATGATTTTACAATTTCGCAATTTGCATGTATTTTGTATTTGTATTTGTATTTTGTAACACAGACAACTATTTTAAATTATTAATTTACGTTTTGTTATTATTGTTTATGTTCAAAAAATTACACACACTTGAAAAATATTTTTGTTTTTCGTTTTTTTCTTTTTTTTTTTTTAATATTTTTTGGTTTTTTCTTTGTCTTCGATCAATTTACTTAAACATTTCGATTTTCGTTTTTTCTTTAATTTTTGTTTTCATTTTCTTCTTTCTTTTTTTTTTAGCTATTTTAAGGGCAAATTTACAACAATTTCTTTAGTTTATTTTTGTGCATCAGTTGCATTATTTTTTTTTTTTATTTATTATTATTTTTAAATTTAGTATAAAGACTTTGTTGTTTTCATATTTGTTTTGTTTTTTTTTTTTATTTTGTTAATAGCTACATTAAATTTTCTAAATTTTTTATGATATTTCTTAATAGTTTTTGCTTGCTGCTGAAATTTATTGTTGTTCCATTTTTGCATTGTGATTTCTGTTTGCTGTTTGAAAAAAAATAAAAATAAAAAAAGAATAAAAATAATAATAATAATAATTATCATAAAAGGTTTTTATGATAATAATAAATAAAAGATAATTGTTTTATGATTTTTTATATTTGCTTTTTATTCAGTTTTCTTCATTTGATATATGAACTATATATAGGTATATAAATGTATATATACTTTATATATACTATATATATAGATGCAATTTTATTCACAAAAAAAAAAATAATATATTTATATATATAATCTTTTCACACTTTTCTCAAATCTAATAAATGATGCACGATAAACTTCATAAATGGATGCCAAAATGGAAATTGCTCGTGCTATTGCAGCTACAATGTTTAAGGGATGTATATGTGTGTTTGTGTGTGTGTGTGTGTGTGTTTAAGGATTAGGGGTATTTCTTTTTTTTATCATTGCTGCTGCAATAGTAGAAGCAATTTATACAAAATGCATAACAGAACAAAAATTTAAAAATATTGAAAATAATACAACAAAATGAGAGAAAAGAAAAAAGAAAGTTTCAACTAAATTTTTTCTTTTATCTTCTTTTGTTTTGCATAATTCAATTTCGTTTTGAATTTTGATCACAAAAAAAATTTGTACTAAAAACAATTATTAAATATTAATCAAAATCTTATTTTTTTTTCCTTTTCTTTTTTTTTCTCAATTAAATAACGAAAATCAACAGCAAAAACACATTATTCATATAGGGTTAAAAAAAAAATGCATTTCGTTTTAAATTGTATTCAATTTAACGGTACAAATGCTTCTTCTTTTTGTCTTTCATTTGCTTTTATCGTCAGTTTTAGCAAGAAAACAACAAAATACATAAATTATTTAATTAATTATGTAGTTCCTCAGTCTTCTAAATCTAGTTTTGTTGTTGTTGTTGCTGTTTCGCTTGTAATTTTGTATTTGTTTTTTTTTTGTTTGCTTTTCATTTAATTTTTTAATTTTAATTTTTAATTTTTAAGTGTTTAATTGTTAATTGTTAATTGCTTTTCGCCTTGAAGTTTTACGTACAAATATTTATTTTTTGTTTTGGTTTGTTTTTTTCTTTTGTTTTTGTCTTCATAAATTTTTCTTTTCTTTTTAAACTATTTCAATTAATTCTTTTCTTTGATTCTTAAAAAAAAAGTGTGTTTACATTTATATATATAGTTATATATGTATATATATATATATATATATATATATTTATATATATATTTATTTATGTATGTATGTAAAAAATTTGATTATTTTCGATTTTCTTTTTGTTTAATTACATTTAATAATAGAATTATTTTCTAAGCAAAAAAAAATGTTTCAAATTTAAAGAGAAAATAATAATAAAAATAGAAAAAAAAAAATTCAAACTAAATTACAAAAATTTTTATACCAAAATCATAATTATAATTACAATTACAATTATAATTATAATTAATTGTAGATAATTTTTCTGCTTCATTTCTCTTTCAGTTATTATACAAGTGTTGCTCTTTAGTGCCTAGAATTCTAGTTTATAGATTTACTAAAAATGTACATCGATGTTTAACAAATACACAGAATCAGATATATATCTATATGTATATATTAATATATATCTATGTTTGTGTGTGTGTGTGTGTGTGTGTGTGTGTGTATACATATATGTGTATGAATGCTCCTATTATCTATATAATAAACTTTATAATTTGCTTATTTTTGTGTGTTTTTTCTTTTTGTTTATTTTTTTTTTTTTTAATTTTAATTTTTTTTTTTTTTAATTTACTTTAAGTGGGTTTTTTTTCACATAGTTAGTTTTGTTTTTTTTTAGATTTTTTTTAGTTTTATACAAAGTTTTTTTTTTTGTTACTTAATTGCTATAAATACACTGGAAAATGTGTCACTGGCAGGACGCGAGTCCTGCGCTGCTACTGCTGCTGCTTCTGCTCAGCCAAAAAATGTCTTTAGTTGTTTTTTTAATGCTATGTATATATATATATATATATATATATATATATAATTTTTTTTTTATATATAAATTACGTAAAAATATTATTATTTTTTTTTTTTGTAAAAAAAAGAAGAAAATTGTGAAAAATTAAATTATTTACTCGTAATTTTTATATATAAATTTTTTATATATATTTATAATTAATTTAGTTTAGTTTTTGTTTTTTTTGTTTTTGTTTTTGTTTTTTTTTTTTTTGTTGTTTAGCAGACACTCATACACACATACACGTATATAGAAGTAGGAAAAAAAAAATGTAAAAAAAAAATTATTTATAAAAAAATGCTTTAAAATTATATTACATAACGGTTATTGCTTTGGTATTAAATGCCTCTGGTCGTGTTAGTCGCCTTCAAGGTGCTTGGCTTGGAGTGCAGCTGCGTTGTATGCAGCATTGCATGCTTTAACAAGGTCTCGGGGCAATCTTTTAGAAAGTTGCAAGGGTGCAAGGGTGTAAGGGTGCTAGAGGGTGGGTGGGGGCCGCTTAGCTGAGTTAGGGAGATTAGGGATCTGTTTTCCGTACTAAAAAGGGGGCGGGTCAATAGGGTTTGGGTTTGAGTTTGGTATTGTATCATAACCGTACGATAACTGCAATTGAGTTGATATTTACAGGGGTAACTCTATGTGCAACATCTTTAAAAGATGCGCGACATGAGACGGCTGCGGCTGCTGGCCAACTGCTGATGATGGTTTTGATGGTGGTGCGGCTGTGACGGCGATTGTGGTGACGGCTGTGCCTGCTGCTGTTGTTGCTGTTGCTGTTGTAGCTGATGGTGTTGATGTTGCACTAGCGGCAACAATGCATGTGGCTGCAGTTGCTGATGATGCACATGATGTGGATGCACATGCGTATGCGTATGAGTATGAGGATGGGTATGAGCATGGGTATGGGTATGGGTATGGGTATGGGTATGAGAATGGGGATGCAGTTGCGCATGTGGTGACGGATGCGAGCTGCTGCTCCAACTGCTAAAAAGTCATGCCTCTTCCTTCAATGATATTGAGTGCGCTGGCAGGCTGGAGGATGCATTGGAATCATTGTCACCACTTACGCTGCCCGGCAGCGATAGATTGTGACCACCAACACTGAATTGAGGCGGGAAACCTACGCCCATGGGGCATGGCGGCGATAGTTGCGATTGGTTAGGCATCTGTTGTTGCTGTTGCGCTTGTGCTGCAGCCTGTAGTTGCTGTGCTGCAGCTGCTGCCTGCGCTGCGGCTACTGCATTCGCTGCATTGGCAGCAGCGGCTGCCGCCTTACCTTGATTCACCACACATTTGCGCATGTGCTTCTCGAGGGTGGATGGTACACTGAAGGGCATGTCGCAGAAGCGACAACGATACACATCCTTGCCGGTGCGTCCGTGCGTCTTCATGTGGCGGGTTAGTTTGGAGCTCTGGGCGCAGGCATAGGAGCACAGCTCACACTTGTAGGGCTTTTCGCCGGTGTGACTACGCCGATGCACGGTCAAATTGGAGCAGTTCTTGAAGACCTTGCCACAGAATTCACAGGTGTCGTTGCGTTGTCGGCTCTCCTTCTTTAGGAGCGGTCCCTGCAGCAGTGAGTTGGCACCACCGAGACCCAACGGCTTCAGTTTGAGGTTCTCGAAGAGCGCCTCGTTGCGATGCAGCGCAGACATGCCCCACCAGTCGCCACCATCCATCTTCATGCGTTTGGACAGCTCGAAGGGATTGGGGAATGGATTGAAGAGTGGCACCTGTGCGGGTGCATCCTGTGGCTGCGGCTGGAACATGTTGCAGTTCTTGGCAAATTCATCACGTAAACGCAATGCTGCCACTGGCAGACCGTTGAGCTTATCACCCATTGGCTGTTGTCCTGCGCCACCACCACTGGACGCCGAGGAGCTACCACGATTGTTGTTATCAACGGCAGCCGCTGCTGCAGCTGCTGCGGCTACAGCGGCAGCCTCCTTGCGACCAGACTCCTGCAGCGCCTGCTTGTAGGCTTCCGAGTATTGGGCAATGTTGGAGAGACCAAACTTATCCATAAGCTCACCCACCAGGGATGTAGCACCGGAGCTAGTCGTTTTGGGGCTTTGGCTTTTGCCATCGATACGATTGTTAACACTGAGATCCTCAGCTTCATAGTCAACATCCTCACAATCTTCTAGCTCATCCTCATCATCTTCTTCACCTTCTGCATCGGCATCAACATCCTCATCATTAAGATCCTCATCGGATTCATCGGGATTGGGATCATCATCATTGTCTGCCTCATTGGTTTCCAAGGAGTCAGCATTGCTGCCACCATCATGACCATCCTGATTGTTATCGCCACCATTACTGCTGCTACCATCCTGATTCTCGGCAGGACTGCGATGCACACGCATATGCTTCATTAGCTTCTGTATGTGGGAGCACTCAAAGTCGCAGGCGGTGCATTTGTATGGTTTCTCGCCAGTGTGCGTCCGCTGGTGTATGATCAGATTGTTCTCAAAGCGGAACTTCTTGTCACAGTAGCTGCAGGAGAAGCAATTGATTTGGTGCTCTGTTTCCCGCTCCGATTCTGCTGTTGTATTGGCCTTGGTGGGCGGTGTGCTGGCTGAACGGGGCGTGGTGGGTAACGTCAAATTGCCACCATTCTCGGCACTCTTCTCCGGTGGGGTCTGCGAATGGGGACGGGTCGTTGGCGGCAGCTGTGCGCTTACAGAGCTGGGCGAGGGGCTCGCAAAGCGCGGCGATTGTTTCTGTCTTGGACTCGGCGAGCTCGAGTTAACAATGTTGCCAGCTCCAGGGCTTGTTGTGCCCGCAAGCTGACGCAATCGCTGCGAGTAAAAATCCATCTGCTGTGGTTCCAAATTCAATGCACCACTGCCAACAGCAGCTGGACTAACTGCAGCAGCGGCGGCCTGTTGCTGTTGCTGCTGTTGTTGTTGCTGTTGTTGCTGTTGCTGCTGCTGCTGCTGCTGCTGCTGTTGTTGCTGCTGCTGCTGTGAGCTTAGCGATGGTGGCGGCAATGAGGCAGGAGGCACCGAACCACGCTGACTGCTATTGCTGGAAGGTGGTCGCTGCTCGACGGCATTAGGAACATTGACAACAACACCCGCTCCCGGCTGTTGCTGCTGGCTGTTGGCATTGAACTGTGCCTGGGCGGCAGCAGCGGCGGCAGCCAGATTGAAGCCATGATGCCGGAACTGTTCGCTCACCAGCTGCTCCATGCGATAGTGATCGGCGGGCGTGGGGCGTCCAAATAGTGGCGCCACGCTAGGAACTACATTGCTCTGGGCCAACGCCGGTGGCAGTGGCATGCGGAGCAGTTGGAAGGGATTCGCATGCATTGCCTCTGGTGGCGCTAACAGCGGATGATGACGCATACCCGCTGCCATTGCTGTGGCCATATTCTGTTGCTGCTGTTGTTGCTGTTGCTGCTGCTGCTGCTGTTGATGATGTTGCTGCTGTTGTTGTTGCTGTTGCTGATGTTGTGCACGCTGTTGTTGATGTAAAAGCTGTTGCGTTGGTGAATTGCCGCTGCTTGCATTGCTGCTGTTGCTTGTATTCGCTGAACCGCCACCAGCAACAATTGCTGCTGCTGCTGCTGCTGCTGCTGCCGCAGCGGCGCTGCTGTTGCTGCTGCTACGTTTTGGCGCTGGTGATGCTGACTGTGAGGCAACTGCTTGTGCCATCAATGCATGCAATGGCAGTGGCACACCAACAGCTGCTGCGGCAGCTGCTGCTGCTGATGGACTGAGGCTGCGATTAGGGCTTAAATTAGCGCTGACGTTGGCGTTGGCATTGGCGTTGGCTGCTGCCGAGGCAGCAGCATTGAGGGCGGCAGGCGTGGCCACAGTCAAGGTGCCACCACCGCTCGTTTCCACATAAATCTTGACGCCGTGCGAGTGTTGCACGTGCTGGATGAGACGCCAGGCGGATGTGTAGCGGGTTTTGCATGTCGAACAGGTGTAATTGCTGGGCTCTATATAGAGAATGAAAGAGAGAGAGAGAGGAGAGAATTGATATTAGTTATTTTGTCGGTCGAAATATTCGAATTGGCAGGAAATGAGGCAACCAGCAATTTGGCTTATTAATTATTAATAAGAGGCAGAGTGGGTGAGGAGGGGGGATGAGAAATGGTCTAAAGGTATTTCATGCTGCAAATTTTGGCAACGGCGGTGAATTTATTTATTTATTGATTTCCACACACACACACACACACACACAGACACACACACACGCACACACGCGCACAACCACATGATGTTGTTGCCGTGCATTGCATACAAATGGGCGTCCACAGCAGCAACAACAACAACAGCAGCAGGTGTCCCAAACGGGCAACGTACACAAGGATATTGCCCATAACTACACACTCACATAGACTTACACACTCACACATACACACATACACACCACGTCCTGTCTGCTCAACTTGCAATAGTTTTCTCTTCTTTTATTTTTTATGCTATTTCATTTTCCTTGCGGTTTGTCGCGACGTTTGTTAATTTGCCACGGAAACCAAAAACCAAAAATCAAAAATTGAAATCCCAAAACCGTAAAAGCATTCATCCCAACCCAATCACCACCCCCACCCCCTATCCGTTCGTCTGTCCTGCCTGCCAGGCAGCATAACACGTCGTCACATGTCCTGCGGCGGAAATTACAAGCTTGCACACATGTGTCCATAACTATTGATGATCACAGGACATAGGGGAAAATAAGGCGACAAACTACACACCACAACAGCACACACACACACACACAACACCACACACAGGACAGAGGACATACAGAGGATAACGCAACAGATGCGATTTTAAAATGAAAAATGTGAAAATGTGAAAATTTGCTACGGCAACAAAATAAAAAAAATAAAAAATTGCAAAAAGAAAATCCATAAGATAAATACTAAAAACCAAAAGTATATGAAGAAAATGTATAAGAAAAAAATATAACAACGACTTACGACTAATTTATACACTACAAATATAAAGTATTACCATGGGGAAAACAGCTATGACTTGCTGGAAGATAGGAAGAAAGAGGGAAGAAAAGGTTGTCTAGAACTCTGTGTACAAGCAGCTGACAGAAAGGTTGTTACCCGCTTTTGGTTAGTGTATCAACACGTAGCCCATTGATAACTATAGACATGATATTGTGGTCCAAGTCCTAATCGAAGACCACAAAAGTTGCTGCTCGCACAGGTCGCCACATGTCACCAGGCGCCTGTCCATGCGTATAGGATGTGGTTAGAGTTGGGTTTAGGTTTGGGGGTTGGGGTTATGGATGCGGGCAACAAGGTGTTAATGCGCAACTATTACCAACAGAGGAACTACCACCAACAACAACAACAGCAGCAGCAATAAAAAAAACAGGAACAAAGAACAAAAGTGAAGAGAAAACGAGAAAAGGAAAAAAAAAATGAAATAAAATACAAATTTACGGAAAACTGGGAGTTGGGTACGTTCTTTGCATTTAAATGACGCTTTAAAATATGTTTTCCACTATAAAAAAAAAAAAGGAAAAACCCAAAAAAAAGCGAAAAGAGAAAATGAAAAGTAAAATGAAAATGAGTTGAGCTGCGTTGAGTTGAGTTCAGAGTTGGCAAGGGAAAGGCAAAAGGAAAACGCATGTCGCGCACGAGCCCATAAGGTTGAGCAGGACATATACACACACACACACACATACAGCAAATGATACTACACACTTTTGCTTTCCTTTTGTTTAGTTTTTCGTGTAATTTTGTACATTTTTTTATGTTATTCGAGGCGGCGGCTTGCAGCTTCCTTTTTCTCCTTTCCTTTTTTTTTTTTGGTTTCCTGTCAAAGGTGAAAGCGTGTGCTTAACATGATTTGGCCACGACCTTCGTATACAACAAGGTATAAGGTACACTGATCTATAGGCTCATATCAAAAGGGTTAGACGACCAAGTGATCTCTGTGGAGTATGCGGGCACATCCAACGGCTGTTCCAGCAGGAAATGCAAATGAATCTGACAATAAAACAACAACAAGAAAAGTTGTTTCCCTACGCTAAAGGATATTGAGCAAGGGCTACGGGTTATGAGCTAGGGGTTATGGGTTAGGGGTTGCAAAGGGTTAATGTTCAGGTTGCATGGATGATCATTATCAATGGAAAAAAAAAACAAAGTATTTTTAACTCAATGATTGCCATATAAAAACGAGGCAAAAGTTGTCGAAAAACGTGCCGCATTTGCCAACTGCTCGAGGTAAATAAAAATGAATAAAAATTAAAAAGGATAAAAAAAGGATTGAGGTAACATCATATTGTCGCACGTTGCGCACGCGCCAAGCATATCCTGCTGTCTCTACCTCTATTCTCTATACTGTTTATTATCAGCTCTTCTTTCTGTTGCCTCTCTCGCCTGTCGTCGAGAGTCGTCTAACGCCTTTGTTCTGATCCTGGCACGTTCTGATTTTGGCAGCTCTTTCACAGCTGCTTTCATATAGGTTTTTTTTTTCTTTTATTATGCTGGCTGCTTATTGTCCTGCAGAAGTCATAAGCTGCAACTTCTACAATTCTACAGTCCGCATACCAATTGCAATCTAAATCTGCATATTCCTATACCAAATGCCAGGCTCAAACTTCCAACAGTCGTCGCAATCTCAAGTGACCTAAGTGACTGCATTGAAACCAGCTCAGACGGAAGCGAGCGCAAAACAAAACAAAACTGAACTGAGATGGGACTATATATATAGAAGTCGAGCGGAGTCGAGTGGAGGCCAGGAAATGGCAAATTGACCGCCTGCTGCAATGTGGAGCCAGGAAGTGCGCCAGGATAACGTCGCGTATGAGCAATTCTAGCAAATGGACAAGGGTCATGGGGGGATTGAACGACACTGACTATTGTAAACTAAGGATGCTAAAACATAGAGCACAGAACAGAGCACAGAGAGCAGAGATGACAACAGCAGCAGGAGGAGCAGAAGCAGGAGAAACAGAAGAAGCAGGAGCAGCGGGTGGGCTTTTTGGCGCAAAAAAAGGGTTGCACAGTAATGGGATAATTGTTGCAGCTTTGCCGCATGTTGCCAGCCAACGTAGCAGCAGCATCAGCAGCAGCAGCAGTTGAAGCAGCTGAGTTGTTAGTCGAGTGTCCTGTGGGCTCCTGCGGCGATTTGCATTTGCTCGACCTTTAGCTTAAGCTCTTAGCTGTATATCCTTTTCCTTTTTATATATATTTCCCTTTTCCCTACCCACTCCTTCTCCCTAACAACTTCTTTCTACTACTATTGCTGCTGTTGCTGATGTTGCTGTTGCTGCTGTTGTTGTGGGCGAACACAAAGAAAGGCGCGCGCATAATCCTTTGTGGGCCGCTTCTTTCGAGGACGTGAAATTGCATGAGCCGAGCGCATTAGCCATTGATTTGGATATTGAAACGCAAAAAGGAGCATCCAGCATTCAACCAGAAGATGGGCTCTTTAATGCCTGGCTTAGTGCCAGCATGAGTCAATAATTGAATGTGCGAGTGTGCGGTGAATACACCTTATATTCAATACTGAATCATCATACTGTATATTGTATAATGAATACAGTTTTGAATACTGTTGAATGGGCTAGAATGGTCTAGAATGGGTTCAAGCGGCATTGTCCTTTGCTGACCTCTTCGTACCTTTTAAGCCTTCTCCTTCCACCTAGCTACCTAGCTTTACACACTACGCCCCCTTGCTACTCCCCTTCCCTCCCACACATACACTTATAACCCTTCAGCTGATTACTGATGGTGTTTCATTGTTGCTGCGGTCGCGACATGCTGCGCATTAAAAAGTGCGACAGCAAATTGATAATTAACATGACACACACTCACACACACACACACACATACAGTTAAAGGAAAAAATGTAACATACAACGGAGTAACAAATATTTTCATTTTCCATTTTGTTGACAGTTTCTCACAGGCGACAGGTGACTGCTGCTGCCTGCCACAAGGAGAGTGGTTTAAACCAGTCAGTGGGTGATGTGTGTGGAGTGTGTTGCGAGTGTGTAAGGGGTGTGGTTATTTCAGTCAGTTATATCAGTCGCTATGACAGCAGTCGCTCCATACTTATAATTACCAAATGGACAACAATTGGATGCGAGGACAACGGCAGCAACAACAAAAAAATGTCAGTTGTTGCGTGACAGCAACAAACGGAAAATGAGAACAGAAAAAAGAAATAAAAAATAAAAAGAACATAAAAAAAATATAAATAAAAATAAAAACAATGCGTAATTAACGCGACAGATAGAGATACAAATGTATCTGTATCTACATATCTGTCTCTCTATATATCTGTATCTGTATCTGTATCTGTGGCTGCTTCTGCTGCTGCTGAAGTGCTGACAGTTTTGCATTGTCAGGAGTCAAACAACTTTGTTCTTCTACGCGTTGTTGTTGCTGTTGTTGTTGCTGTTGTTGGTGTTGCTGGTGTTGTTGTCAGTAAGTTTTTGTCACTGTTGCTGCTGTTTGGCATGTTGTTTTGCGCGCTCGTGTCAAAAGCTCAAAGTTCAAGGGTTAAATTGTGACAATGTATATACATGTTTCTTTTCTGTTTCTCGTTTTGCGTATGTGTGTGTGTGTGTGTGTTGTGTGTGTGTTGTGTGTGTGTGGCTACTTTGAAATCAAATGCCTCCCAGCAGCTAAAAGGACATACAGTATGCGTCTCACTTTGATTGAGCAGTGAGTGAATGTCAGCTTATATGTTAGTTGCCTAATGAAAAGTGAATATGAATTAATGAATTTAAGTGAATGTGTTCAGGAGTGCATAGAAAATATATTCTATTTATTTTTAAAGATTTTATTTATTTATTTTACTCAATTTTGATATTATTATTTATTTTATTTTAATTTTGTTTCGATTTTATTTTCAATTTAATTTCAATTTTATTTGATTTCAATTTAATTTCGCTTTTATTTTATTTTAAGTTTATTTTAATTTTATTTCAATTTCATTTCAATTTTATTTTAATTTTATTTTAATTTTATTTCAATTTCATTTCAATTTTATTATAATTTTATTTTAATTTTACTTTAATTTTATTTTGTTTTAGTCTTATTTTATTTATTATAATATTTTTTTAATTTTAATTTTATAATTGTATTATTTTAATTTTATATTTAATTTTAATTTTATTTTATTTAAATTTTATTTTATTTTTAATTTTATTTTATTCTTTAATTTACGTATTTAATATATTTAAGTTTTGGTATTTATTTTATTTATTTATATTACTTTATTAAATTAATTAATCTTTCATATTATTTTTTTTATTTATTTTTAAATTTATTTATTTTGCAGTTTATTTAATTTTATTTTTATAAATTGATTTACTTTATTATATTTATTATTTACTAATAAATGTTTCTAATTTGTAAACACCTTTACTAATTCATTGATTCAATCATTCATTTAGCTCAATCAATCTGTCAATTGCCTGTCAATTGCCCAGTTAAACGCTGACACGCGACACTATCGCTTTAACTTGCTGCGAACTTTGACCCCTTTGTATGAGAAGCCCATTGGACACGTGTCCGAGTGTTGGTCAAGTCAAACAGTGCTGACCTCCTGTGTAGCTTCTGTGTCCATTCAATGAATATATTTATTCATTCACTCTTTCATTCATTCATTCATTCGTTTGCAATCTCAAGTCATTTGCCTGCTGCCCTTTTCCCTTTCGCCTTGAGGTCGCCTATTGTGCGTGTGTCAAGTCCAGTTTTTGTACCCATTTCCAGTTATTTCCCCTTTGTCCAGTCGAGTGTTGTGTCTCCCGCTTTCCCTCTCCTCAACCCTTCTTAGCGTTCATCTGCATTCCTTTGCTTTCTCTGTTCTTTTTTTTATATTTTGTTCAAAAAGAGTCCATAAGGGCAACTCGCCCGTTGTTGCTGCCACTGATTCAGCTTCAGCTTCATCTACAGCTACAGCTTAAGCTTTATGCTGTGTCCTGTTGGCTTTACCCTTAACCCTATGCTGAATGCCCCTACCCTTTTGTTCCATCCTTCCTGCCTCTTGTTATTGTTTTTATTACTGTCTTTTGGCTTTGGCTTTTCATCAGCTTCAACGTCATTATTATCATCAACAGCAGCATTATCATCATTATTAACATTTGCATTAAAAAAAATGTCAAAGTCAAAGGGCAGCAGCCGCAGCAGCAGCAGCAGCAGCAGCAGCAACAGGAGCAGCCGCATGACAATCGAAGCTGCTGCTGCTGTTGCTGCCTCTCACTATTCATATTTCTTTTTCTACTGTCCGAGTGTCCTTTTTGGTCCTGTGCTATGCTTGCTGCACTTTGGTTATCAGCACTCGCGCTTTGATGTCACCCACCCTTCAGCTTCCCCTTCCATTGCTGCATATCCTTTCTTGTCATATTCTCATTTTTTTTCCCCCCTGCAGCTTTGTGGCACAAACAAAGCGTTTTACAGCGCAATTGGTCAGAACATGTGGGTGGGTATGTCTCTATCTGTGTGTGTGTGTGTATGTGTGTGTGTGTGAGTATGTCGGTGTGTTTAAGAGTGTGTTAATGCAGCCGCAGCTGCAGCTTATCGCGTTTATAAGCCCTGAGGCCTGATCAGCGGCGACTTATGGACAGCATCGACTGCATATCCTTTGACACACACACACACACATGCATAGTACGCACATCAAACACATTTTTTAGCGCAATTTTTTCGCAACGTTTGATGTTTGGCTTTGGTTTTGTTTTTTTTGGTCGCTGGTCAACCAGGATGGGCATCAGTTGGGGGTCAGGGGTCAGTTGTTAGGGGTTGGGAGTTGGCTTTTAATTTTCATTACGTAAATATGCGTTAGAGGTAAATGCCAGTGAGAGAGAGTGAGAGAGAGAGAGAGGGAGTTGACTTACCTGTATGAACTGTGTTGGCCTCGGCATCGACAAGCTCCATCTTTGGTCGCTTGGCCATTGGCTGATGGCAGTCGTCCGCTGGTTGCATTTGTAGCACCTGATCATCCTGATCCTGCAGCTGCTCATCATCATCTTGTGGCAGTTCATCATCGGCATAGGGTTCTTGCTTAACCTTTGGCTTATCATCATCCAATACACAATCCTCGGCCTGTGCGCGTCCAATGTGTGGCTGCTCCTGGGCACGTGGACTGCCACCAATGCTGGTGGCTTCCAGTGGTATGCCCGAGGCTGTGGTCAACGCTTCGCTATCTGCTTTAGGCGTTGTATTGTCATTCTCTGTAGAAATATATTAACTCAATGAAATTGATATTCCCCACTGCGATGATTTGTGTTTATCGATAACTTACCATCTACCAATCGTTTCGGTGTGCTGCTGGCACCATCGGCTAACAAATCTGCAGGACTGGGTGGCGGTGTGTGTATGCGTGAGCCGCTGGCTGCACTGCTTGCAACAGCTGCAGCGGCAGCAGCAGCCGCTGCTGTGGCAGCCGCAGCGGCAACAGCACTGACAGCACCGCTGCCAGCAACTGGCGCCGATTTGCGTCCTGTTATGGGCGCCGATATGGAAGGACGGCGATTAACCAAACTCAATGGACGACCCTCATCGGCATCCCGATCCATGCTAGGTGCCTGCGTTGTGCACTGGCCATAGTTCTCTTTGTTGCACTGCAGCACCTTATGCTGTATGAACCTAACAATGTCCGACAGTGCAAAGGTCTTCTGGCAAGCGCCGCACGTAAGGATATCCTGCGTGGCGACCGCATCATTCTCTGTGGAATCAGAATCTGTAAGAGTAGCAAATGAATTGGATTAGAAACAAAATTTGCCAAAGAAATTTTTACATATATATATATATATATCTCCTCCCTCCAACCACATTCCAATACAGTAACCACACAACACCCTTCTCCCACTTCAACACAAACGAAATGGTTGGAACTTTTGCACTTGCAGTTCATAAATTTGGTCGAGAGTTGTCGCTTTTATGGCTATCGAATGTTGGCCATCAATTCTGGCTTAATGCCGTTCCGAAGTTAACCACATGAACTCAGTTGGGTGGTTGAGTGACTGAGTGGTTGACTGCTTGGGCGGTTGTCTAATTTACTGTGGTTGCTCTCTAGCTACAATTGTTGCCGTTGTTGTTGTCACTTTTATGGTAGCAATTGGCGGCCACCCGCCAGTCGTGAATAATTTTGTGAGACTACAGCGAAGACTGACTAAAGGCGATTGTAATATATTATATATATATATATATATATATATATAGAAATAGCTTTGTATATCGATATTGTTATCGATTAAAAATAATCAATGATTCTAGTGATTTGCCACGCAATTGCAATTTAGCATTTAGCATTTGGCATTTGGCATTTGGCATTTTTGCGTGGCATTCATTAAGAGAGCTTAACTAAATAGGCAAATACACACACACACACACACACATACACACACACAAAAATACATAGAGCGATGTGTCACAATTGATTTGCTGCAACAACAATAGCAACAAGAGCAACTGTTGTTGGCGTATTGGGTTTTTACGTGCAGAACCCATGACCAAATGGCAGCTATGACAACAGCTACAACACCCTCCCAAACCCCGCATTGCTTACTTACTTATTTACATATGGACATAGCTCAGAGCCCTATGCCTGATAACAGAGGGCGTGAGAGTGGGAGTAATTATGGCAATAGCTCAGTGAGAGAGAGAGGGGGACGTGGAGTGGAAAGATTCGCTTGCAATTTAATTTATGTATTTTGCGCGAGCGCCCGAAAAACAATTTCCACTTCCCAAAACAGTAATAGAAACCACTTGGCCAACCCTCCAATCAACCACACATATATATATACATACATATATATATATATATATATTTGCATCTATGTGTATGTGGAGTGAGAGAGACAGAGCGAGAAAAATGTGAACATAAATTCCAGTAGCCCCTTGAATAAAACACAAAATTCGACGGGACCTCCTGCAATTAATTCGAATCGCAATGAACTAGCCAAAAATAGTTGTTGTACAACAATAATAGCATAAAGTAGAATAAGAAGAAGAAGAAGTAGATGTAGAAATAGAAGCAACAACAATTGCCCTTGAGCTATGCAAGTTTTGGCAATTCATCGATGAATTTTGATTGACCAAAAAGCAAAAACCCAAAAAGCAGACAAAACAAATGAATACAAAAGTCCACAACAACTACAACAACAACAATAATAATAATAATAATAATAATATACGATAGCCAGAGGCCGTTCTATATATACACACACTAACACACACACACACACACAGCTAGTAAAGTTGTGCTGTGCGCCAAGGGATATGCAATAAAACAATAAAAAAGGCTGTGAAAAAGTTGATTGAAATGTTGTAAATTGGCAAAGTTTTCATTTTATTTTTTATTTTTTCTTATAGAATATGTATTTGTTCTGCTTCTTTCTTTATATTTTCTTACAAATTTCTATTGGTCAAACAATATTGACCAAATCAATCAAACAATATCAATTGAAACTTGAAACAAAAATTTAAGCAAATTTTTGTTGTTTTTTATATGAAATTTATGCTTTAACTAAAAAAAATAATATATATATTATATATGATATATAGTATATTATTTATTACTCTATACTATTTATATATATTAAAGTATATTTAATAATTGTTAGTGCAATTTTTTTCTATATAATTTTGTTGTTGCTGCCACACTTAGTTGCAGCTTATTTACTCAATGACTTTAAGTCATGTTTTGCTGCCTTTAAGTTAATTGCCTAGCATCCAGCATACACACACACACACACACATACACTACTCCCACATATTACCTATATTATATACATACACACACACACACACATAAACCCCGTCCAGTACACACACACTTCTCGTCTGGCTTTGTCAATTAGCTGTCGTAACATCTACTATAAAAAAAGGACGAATAAAATTATTGACGCGCTGTCGGTTGCCACTTGTCAAATTGTTGTTGCTGTTGTTGTTGTTGCTGTCTGGGCAGTTTGAACAATTTGCGGTTGCCCATATATACACCCACACACATACGCACAACTAATGCGCCCCGAAGCGTTGCTTAACTTTTCTTCCTTCCTTTTTTTTCGGGCCTTTGTCCGTTTTTTGCGCCCAGCCGCCCGCTCGTTATATATATCAATTGATTGTCCTGCCACGGGGTGACAACAAGGTCCTCACACACAAACACACACACACACACACACACATATGCACTTATTTATCTCATATTATTATTATATATGTGTATTTTCTTGCCCTTCCTCCTACTCCTATTTTTTCTCCAAAACTTTTTTTTTTTGGGTAATTTTTTGTGATTGTTTTGTCTCGTTTCTCGCTTCGTTTTGGTTTCTGTTTCAATAAGAATCGCAACAACAACGAAACAAAAAAATTGACGAAAATTGAGGAAAATATGTTTTCGCTTTTACTTTATTTATTATTTTATGCTGTTTCGTTATCGTTGCCCAAACCCCGCCCGCCCGCCTTGCCACTGCCTTTGTCCCTGTCATTGCCACTGCCACAGCTTATTGCCCTATTGACTTCTGCTGCTATTTTTTTTACCCTAAATATGTAATTTATTTTTTCCTTTTTTTTCTATTTTTTTTTTTTTTTGATTGCCTTTTATTTCGGTTTATTATTTTATTTTAGCTGCTTTTGCAGCTATTTTCGTCTATTTTATTTATTGATTGGCGATCATTGGCGTGAAATTTGTTGCAGGACGCAATTAGCTGC
Source organism: Zygothrica quintamaculata (assembly GCA_037044455.1). Taxonomy (NCBI): domain Eukaryota; kingdom Metazoa; phylum Arthropoda; class Insecta; order Diptera; family Drosophilidae; genus Zygothrica; species Zygothrica quintamaculata. The sequence continues at coordinate 127,930 of JBAMBS010001192.1, forward strand.
CTGTTTGCCTACAACAAAAGAAACATGTGTTGCTGCAAGTTGTTCTTGTTGTTGTTGCAAGTTGTTAGCTGCTGCCTCTACTGCTGCTGCTATGCGATTGGTCAGCGCACAGTTGGCTCATTGTGCGTGCAGGTAAAAGCCACTTTTTTACCTGCTATTTGTAGGCGTTGCCCAGCTAAGCGAACGCGTTATGGCCAACAGCTAATACAGGCCAAAAAGGCAAAGTGGCTAACTGCCTAACTGGCTAAATGTCTAAGGGTTAAGAACAAAATAAAAAAACAAAAGTAGAATGGTTGCTGTTGTTAGGGGTAGGGGTAAGGGTAAGGGCATATATGTATATGGGTTGGGGGCGTTACCAGCTATTTGACTAAGCGATTAGATTAGATGTCTGTGTACAGATTAGCGTTGCTCTTCCTCTTCACACACTGTGTGTGTGCGCGTGTGTGTGTGTGTGTGTTTGTGTGTGCCAAAAACTAAAGTAAATATAAATAATATGAAAACTTATTGACAGCTCCAAAAAGTCTGCTGCAATATTGCGGCAATATGTGTTGTGTGAGGGTTGCAGCAGCAGCAGTAGCAGCAGAAGAAGAAATAAATATAATTCTAAGTAGAAGGGGTAAACAGCAGCAGCAGCAGCAGCAGCAATAGCTATGGTAACAGCAGCAACAGCTGCTGCTTCTGTCCAAAAGGTGTATTGAAAGGGTGTTCAAAGTGCCCGAAACTGTCAAATGTCAGACAGACGCTGACAGTCGCCTGACAAGTGTCAACATAAGGTAGGTGTATATGTGTATATATATATATATATATATATATAAGTGTGTTTGCGTGTGTGTAAAAAGTTCACGTGTATTTGGCGAATATTTCATAAAGTCAGCTCATAAATTGAATTATCTGCACAAAAGGGCAAAAAGGACACAAGCGAAACATAACATAACACAACAAAAGGGTTCAAAAACAAACACACACACACACACACATCACATACACATGCATACACTCATATACACATATACACAATTTAAGCAACCAGAACCAATGCGTTAACAATTCACTCAAACCAATTTTAACCCCTTACCATTTATACTTTAACCCTGATGACACCTACTTCAACTCTACTACCTCCCACTCTCCCACTCTCCCTCTCTCTCTCTCTCACTGTCTGTCTAATTTATCAATCATAATAATGTCCAGTTGATAAATATTTGCAAATCTCATAATGATAATTCTATAAAAATTTTATAGAAACTTTCAACCAGAGAAAATCACAAAATTTACACTTGAATTTCACATCAAAAATGGCCGACAAAATGTTTTGTGATGTCATCGCATATTTGTAATTAATTCCAATTCCTACACACAAGCATTTCCTTTTATTTTATCCCACACTCATACACACACAGGCACAACAAATAAATTGAAGTGCGTCGATTTGTTAACCGCACAGCTTAAGAATATTTACGAGCTGCGTTTTCTGCCATCCTTTAAGTCAATGCAAGAGGCAAAAGGAAAGTATCCTGCGGCTATTAATATGCGCATAAGTGTGTGTGTATATATATGTGTGTGTGTGTGATGGCAAAGTAGGACAATTAAGAATTAACATATTAATAGGACTTTTGCGCAAATTATCAAGACGCACAACAAATATGAAATTCAAGCAGGCGGCGGCAACAAGGCACAAACTGTTATAGATATGTGCGTGTGTATGTCTCTCAGTGTGTGTGTGTGTGTGTGTGTGGTTGATTGTCTGTTTAGCTCGTATTTTTGTTATTTATAACATTTTCATGTTATTGACTGCACGATGCGGCAATGCTGCCTCCCACCTAACACACAATTCCCCCCCTTTCCAACTCACTTTTCCATTCATCTCTAGCTCAACCCCAGTTGGTGCCACTGCTGCTGCTGCTGCTGATTGTGTTGGAGGCGTGGCACAGGCAGAAAACAATACGTTGATTGTGCTAATTTATGCCCCCTACCATATATATATATATATATAGATATATAAATACACACACACCCACACATATGTGAGGCAAAGGACGCGCTTTATGGCCAAAAAGGTTATGGGCCAGTCGAGTTGGCTGAGCATTGCGACTGGATGTTTGGGCGTTTGGGCCAGGCTGGTCATAAAAACCAGGCAAGCGCCACACGGTCGACTGTTTTTAGGTGCCACACAAATACACGTATATATATATATATATATATATAAATATATAGAGCATATAGACACACACACATAGAAAGCCACCCACATGTGAATCGAAATGAAAAATGGCGACTGAAAAACAGTAGAAAATTGCCGAAAAACCATGGAAATACAGCTTACCAAATGTGCCAGCTGCAGCTTTGATGTGCGGCCAGTGGAAGGTCAGCCAAAATGCCGCACACACCAATACTAACAAACACACACACACACACACACACACAACAATTTCAATTTTAAAGTTATATAAATACAACAAGACTTTTCATTATAATTTTATGCTTTATCTTTATTTCCCGTTTAAACTAACAAAACTCTAACTAAAACATAAGTATATTAACTAATATTTAAGCATAATTTGCGATATGTTGGAATTGAAACAAGACCCATTTGAATTGAAACAAGACACGGTTAAATTGAAACAGTTTAAGACAAATTCAATAAAAAATCTTAGTAAACTTAGTTGAAACTTTGAGCTAATTTTGTATAGTAAAGGAACGCTGGAATTGAAACAAATTTAATGCAGTTTTACTGCCATTTTGAACTAATTAGTTGTTATATTTTTTTTAATTTTTTTAGAATTTATTTTATATTTTTTTTATTTACATTAATTCTTAAATTTTATATTTAAAATTATCACAGCTGTAGACGAATAACGTAAAGAAAGAAAGAGCAACAATGGCCGTATAACAATATCAAAGAGTATAATAAACAAAAGAATAAGTAGACTAGAGGGCAGAGAAGAGGAAGAGGAAGACAACAACAACAACAACATTATTATTATGACACCAAGTGCTCCATTTCGTTGTCTATAGACAAATAAATTATGTACTAAAAAACAAGGCAATTTTTTTTTTTTGGTTGTTGTGCTTTGTGTGTGTAGTAGTTGTTGTTGTTGAAAAGAAATGCTGTGTAAATATTTAAAAATGCTGAGCCACATTTTGTTTGTTGTTGTTGTTGTTTTGGCCAACCGCTGCCTTTTGAGCTCATTTAAAAAGTTAACTAAAAATTGTTGTCGACAACAACAAGAACAGAAAAAAAAGGTTAAACAAATTTTTTTTTGTTACTGCCGCGCGATAAGCAGCACAATTGAGCTGTGGGTGTGCGTATGTGTGTGTCCACTACCAATACACATATATACACACACACACACACACACACAGACAGCTTGACAGTGACAAAGCGACGTCAGGCAGCTGAAAGGCAGCCCAAAAGCAAAAGAAGTCGTCAAGCGGTCGCCTTAATTTGTTTAAACAAATTATTTACGTGGATAACCAACAAGCAACAACAACGACAACAACAACAACGACAACAACAAATAACTGCTAAAGGTGTTCATATTATTATTATTATTATTATTTTTATTTTGGAGCAGCTGAAACTACAACAAACACACATGCAATTGCTGCTGTTGCTCTTTGCCCCGCTCCCTCTGCCTCTGTCTACAATCCAATACAAACCAAAGCACACCTTTTCACACACACACACACACACACACACACACGTGCCTCCTGCTACTTCTACCTTTGCTATTTGTTGTGTGGGTGTCTTATCAGTAACTAACGGCCAGCGACGAGTTGTCGTTGTTGTTGTCGTCGTCATCGCAAAGTGTTTTAGCATACAAATTTGGTTTTATTTGCCTACGTTGTTTTTTACCTGGCACCAAGCTCCTCGCACAACCCCAATACCCTCTCCCTCAACCCTTACCCCACATATCTACAGTCTGCCCGCTTTACAGTCAACACTGCTGCTGCTGCTGCTGCTGCTGCTGGCGGCCAGGTGCCCCTTGTATAGCCATCGTGAACGCCATCGCCATCGTCGTTAACCAAAGGCATGAAAAGAGTCCAATGCCGCGCATTGAGGGTGGCGCAACGGCGGTTAGCCAAAAGCCAACGCTCATTGCTGATAACACCCGCATATGTGTGTGTGTGTGACTATACTCCAAGTACCCCCCCCCCCTCCCTGTAGTGCAGCAGTATGTGTGCGTGTGCATGTGTATGTGTGTGTATCTGGACAAACAAATAGTCCGCCAGGTTGCGGTTGAGCGAATGAGCCATATGCAAATATAGGCGGCCTGGAAGCGAGCATTAAATATACACACACACACACACACATACATACAATGATATTATATAGTATATAGTACATGCTCTATATACCTAACAACAACAACAATAATAATAATAAAACAACAAATTAAGCAATGCGTGTGTTTTGTGTGTTTGTTTCAGGCAAAGCTGCAAAATGCCGCCGTGTCAAGCCAAAAGCTGGACACACACAACGCTCATGAGGACTGTTACACACACACATGTGTGTGTATATAGAGTTCTTTTTGGAGGGGAGGCGGGGGGAGGGAAATGGAGTACAAAGTAGTTTTTTTTGTGGGGTCTTTGGGTACAGCAACGGTTGACGTTTTGACGGTTGACAACGTCGACGCTGCCGACGCTGCTGATAAGTAAATGGAAAGGAAATGGGCACAAGGCAATGCGAAATGTTCAGTTACTTTTCAAATATATATATATATATATATATATATATATATAAACATATATTCAATTCAATGCAAACAGCAAGTTATCGATAAACATATCGATAGACATTGGCTATGGAAAGCTGCTTAAAAAAGCAATTGGAAATATAAAACTGAAGCACGAAAACAAAGGCAACTAAGGCAATAATTTGCACAATTACTATTGATGGAGTACTAATTATCGATAACTTATGACTTATAAGCAACATTATTTCCTTAAGGTTTATTTTAGATTAAGTGAAAGCCTTGAACTTCCGCTTTACTTAGCTAAAGAGCTCACATAGCTCACAGCTTTAAGAAAACTTTTTCTACACATTGAAATGCTTTCTAATTATTTATCGATAACTTTTGGTATTTCACATGAAAATTTCTAGTTGCTTATTGGCTGCCTACTGGCAGTAACATTTAAAGGTTTTTAGCCAAACAGTTGGCGGCCAATTCCAAAAGGCCTCGCTCTGTTTGTCAACTGGCATGAGACGTTCTTATTGTTATTTCTGATGTTGCCTTTGTTGTTGGTGTTGTTGATAAGACACTGTTGCTGCTGCTGCTGTTGTTGTTGTTGTTGTTGCTGGTAATGTTGTAATTTAAGTTTTACTTTTCATTTTTTCAGGTCGCTTCAATTTGTATTTTTTTCATTTCTTATTTGTATTTGCGGTAAGACCGAAAACAGTTTGTTTTATTTCTATCCGAAAAGTCAACGACAACAACAGCAACAGCAACAACGACAACGGACATGCCATATGTAAATAGCCCCGATCTATAGAGCTGCCATAGATATAGCTAGGTAGGTCTTCCATATAAGTATATATTTATATATATATATATATCATATATGTATATAAATGTATATCTATCTATATATATATATATATATATATATATATTTATGTGAGATTGTTAAGGTGCGGGCGTTGGCTTATAATAGTTGCTACTCTTGCTCTTCTTATTGTTGCTGTTGCTGGTGTTATTGTTGTTGTTGTGTTCTCAGTATAGGCGCTTATCAAAGTAACAAAAAGTTGTTGTAATTATAATGTGAGCTATTCCTAACTAATGGATACCCTATAAAAGCAATTGCATGTGGCAAAGAGATAAACTATTGCTGGCAACAAAGAGCAATTGTTGCTGCTGATTGTATATATATTTATATATATGTATTTACATGAATGTATATATATATATATATACGATACTTATATATACTTTATATGACCTTAAAATATGAATACTTAAGCCAAATTTGTGGTTTGTTGTTGCTGTTGTCATTAAGCAAATTTAGAATTGAATCAAAAGGCAAATTGGAATCGAAATAGTTATAGTCACAGATCATGTTACTATAACTTATACTACTGGCAAATCAATGCTTAAATACTTAACAATATTTAAAAATTGTTTAAAAATTTATAAATACTTTTTAAATATTTTTTTTCTTTCAAACAATCTGTTAACTTACGGCTCAAGGAACGGAATCCATGATCCTCACTGATGGACAGCATTTTGTTATACATTTTGGATGTGTTGTGTGCGGGGAGTTATCACTGTAGCATTAAAAGCAATTAAAAAAAATATTGTTCTTTTTGTTGTGTGTTGTCTGTGTGTTTTTTTTTTAGTTTTCTTGCTTTTGCTTTGCTTCGATTTATTTATTTATTTATTTTTATCCTTTGCTTTCTTTTTAGTTTCTTAGCACATCACAAAGTTTTTCTTAAGTTTCTTTTTTTTTTGTTTAAAAAAAATAGTTTTATATATATATATGTATATATTTATTTATATATAAGTGTGTATATTGTTTTTTGTTTTTTAAATAACTGTAAAGTTATCAAGGCACCGGGGCACACACGATCGTAGGTAATCCAAGTGTCCTGCGCTGTGTGTTGTGCCACAAATTAAAAAAAAAAATAAGAACAAATGTTTTTTTTTTCTTTTAATCAAGCACTCGGTGTAACGGTAAGCACTGAACGATAAACGGTTAACGGTTAACGGTTATGCATTTACGATGTTAACACAAAAAATGTAGAAGTTCGAGTTCGAAATTTCGAAAATAGTTTTCGCTTAGCCACATTGAGTTGGATCTTAAGCGCGCATCCTGTTCTGTATGGGCAGAGCGCGTGTGTTGTTGACCCCACAGAGGCTTCACGTGGACTGACAATTCGAAGTCTTCCTGTGACGGTCGTCGACGGTCTACGGTCCTGCCCTTGTCTCACTATGCGTGTGTGTATGTATGTGTGCGTGTGTGTCTCTATGTTGCTGCGTGTATGACTGAGGCTGTGCTGTCGACGTTGACGTTGACGTTAGCTGCGCAGCACTCCGTGTGTGTGCGGACGGCGGTCGCCCTCGGTCCGTGTGCGGGACAGCACACAGCATGTTATAAAAAATGTGTGTACACACACACACATACACACGCACGCACGTACACAACTAAACGCACGCATGTATATATGCGGGGTAGTTGCTGCTTGCCTCTCACTTCCACTCATACACATGTGTGTGAGTTTGTGTATGTGTGTACGTTGCGAGTGGACGCCGCTAAGAAAAAGGGGGATGAAAACATCTTTGGACTGAGACGCTGCTCCCTTGGCCAGCGACAGCACTACTGCTGTCAGCGTCTCTGCCAACGTTGGCGCTCTTCAGATATGTTGCTTTCCCTTTCCAATAGTCGCTCTCCCATTCCACAGCTCCCTGCTGCACATGCGTGCCCCTTACAAAATTGAGTTGTTACAACAACAGCGACAATGAGATAATAAAAACTAGAGGAGCAACAGAGATCTAATGGCAGGAGGCACAGGATCCCTTAATCAGCAGGGTAAGGAGATACCAGAACGAACTAGGCTGAAATTAACTCAGTTTAGAATCAAGTGAAAACTTAGGAAAACCGAAATACAATAAGGGAAAACCAATCACAAGGAGAAACCACAAACTTAAGCTTAAACTTAACTATGGATAACAAGGATAGCCACAGGATAATTTAGCGATAGCTGGCGAAAGTATTTATAATCAGTTCATATGTTGATCGTCCTTTAGGGGTGTAAGTCTATCTATAGGAATTCAGGGAACGCAGGGAATATAGGGAGTTCAGTTTAACTCTTATTTCCCCTAGACATTAGGTAAAATTCAGGGCTATTTTTAGTATGCATTCTAGGACATGTTCTAGCAAGCCTTAATATCATACTCTCTATGCTATCTGTCTCATTCATATATCCTTTGCTGTTCCACTTGGTTGATACTGAAATCCTATTGTATTGCGCATTCAACGAAGTTTGTTGCCCTCTACACAGTATGAGGCATGTGCGCAGCTAGAACTAGAGATGAGTATAAGGAGCACAAGGATATTCTCCATTAGGTGTAGTGGTCCATATGGAAGCTGCGCAATACGCAATAAGCGTGTCGGCCAGCAACGAACACATATTCGTGCCTTGCTCGGGTTGCCGCTGCTGTTTCCCCTTCCCCTCCCCCCATCATTTAACGACTAAGACAACATCTTCGTCTGCTTCTCCGACTCCTTGAGCTCAAAGGGGATCTAATAATAGAAGATGCTAAAGAGAGAGATGCATTGTAGAAGCGAGAGCATTTGAGGCAGCGGCCAGCGGATGCCGTAATACTTTTTTTCATTGAATTTAGAGCTCAGTTGTTGCTTCCGTCTATGTGTGTGTGTGTGAGTGTGTTTTTTTTTTATTATACTTTAGTTTAATCCTTTTCGGGGGGTAGATTATATTTTTTTTGCGCGCGCATTTCTTGCAATCGTTTTACCCCAGGAGACGGCTGCGCAGGCGCCGACCGTTAGGGACGTTGACGGTGACGGTGACGGTGACGTCTTGTGAGATGCGGAGCGTGTAAAAGGATGCTGCTAATGTCCTGCCTGGCAGGCAACAATAATAATGTATAAAAAAAAGAATAATGGAAAAAAAACGAGTCCCTGCTTTGTGCGCTTAATCAAACGCCATTCAAAGGAATGCGAATGCGCATGGAAATGGGATAGGGCAGCGCAGGACATGCTCGGGGCAGAGCAGGGAAATCGGAATAGAAATGGAAAGGGGAATGGGAAGAGGGTATGCGTCACAGTGCCAGCTAAAGGGGGCAAGGGTAGGGGTAGCTGCCAGGGGCTGGAGGCCTGCAATTTTTTTATGCAATTTGCTGATCGACGCCTGAGTTAGTTTATTATTTTTTTTTAATTTTGTTTTTATCCTTCGTCCTTTTTTTGCCTACCTTAAAGTTTTCCCAAAGAAAAAGAAATCAGTTTTTTTTTGCACGTGACCCGCGGAGATTTGCAACCCTGCAAAATGTGTCCCTAAACCCTAAGGGTGCCGCTTATGGATCGACGTTTTTTGCTTGCCAATTGCTTCGTGTCCTGCTCAGGTAGAGCCTGTAGTACTGTGTCTTCTCTACCCCTCCCCCCACATTCTTATTTCTTTTTGCCGTTTTCTTGTGCGCGTTGCGTATGACTATGTAAGCATGCATGTGGACGTATGTGTGTGTGTGTGTAACGGCATTTTTTTTCTATGCAAATTTTTTTTATATTAATTTTTTATGCCCCTTGTGCGTGTCCTGTTTGCATGTATGTCTCTGTGTGTGTGTGTTTGTGTGTGTGCCTTGTGTTGTTTTTTGCTCTGTGAGCTGTTTCTTATTGTTTTCCTTTTCTTTTTTTGTGTGTTTTTTTTTGAGTATGTGTGTGTGTGTGTGTATTTTCCCGATTGTCAGTCGCTGGGTTTCTTGGGTGGTGGCCAAGATTTTCCCAAGATATGAAATATGCTGGGGGGTGAGGTAAACGAGTAGCATGAGCTGACAGTATAACGGGAGGGGAGGAGGAAATAGCCGCCGTTGTCACATGTGAGGCAGACAAGGTTTTGCATTTGATTTAGGCAGCAGCAGCAGCAGCAGCAGCATCAGGAGCAGGACCCTCGCCGGCTGTGCTACTGCTCGTCCTTGCGCATTGATTACCGTCGCTTTTTTAATTCAATTCAACAATGATATAAAAAAAAGCAAGAAGAAAAAAAATAACCTCCCGATATACAAGATGAAGAGGTTGCCTGGGTGCAAAGCCCGTTCACAAACAAAAAAAAAAACCAAGGAAGAAAATGTATGAGAGAAAAAAATGACACACCCTGGCAGCAGCAGGATCCAGAACAATGCCAGCACCAAGACGGGCAATTGTCGTCTCCGGTTCTTTTTGTATGTATTTGCATGTGTGTGTGTGTGTGTGTGTTTAGGTATTCTTTTTTTTTTTATTCTATGCTGCAGATAATTTCCGACTGATATTCAATTTTATTTCAAAAGTTTTCGTTTAAATGAGCAAAACTCAACCCAAAAAACAAAAAAAAAGCGAAATGCATTCGTTTTTAACGGAAAATTTATGTGCCCTAAAACGGGTTTCTACAGGGTGAAAACCCTTTTTTTTCTCCTATTCTTCTCCTAGAGTTTTTAGCATAATTTCTGGTTACTTCATAGTCGGTTTACCGTTGCGTGTTTTAGATAGAAATCCTAGAAAAAACTGCGCATTTCAACGCAAATAACCAGAAGATTCACAGAAAGAAATTACCAAAAAAAAAGAAAAATAAAGTTTTTAAAATCATAAAAAACTGCATAAAGAAACCTGATCGCTTATAAAAAAGGGAAGAAAAGAAAATAAAAACTATATTCAAATGATGTGAGAGAAATGTAACGGTTTTCGGCTTTCAAACAAAAAACTATTCTGAAGCAAAAAAAATAGCTACTAATATTCTTTCTGTTTGTTTTTTTTATTTTAAATTAATTTTTATTTTATTTTTTTATGCCTAATATATTTTGTTAGGAAAATTTACTTTATCATTTTTATTAATATTATTTTGTTTACCTTTTTTATATATTTATTTATTTATCTAACTAATTTAATTAATGTAATTAATTTTATTTTTGTTTATATTATTTATTTATTTATTTTTTGGCTTAATTTATTATTTAATTATTTTTATATATTTTTTCTTTGATTTAGTTAATTAATTATTTATTTATTTATTTTTTTTTTGTTTATTTTTATTTTGTTTATTATATATATTTTATTATTTAGTTGAGTTGCTTTTACTTTTTAGATAAAATGTTCTAGATTATTATCAACGTTTATATTATTTTATTTATATCATATTTTATTATTATTATTAATATAGTTTGATAGAAAAATATGTCTTCTACTTAAAATAATTCTGCTTAGAGTTTTTCTATTTAATATTTAATATTTTATTTAATTATTTTAATATTTATTTTTATTTTATTAATATTTCTATTGGTCATAGCAACATGTTTGATTTAATTTAAAGTTTTCTTTGATAAAATTTGTTTTCAGTTTGCAGAGCAATTTCTTTTCTCTATTATTTCCCCTTTTAATAAAAAGAAAAGCCAGAGCTGTGGTTATTTAAATAAATAATTTGCCAAGGAAAATTAGAAAAATTCTATTTTGTTGATTTTCTCTATATGAAATTATATACGCTATAAGGACGTGCTATTCATAGATCAATTTAATTGAATTCTTGGTAAGGTATTTTGATGGCATATTCTCGATTAGAAGAATCCTTTTTACTTTGTAGAACATTGCATGTTTTTTGTGATATTTCTTGCTGTGTAGAGAAAGGGAGAGAAAGAGAGTTTAAAGTCTCTTTGATTGTCTTCTCTCTTTTAATGTTGCAACCTGCTTGACCTGTGCAGGACTTGAGAATAGAATAGATTTGAGATGCTGCTGTCATAATCAGGCGTATCAATCAGTTTTAGTTATATACATCAAAGACACACAACTTACATACATATATATAGATATATACAGATATATATAAATAGTTTCTCATCTTTTTTTTTGAGTATTTTGTCGCTTTGCTAATTCCCAGCAACAACAACAATGAAATAAACGTGTCATAGTCTGAAAGTAAGTGAATCTCATGCATAATAATATTAAAAGAGTGGACGAGCGAGAGAGTAAGAGACAGAGAGAGAGAGAGAGAGGCCATTCAGGGCTCGTCAAATGTGTTTTTGACAATTATTGTTAAGGTGCTCCTTTGCTTTATGTGCGGCACCAAAAAAAAAAAAAAAAAAATAAGAAAAAAAACCAAACACAAAATTAACAACAAACGATAAAGATGATCATAATGATGTTTCCCAATGATCATAATGCACATAATGATCAACATGATGACGATGATGAAATGTTGTCATTGGACGTGGACACAGGTCTTTCCACACAAGCCGGACAACTGTAGCTCACGTATGGGACCAGAAAAGAAACAAAAAATAAAGACGAGCTAACAATCAGATACAAAACACGCACCGATACAGATGCAGATACAAACACACAATACACAATACAGATACAGATAGTAAGATGCGAGCGAAGATACCGCCAAGTTGAAGAAGAAGAGGTAGAGGAAGATGAAGTAGTAGTTGACAAAGATGGAGATGGAGATGGAGATGGAGATGGAGGAGACAAAGTGCCTAAATAGCTGCACGTTGAGCGACGTCCAGTGTTTTGGACATGCCAAACGATTACACACCCGCACACACACACACACACACACACACACATTCACATGCACATACACATGTAAGATTGGGCTTGTATACTTTAGTCTCTTGGGAGCGTCGCTGCTGCTGCCGCTGCTGCTGGGATCAAGCGTCGCATTGACACGCAGATTGTGCAACAAAGTGGCCGAGCTGCAGGCAACAAAGCCGCAACAAGCTGCACATGTCCAAGCCAATGCGAACGCCTTCACCTTTAGCTCTTCTTCTTCTTCATCTTCAACGTAGCTTGGCCATTCAAAAAAGAGTAGAAAATAAATATTAAAAATAAAAAAAAAACAAAAAAAGTAAAAAAGTAAAAACTTTCTTCAACATTGCCGCCTTTTGTTAGCCAAGCAGCAAGAAGCAAGAACGAAAATGAAAATGTGAAAAATAAAGCAACGTGGGGGCAGAGACAAGAGACAAAAAAAAAAACGACAATTACTCAAGTGACACATCTTCATCCGCGCATCTTCTAGCAAGCTGTGGACGTGCCACATGGGTAACCCACAAGCGGGGCTAACCCCTACCGCAACGGCCACAGCTTACAACTTTTGGGGCGCAGCCTCAATGTGGCACTACGTGTGCTGCATTTTCGATTAGTGTTATCGTTTGAGCTGCGATTAGTAGCATTGAAACATTATGGAATGGAACAGCAACTATTCAACAAAAATCTCACTCTATACATTTTTACGCAATTTTTGTGGCATGTCCTTTACCTGCGTCTAATGGCCAACAAATAGCGGAGAGCCAACAAATGTTTCGTCCTTTTTTTTTCTTCTTAGATTTCTACTACAAATCTGTCAACAATGATTTACACGCAATAAAATAAACAACAACAATAACAAACAAATAGTCTTAAGCGGCAACATAATTGAATGTTGTTGCAACAAACAAATTGTGGGCGCAACTAGTCGCTGACCAGCGGCTAGGCAAACGCCAGGACAATGCCAAAACAAAAGGCGTTGACATTAAGGATAGCAACAGTAAAAACAACAGCAAAAACAACAGCTAAAACAATAACAAGGCCCACAACAGTAGCCAGCGGCTTCGTTTGTATAGAAACATGGCTCAAACACAGATTCAGGCTAAAGATGAGAATTAGGGTAAAAGGTGAGGGTGCGCTTTAGGCTACTAAGGCTAAGGGTAAGAGTAGAGGTAAGGGTAAATGTAAGTACAACTAGTCATAACACAAACACACACACACACACACAAAGAGAGAGGTAAGCAAACAGTTAGTTTTGTTGCAATCATAAATAAAAACCACATTTATAGCTGATGCCAATCGAAAGGATAGCGAACAAGTGCCACCAACAGCAGCAACAACAGCAGCAGCAGCAGCAACAGTCGTAACAAGTGGCTAAAGATGCCGCCTAGTAGAAGGCGTGATAAGTTCCATAGAATATGGGATAATCATCATGAAAGGTTTATGGCAGCAACAGCTGCCGCTTGTTGCACGAATTATCAACATAAATCGATCAGTAAAATTGAATTGGACTACTAAACAAAATTCAAAATTAACAAAAATTAATAATATATATGTAAAATAGTGTAAGCTGTACTGTTTCGATAACTTATCGATAAATATAGTACTGCTTATTACAGAGCTCTCCAGTCAAGCAATTGAAAACTTCATTAATCAAAATTATTTGCACAATTGGCATATATAGAAGAGTTAAAATTTAACATTTCGATTAATCGAAATGCGCATCAGCGCAACGAATTGCACTGCATTTGGTATGCATTACAGTTGCATTATTATTATGTCATGGCTCGATGCATTGCCATTGATGCGGGCTGTCCAAAGGGTTTCACCATGAAACTCTTTCCCTGTCAACTTAAAAATTGTGAATTTAACTAATTTCATTTTACAATTTAATTAGGTTTTTCCCATTTTCACATGTCCCGCATCTCTTTACCCTTTCTCTCTCTATATCTCTGTCCCAATCATACTCTTTACCAGCCAACAACAACAGCAACTAATTTTATCCACGGGCTGCGCATGCGCCTTGAATTTTAAGTGCCGCCAACTGAGACGCTTATCAGCCTTGCGATTCACTCGGAAACATTTATAATTGGGTCAAAACTATTTCAAAAAATTAAACAAATTCTCAAATTTTTAACTATTTCAGTTCAAGGTGACAACAAGCTTTAACTGACTGACTGTCTGATTGACCAATTGAGTAACTGTCGTACTTCCGGAGAACATATTATTTTTTTATGAAACTATTTTATATAGAGCCAAATAGAGGCGCTTTTGGGGCGTGCCATGCTACTATATTCCACGGCTGATTGAAGCTGTTGCAAACTTTTTGATGTATTTATTTATTTATTTTTTGTTAATATATTTAACACCAATAATAAAGCAGTCGAGTAAAAAGTAGTTTTGAATTGAGAAAATTTAAAATTTTTTTGTATAAAACAATAAAGTTTAATAAAATTAAAATAAACATTATCAAATTAAATTTATAAATTTGTAAATATTTTTTTTTTAGTTTAATACTTATTTTGAGAGTATAAAAAAATTGTTTTAATTATTTTAAATTTAAATTTTATATTATTAATATTATTTATTATATGAACTAAATTGTTGCAAGTAAAGTCCTAGCCGAATCATTAATCAATAGCAAACAATAAAAGGATGAATAAGAGTTTTAATTGGTTTCCTAGAATATAGCAGAAAGAAAATGAAATGTCTGTTTGGAATCTACATAAAGTAAAGAAAATTATAAAAATAATTTGTTAATGAATAAAGAATAATTTTAGGAGGCAAAGCTAGCCTATGGTTGGAGAAATTTGCCTGAAATTGCTTATATGTTTTGAAAATTAGTGATAAATTGAAAACTAATTAATTAATGAATTAATAATTAATTAATTTAAAATTTGTTATACTTTTTATTATTATTATTTATTAGTTAATTAATAATTAGTTATACTTTAACAAAATTCTTTATGTATTAAATAATTTAATAGTTAATAAAACTATTTATTGTGTAAAAATATAAAAAATTTAGTCTAGCAT
This sequence comes from Zygothrica quintamaculata, assembly GCA_037044455.1. Lineage (NCBI taxonomy): Eukaryota > Metazoa > Arthropoda > Insecta > Diptera > Drosophilidae > Zygothrica > Zygothrica quintamaculata. The sequence continues at coordinate 143,188 of JBAMBS010001192.1, forward strand.
CGCCTTAGGCCTTTACTACAAAAAAAAAACAATTGTTTAAAAAATTAATATATTTAAATTAATATTTAAATTTGTATTTTGAAAATTATTTTACTCATATAATATAAATTAAATCATTTAAAATGTATTATTTTTCTTAAAAGTTAAAAAGAGCCTACTCAATAAATTTAATTAACAATTTGCAACAATTTAGAAACAAATGTTTTGTTATCATTTCTATTTCATCTGTATTCAAAGCCTTTATGCAACATTTGATTTATGCTATATAAAAGTCATAAAAATAAGCAAAATGAAAAATAAAACTCTTCATTTCAAATAAAAGGTCTAAGAAAATAAAGACAGAGAGAAAAATGAGAGAAATGAAAATTTGATAGCATAAACATTTTATGGTCGAATGCTCGTTTTGCCCACGTATTTTAGCGGCGCCCAAAAAACAAAAAAAAAAAAACAAAAATAGAAAAAAATATAAAACTGCTAACAAGCTGTGGATTAAGGTTGAGTTTTAACTGCAGCTACAATTCTAGCTACAGCTGCACGTTAAATGCAACTGCAACTGCAACTCGAGAGGACAATAAAAGTTCGTGAGAACTTGATGCTTATCGATGCCCAGCCAGAACTAGCAGATCGAGTGGGCAGTGGGAGCTTGGCCAACTTGGAGCCAACTACTTAAGTAAAAATAAAAAAGTAGAAAAAAAAGGAGTTGACAGTGGCAACAGTTGCTGTTAAAAGCAGCAATTCAATTGATTCCTTTTGATTAACTGGCGTATGTCATGCATTTGGCCCAAAGCAGTTGCATTCAGAGTTGGTCAATTTGATTAGTTCAGGCTGATAAAATAGATTTTACGATTATTATTTATTTTGCATAAACTGATTTTGAATCGATTTAGAAGTCTATATATATGTATATAGCTGTATATAGCTCTTATTATTTGCTATAGAATTCAACTGAGAAACTGCTCCTGCTCCTTTTTATCATGCGTTTACTCCTTTCATTGATGTATGTGCTAAGTTCAGCTGCCCCTTTCATACACACACACACACACACACACAGACGCATATATAGCATACAACTCCTTCAATAGGCGACAATCCTTAATCCTTTTTCTCACGCACCAAAAAACATTCGCTGTCAATAAAAAGAGAAGAAAGCAAGAAGCAGCATATAACATAATAAAGGGAAAAAATGTTCTCAAGGATCTTCCCTTTTGGGTGACACGTTGCAAATATCAGCAGCAACAGCAACAGCAAAAAATGCGCATTGTCATTGTCCTGGCAAACGGCGATTTCGCTACAACTGCCCCCGGTGACAAGGCCAGGTAGCAACAAGCAACAAGCAACAGCAACAACAGCAATCGCCAGGCAATATAAAACTGCAACTGCAACTGCAGCTACATCTGCATCCTCATCCTGATGCTGAAACGGGGCACAGCAGCAACAATAGCAAATCATGATCAATTCAATTACTCCTCTAAGGATATAGTGCAGCGATTTCATATGTGCACTATGAATATTCAGGATGCGAGAGCCTTACTGGAGCAACATCATCCACATCATCATCAACATTGACAGCACCTGCTCACTTTTCCCATGACAAATATATATTATATACATACACATACACATACATATTTATAAACATATTTTCCCCCCTCTCTCACTCGTCATTGTTTCTTTCAATTTTTTGCAAGCGAATTTTCGCGAAGAGTTTTTACCGCCAAGGCTAATCGGAAGAGCAACGCAGAGAGAGTGAGTGCGTGAGAGAGTAAGGAGGCACCTGACAGCTACGACTCAAGTAGCGTTTAAGGACAATGTCCTTACGATCATTTGCCCATTGCCCATGCCATTGTGTGTGTGTGCTCTGCAGTCTGAAACATGAAGCGGCCAACAAGTGGCAACAACGCCGCAGGATGCAGCAGCCAAAATTCAGCTCTGACCCCTCGTTGATGCTGCTGCATATGCGCTTAGTGTAATGGGATAAGTACTAACCATGCTAAGAGGGTGTGGGGCAAAACAGTTTTGCGCACTCACACACACACACACACACACACGAACACATGCGTGTGTAAATAGACAAGTGCGCGATAATGAAATTTTAGACTTGTTCCTGCAACGACGAGCAAAGAGCAACAAAATGTGGAAAAATTGTGGGAAAATCTTTGTTAATCCCTGCCAGATCAATTGTTTGATCGAATTGCAGGTGCCCATTGTATATAGTAGATGTCTATATGTGTGTGTGTGTGTGTGTGTGAATTTGGATTAAATTTATACAATCCACTGATCGGGGGCAATTGCGATCGTTGCAAACTGAACAAATAACGACAGAATTGGATATATATAGTAATTGGACAGAGCATGAAATTCATTTCAAATTGTCTATGTGAATAAAAAAGCATGAAAAGAAAGAGAACAACAGTTAGATAAAGACAGAGAGGGTGTGATCAACATATAGATTGAACGTTAGCCATAGATCAGTGTAGATACAGTATATATCGGTTATATGACGCACTACTTATATGAAAATATTGCTTAAGTGCAAAATTTAGTTATTTTTAAACATCATAAAATGAAATAGAACTAAATTTAGTCTCATAAATGCAAAAAATTGCTTATAAGAATATATTTTGATAAACAAATAAAAAATCGTTAATTCTGTTTAATATTCTGTTCCTTCTGATGAAAAGCATAAAATATAAATTTAAGTAAACTTCTAAACCTGTGGTTTATTTTATATTAATTGTTTATATACAACGTATTTGCTTATAACTCATGATTGCTTAAAAGGAAATATCGAATATATGCAAAAACTATTCTGCATTATAGGCTTTGCATATAAGCGGTATATACTATATATTCGATATAAGTTTCATTTATTGATCAAATTGTGGCGCAACTTTGGGAAAGGATTTCCATGACTATATAGTACTGGATCGAGTGGTATTATTTTAATCACATAACGGTTTATTCACTTACTGATCATGTTTAAAGGTGTTTTGGCCATAAAATGTTTTGACTGTTTTTTTTTTTGTTTGGCTTTGTTTTACCTTTAAACTGGTTTCTAGCGGCTCTATAGAGCTGGGAAGGTAATCGCATGTGGAGCAACTTAAGGTTTAATGCCTGCAACCAGAACGCACATTCTGTTGCCGTTAACCGTTAGACTCACCTGTAAGACAAAAAGAGAGAGAGAGAGAGAAAGAAGGTGGTTAGAATGAGAGCATAAATTATTAATTAGTGGCGGTAAAAAAAAAGAAAAGAAAAGAAAAACAAGAGACGAATGCAAATAAATTAGCAAGAGAAAAGAGCAAATGGTGAGAACAACCTGACGAATTTGCAGTTACTGTTGATGTTGCAGTTGTCTTTGCAGTTGCAGTTGCAGTTGCTGGTTGCTGTTGATGTTGATGTTAATGTTGCTGTTGTTGTTGCTGTTGTTGGCCACGTGTTGCACGCGAGAAGGTGAAACGGGAACTGTTCACCAGGTGCCAGCTGCCAGTGACCAGTAATGACCTCCAAGGGGCATTAAAGCAAAAGGGCCCCCGTTGCAGTTGCAGTTGCTGTTGTTGCTGTTGTTGTTGTTGCTGCTGCTGTTGTTCCTATTGCTGTCATGTGAATGCGCTCGGGAATTTACACTGTTTACGAGTGTATAAAAAACAAAAGAAGTGAAGTTCGCATAACTGGAATTAAAGCAGCGTTAAACCACACACCAGCCTAATACCTAACAGCAACTCCAACACCAACACCAGCAGCAAACAGCAACAACGACAACAACAGCAACAGTTGCAACTGGCAGTCACATTCAAAAACGGCGCTCGTGGGTAGCGCGAGTGCTAAATGGGACACAGAGTGGCAGCATCGCCAGCTCACATGCAATCGAATCCGCTGGGCAGTGGGAGCAACGGCTGCATCAGCAGCAACAGCAGCAGCAGCAGCAGCACCAGCAGCAGCAACAACAACAGCAACATTAGTGCCTGAGGATGGGCTGGAGTGGACATTGACGTCGTCGGTTTGTCGCCGTCACTCCTCGTCGAGTCACTCACCTCAGCGCCAGGGCAGGCTAGGCCAGAGTAGACCAGACCAGGCCAGAGCAGGCCAGACCAGGCCGGGCCGGGCCGGGTCGGGCCGAGAGTTAGCCAGTCGGGCAAAGACAATGGTGGGAATATTCTCATATTAAGAAATCGCGCGATCTGCAGCGCCAGATGTGTGACTGTATGTATGCATATCTATGTGTGTGTGTGTATGTGTGTGTGTTTATACACGTATTTGTATTTGGTGCAACGGCAGGTCAACCCACCGCCCACTGCCCGCCAGCCAAGCTCTGTTAATGTTGTTGTTGTTATTGTTATTGCTGTTGCCACTTCTGCCTGCCCCACAGCAACAACAACAACAACAGCAAGAACAACAAACGTTCGTGGCAAATTCGTAACGTGTCGTGGTCGTGCCTCTGTTGTCATGTCCGAGAGTGTAACAAAGACCTCGCTGAATAACCCAACGACAACCCTCTCCCCGTCCTCACCTTCCTTCCTGTTACCCCTTAGACAGCTGCCCCCCTTTTTGAATGCTGCTGTTGTTGCTGTGACTGTTGCTGTGGCTGCAAACGCCCCCGCCAAGTAGCGCGAATAAACATTAAACACAAAAACAAAAGTAGCGGCAAATGCAACAACAACAACAGCAACAACGGCAACAGCAACGGCAACTGAAACTGCAGCTGCAACAACAATAATTGCATTACACATAAAAATAAATTGTAATGAACTTAAGGAAGAGACAACAAAGCAGCAGCAGCAGCAGCAACAACACTAACAACAACAACAACAGCAGCAACAACAACAGCAGCAGCAACATCAGCAACAGCAGCAGTGGCCAATGTGAAAATCGATGCGGAAGCAGCAACACGAGAGGGCATCTACAACAACAACATTGACAACACCAACAACAACAACAACAACAACAACAATTCTCTACAGCTTTCTTCATCTCAACAATCTGAGAATTCAACTTTTGCCCAATTGTTTTCTTGCTGCATTTGTTGCTTTGATTTCCCTTCAATATTAACATAATTTGCCACACATGCAACACCAACTGCAACACCAACGCCAACTGCCGCAAGAACAGTATTAAAACCAAAAAAAAAGAAAAAAAAACAAAACAAATTCTGCATAAATAAATATTATTAACACTTTTGGCATCTTGCAACAAAATAGAAACTAAACAAAAAAATTTCATTTAGCATTTTCCAAACTATTTCACATTTTCTTAGAAAATGTTTTTATTTTATATACAATTTAAGAAAGTACATTTATCTATATATATATATATAGTTATTTTTATATATAGTATATATATTTTAAATATATACTATCGATTCTCCTCAGATTTGTAGCTTTTCTGTCAAGCAAAAGTAATTTTTCATATAATCCAAAGTATTTGAAAAAAAATTAAAAAAAAATATATAAAAAAAATGTACAATTTTTTTTGTTAATAGTAAGAGTTAGAAAATATATTGCAAAATATACAATAAATATTTTTATATACTATATATGCCCAATATATACTATTTATCCGATGTAAAGTTATATATTATGTAAAATTCGAAAGGAAATTCTAGCAACAAATATTTTCGGTCTGCAATCGATTGCTTTCAGCTGTTTTCAGTTGTCGTTTGATATAACTGCGACTGTAGTATATATAGTATATATAATATAATTGTACTACATTATATATACTATATATACTATCAACTGATATTGAACTATATACTTTTTTTACTTATTACTATATATAAAATTAACTTGCAATTTGATCAAAACTTGCTGATAATTTTGCTTCTGATTGTTAGAGGTAAACAAAATTTGCTGAAAATTATAGAAATACATATACATTGATATATGTAGTTGTAATGAGTTTTATTTATATAAAAATATATATAGTAGATTTAAAAAATAGTTACTGCATAATATATATTCTTATATATAAATATATATATATTCTTCTGCCAATATATCTCTCATCCAGCCTCATTCACAGGTGTTACAATATAATATACATATTTATATATACTATATATAAATTAATGTGTGTATATATATACATGTATATATCAATATCCAGTATATATATCAAACTGATATATATTACTGAACAGTTAAGCACATAAAGTGTCTCAGAGGCTGGGAGTCGTTGAAGTCCTCAAGTTGCTGCCTAATTGTCCGGCAATGCGAAAGGCACAGAACATGCTGTATGTGTGTGTAGAAATGTGTGTGTATGTGTGTGCTTGTGTGTATGTTTGTGTCAGTCAGTGAGTCAATTAATTAGCCATGATTCTCACGACCTCAAATTAAGAGAAAAGCCATAACAAATAGAAAATAAAACGGCAGCAGCAGCAGCAGCAGCAAAACAGCAGAAATTGTTGTTGCTGTATAGCATAAGCTGAAAATTCAAAATAAAAAAGAAGAACGAAAAAGAAAAAAAATACACAATGGCCCTAACTTGCCCTGGCCTAGCCTGGCCTGGCCTGGTCTGGTCTAGTCTGGTCTGGTTTGATCTGTCCCAGCTTTGGCTTAGACCATTTTGGCCTTTAGCCGCTAAGCAAAGTTTTTGGGGGCTGGCGGCGCTTGGCCTGAAACGATAACGCTTGCCGTTGGTTATATGTTGGTAGAAGCTGGGGAAGGTGGCTAGAGGGGAGAATGAAAACGGTTAGCCACTAGGAATGTCAAGCGGCTTAGTAGGCGGCGTTGGCGTCGACGACGACGTCGACGTCAGTAGAGTTAGAGCCAAAAGCCATGCAGCAGGCAGCTCGCTGGGAGATCTGATTTAAAACGAAATTAGGAATAATGGCAATGGCCTGCACATGACATACACACACACAGACACACACATATGCACATGCATATCAAGAGCATTCACAGTTACACACTGCTAATAGGGGTAAGGGAAGTAGAAAGAGTTGGAGGCGCTCAGCTCAGCGTCCAAGCGTTGACAGGCAGCAAATGCGAACAAGACAGTTTTGTGCCCACAAAACACCAAAAAAAAAGCAAAAACAAAAAAAAAACAAAGAAAAAAAAAACAAAAGTAGACGAGAAAAAAAAATCTGTAAAAGAAAAGAAGAAGCAGAATACGAAGAAGATGAAGAAAAGAAAGAAATTATCTCACGGATAATCCGAACAACACGTTCAACTCTACTCTCGACTTGACTGCTGTCTTTCCTTGCCTCCCCCATTGCCCCATCCACCCACTCCCCCCTCTACCGCACCCAACAGCAGCCATACCCATCAACAAAACCTTCACCCAAATGCTGGCTCACCCTATTGGGCCATTGCCGTCGGCGTTAACGTTGCCGACTGCACTGCCGACTGCCGACTGCCGACTGCTCTGCTGCGGGGGCGCGCCTAAAACAATGGCTAACTCTAAATGCACCTGACACACGGCATCCAAGCATCCAAGCAGCAAACAGAAAATTTGCTGCTCCAAAATAGCATCAACTGGTAACTGGAAAGTGTTGGCAAGTTGCATGTTGCAAGTTGCAAGTCCAAGTCGCAGCTAGCGGGCTTTGACTGGCACTGTGGTTGGTCGTCAACGTTTCAGTTCCCCAAAACCAATCCTCAACTCCTCAACCCCAATCCCCCGATATCGTAGACTCCCTTAGTCTCTCTTTCTCTCTCTCGCTCTCTCTGTCTCTTGCTCACTCTTTATGTGTCTTCAGTCTGGATTGTGGGCATTGTGTATGCTCTTGGTAGTCGTAGTAATAGTTGCTATCAGCGTAGCACAAAAGTTATTTTGTATTTGTTTGGCTAGAGAGAAAGGGTAACAGATTCCCACACTCTTGGACGGTAGACGGAAGGGACAGCAAGCAGCAAGCAGCAAGCAGCAAGCAGCAGCAGCAGCAGCAGCAGCAGTATAAATGTAGAAGAAGAAGACAACTGTGACAACTGCAGCAGAGCCCATTGTGTGGCGCTGCCTTTGCAACAGGGCAAACTGAGCGAACTGAACTCACTGAATGAGATATGAATAAAATGAATGAGTATTCGCCTGACACTGGCCTCGGCCGAACCAGTTAAACTGTGTGAACATGAATATGACTCTCAGCCGTAGCTGATTGATGAATGTCAGGCACAACCACAGCCCGTTAGTGTCTATATACACATTAGTATATATGTGTGTGTGTGTTGTCTAACGGCACCTAAGAGGAGCAGGTGTCATGGGAACCCAACAAAATGGGTCGCGGTCACACACTCAACGGGGCTCAAAAAACCAACAACAGCTACTGAAGGTCGCCACTGGAGATCAGCTGTAACGAGTGGGAGATGACATAAAACCCTATAGGAATTCTATGGATTTAATTTTGTTTAAGGGGGAGCACAACAGCAAATCTGGCAACGGGGCAAGTCACACTCGTGTCTTACATGACCAGATAATGTGTTGACTATCTGTAGGATTAAACTTTACTATGAGCTCTTTAGCTGCCTTTCCGAAGGGAAGAGAAACGAAAATTTATACTTGATTCTTTCGTTAATAGTATTACAATTACAGGAAAAGAGAGAGTTTAATAGCAAAATAGTGTAAAAGATACTATTGTATTAGTAAACCTCTTTTTAATACATTGATTTTCCGATACTTAGAGAACTATTTCTTGTTAAATGTAAATGATTATTAAGCAGTGGTAGATACAAGTTTCCCTTTACATTTCTAAGGAAAATCTTTCTTCTTGTTGTATGAAAAAGATAGTCTATATATAGAGCAACATTTTTCCTATTTATCCTAGTGCGTAGTTTTCTAGGGAAAGTTTTTCTTTATCTCCGAAAAAGAGGATAATTTCTTTCTCCTTGTTGGACCCAAAAGTAATAAGTAAAATATTTCATATGAAAGTTCTTAGCTAAATTATACAGATACTCCAGAAGTTCGAGATAATTTTCAAAAATATCCTAAGGAAAGTTTTGCATTTTGAATCTGACAAAATCTCCAAGAAAAGAGTATAATATTTTTTGTTTCCCCAAGAAATCTCTTCCATATTGATTATAAAAGATACCTTAGGAGTAAGATATAATTTTTACTATGTTTTCTAGCAAACCTTTTCCTTTCTTTGTTTGTAAAACTAAATATGATATTCCAGGAATAGCATAATATTTTCCTATGCTTTATTTCGGAAGGTTTTCCTAGAGTGATGCTGAGGTTAGTTCCTCTCTCTAAGTAGATTTTCGAGCTATTCTCCCCTACCCTATAGAGAGCTGTATTTACCTGATGTGTGGCAGAGCTAAGCTGCGAGTGTTGTTGCAGTTGCTCTGTTAGTTATAGTGTTTGCTTAGCTCCTGTAACAAATGGGGCATGCCACTTGTAGCCTTCAATAATGTTGGAAACATTAATTCAATTTTAGATGCCAAATTTCATCATTTGAATGGCAACAAAGTTGAAAGATGTGCAAACAAACAAAAGGTAAATACTACAATGACACATACAAACAAAGACAGACGTACACACACACATATCCACACACACACACACACGTATATATATATATATATATATATACATATAGATCTGAGGGCTGACTAACTGTACAATGGCATAACCACTGTATAACCCAGTTAAAAAGTTGAAAGTTGAAGCTGAGTGTTGCCTGCCACATGCTGCAAGAGATGAGCTTGTCTCCAGTTGCCCAGTTGCAGGTTGAAAAAAACAAAACAAATAAATAAATAAATATCAAGTTCCAAGTCCAAGTCTAAGCCCAAAAACTGTATCTTAAGGCTTAGAGTTAATGCTCAATGTGATCGACCGACTGTCGAAGTTGCAACAACACCGATGTTGCACCGACCCACCAAAGCTAACCGAAAAGCCCACCAAAAAAAAAAAAAGAGACACATATCCACCAGTCACCCATCCACCATCCAACGTGCCACAGTTACCTTCCACCAGTGCCACCAGGTGCCAGAGACCCATCCATATGTATGAACTGTTTGTATTATGTTTGAAAGTCATGTTGCAGATACTCATACTCGCCGTAAGTTTTAAGTATCTGCATATCTGCGGGCACCTGCAACTGCCCACGCCCCTTCACCCTACTCCCTTTAACAGTCACCCTCATCAACACACACACAAAACACACACACACATGCAACACCATCGCCACTTGCATATCAATGCGGCCAAAATAAAATGTGACGGCTTGGCGCACGATTAAAACTGCGATACATGTGTACAAGTGTAGATGCAACTGCAGTAGATGCAGATGCAGATGCAACTCCAGTAGATGCACATACTTAGATGGATACTTTTGACGCTGCCTAGTGCGTCGTCGTCGTCGTCGTCGTCGTCGTCGTAGCTGTTGCTGTTGCTGTGATGCAATTGAAAACCTCCAAACATAAGACTACATTTTAGAATCAACAAAAAACTGTTAAAAACAACAGCTACAACAGATCATATACGACTAGAGGATACCCTATAGCTTTAATATAGATATATATATAGATTTAGTTATAAGGCTCATTCTCCTCTTGCCATTAGGCAACATTTTCCACAAGCTTTTCCATTGGAAAACTATGCATATCTAAGTATAGCTGAAATAGTATTATTTTTCAGGTTAGGGTATACTATAATAAACTGAAAAGCAACAGCAACAATAAGCCAAAACATACATAACATTGAAAGTGCAACAACCAACAACAACAACAACAGCAACAACAACACCAACAACAACGTTAACAACGAGCGTCGTGTTAGTTTTGGCCCTCGGCCTGCCGTCTGCGGTTGGCAATTGAATTCATTCAATTCTCTCTACTTTTTTGCACTACCCTTTGCTTCCCTTCCCTTCTCTTTCCCCACTGTTGCTGTAAGTGTCCCCCTCTACCTCAACACCCTCAAACATCCTCAAGTAGCAGTCCCAGACAGTTCCAGACCCAGACCCAGTCTCAGGCCATGGCACAGAGGCAAAGCGACAGTGACTTGATTTGCTTTTTGGCTTAGTCGACCGCAACAACAGCAGCAGCATCAGCAGCAACACTAACAGCAGCAGCAACAACAACAGTTGCAACATTGAAGACTCGACTGGGCTTCTGTCGCGGTTACTTTGCAATTTGTATTAAGGATTTGAACTGAATGGACGAATGCGGCTGCGGCTGCGGTCGCTGGCAGATCGTTGCGCGTATTTAACTAAAGCTTTGCCCCCTGCCCCTTCCACACGCCCTTAGTCCAAATGCAAACGACGACAACAAGCCATTGCCAGTAGCAGTAACAAACTGAAATCCAATTCAATTTTCGGCTGCACATTGACAACATTTGCATTTACACGCACTTGCCACAGGTTGGACATGCCACAACAAAGCCGCAAGTGCCACTGCCCAGGCTGATCCTTGTATTGAACTATGCGAAAGACTTTATCAATCGGATTGCAGCCCATAAATACATATATATATACTATTAGCGATAATATAACATATCGATATATATAAACTATATTCGGTTATCGATAACGATAAACGATTGGAATTACAAACGATACGCTTCACTTGAGCTAACTACATTGCATATTAATGCATAATTTGAGGCCATAAAAGTGCATTTCAGCCCATTGTGCCGCACAGTTGCTGCTTAAGTTGCCACACGGAAGGAAGTTGAAGGTTGAAGCTGAAGTTGGAGGTGGCACTGGTGGCAGTTAGTCGTTACTGGCTTGCCACGCATTGACACCTACCAATAATTTCAAGCACGTTGCCAGCCTCACACACACACACACACACATACATACATAGATGTAGACAGCAACATGGTTAAAACGTGGGTTTTTTTGAGGAGGGGTGTGGCATGCCATGCAGCTGCAACTGCGATTTGTTTCACTTAGTCGTCCTCTGGCCTCAATTCTCTCTAGCTCTTCAATGTCTACACAATAATGTTGCTGTTGTTGTTGCTGTTGCTGTTGCTGTTGCTGTTGCTGTTGCTGTTGTTGTCGTCGATGTTGTCGATGTCATTGTCGTTGATGTCATCGTTTGGAAATTTGCGTACGGGGCATCGTTGGGATTTCAAATTGAAATTGTGTAGACATGCACGCAACATTACCGCGCACTCGTGTTGCAAGTTGCAACGTCGTGTAAGTCAGTTTTGCTTTGGCGTTGATGATGACAAACAAAAGCCATGATGAGGCTGCAACGTGCACTGCCTGCTCAACCGTAACACAGATTGTCAAGGATATGGTTATGCTAAACCAATCTATATCTATGTATATGTGTGTGTATGTGTGTGTGAGTGTGTGTGCTGTACAGGTCCGAGTTGTGTATTAAGTATTGTCAAAGAGTTGACTTTGTCAGCAAGTTGAATGCCATTTAACGTCCATCTAAACATCCTTTCAACGAACCAAGAACCATCCAACCATCCATCCAGCCAACCATCCATCCATCCATCCATACAGCCATCCATCCATCCATCCATCCATCAGTTAGTTGATAGTCAAGGTTACTAATTAGCCAAATGTTCCGTCTGCCGTTTTGCCCACATGTTGCTAATTAAGCGACGTTGCATCAAATGTTGCTGCCAGTTTTCTACACGAAATGAAAATTTTCTGCGTTTTGCGGCAACCCAAAAAAAAAAACAAAAAAAAAACTGACATTCTAGTTCCCAGCTTAAACTAACAGAAGAAGCAGCATGCCCAGAACAGACCAGACCAGAACAGATCAGGCCATGGCAGCAACAATTGACATCCCAGCTTGGACATTGACAATGCTCCCTCAGAGGTTTGACATGCTAGGCCAAAAGCGGCAACTATTGAGATGTCATCGTGAATGAGAGAGAGAGAGAGAGGGAGAGAGAGAGAGAGAGAGAGAGAGAGAGAGAGAGAGGGAGAGGAAGAGCAGTGGCGGCAAGCAGCGTGGGTACTTGCAACTTGCTGCGGGGTATACGAAAAAAAAACATACCGGTCATGCACTTAAACCTAGGCATTTAGGCCGACTAACGAGTACTACGACTAAGACTTTAAACTGACACTGAGTTGGCGACTGCGACAGCGACAGCGACGTCGACAGCAACTGAGGTTTGAGAATTGAGAATTGACCGAGAGGGCCAAGTCTTTGAATATGCTGTTGGCATAATTAAAAGGCCAACATCCAACAAGTTGCGATTACACGCGTTGGCCATGTTATGGGCCATGTTTTTAGCTTGTTGTTGTTGCTGTTGTTGTTGTTGTTGCTGTTGTCATTGCATTGCTCCCCTTTAAACAAGCGCGCCAAGCATCTCTGATTGAAATGCCCTCCCCCCTTCAAGCTACTGTACACCCTCTACCTGTCTTTGTCTAGACTTGAAAACTGTCTGCACTGTATGGGAAATCAGAGCAACATTCAAGTTAACTTGAAGGAAATGTGGGAAATTCGTTTAGGATCAGTAGCCTAACATTTTTTTTTGTGAATTTTCTTTTCTTTACTTGATATTTACCTCGCTTATTTCTCTACTTTGCTTTTGGTAATGAACCCAAATATATCGATAACAAAACAAAAGCTATTATGGAAATTTGAAGTAAACTCTGGAAAATTGCAGCTGATAGTACAACAATTTTTATATAGTATAGTTATATATATATTTAGGTAATATCTGTAGCTTAAACTTTACCCATTTGATAGCCATTGAGTACGTCTAAGCTGAACTCACCTGCAATGAGAGAAGAGTAGGGAGAGAGAGAGAGATGAGAGAGAGAAATAAACAATTGTTTAAAATTAACTTAATTTAAGTTATGTTTTTGGTGGTGAGTTTGCTGCAATTAAACTAGCTGTAGGTGTGGATTAGTGTGTGTGTATGGGTGTGTGTGTGTGTGTGTGTGTGTGTGTGTGTGTGTGTGTAACACCCACGCAGTGCAATTGGCCGACTGACCTAAGCCTGGCCAGAGTTGAAGGGGGCCAAAGAGTAAAGAACTTAAAACAAACAAAGGAAAGATCTGTGACCGGTTTTTTGTGGTCTCTTGTCTTGCTGTGATTCTTCAGTTGTTGTTGTTATTGTTGTAGTTGTTGCAATAAAATAAAATAAAATAAAAAAAAAAACAAAACGTAAATGAAATCTATTGTATTCTATATGAATAATGAGACAATTTTAATAATTTATAGACAGCTTTCGGTTAACCGCAATAACTCGTAAGCTAGAAAGATGTGCAGACAATGCATCAACACCATCAACAACAACAGCAGCAGCAGCAGCAGCAATAGTAATAGCAACAGTGACAACAGCAACAGCAGCAGCAGCAGCAACAACAGCAACAACAGCAACACCACCGCAAAAGGTTCGATGATCCTATCGAGCGACCAGAGCTCCATAAGTCGGATATAGTTTCTTAGGGTCTGCAATCTACGATCTTCAATTTTATATTTGCAATCTGCAAAATCTACAATTGCCACTAGGCAGCAACTGGGCAAATGTTGCCAACCTTGCCAAAGTCTAAGACTGTTACCAATGATAACAAATCGCAATGAATTGCAAATGCTTCCGATGCCCGACAAAAGGTGAGAAAGCTTTCAGTTACTTTGAAAGAGAGAGAGAGAGAGAGAGAGAGAGAGAGAGAGAGAGAGAAATAAAATAGGGTTTGAACTTCGATATTCATTCATTCATTCATTCATCTATTCAACTATACAAGTATTCAACTATTCATTCATTGACCGCAGTCCCGCAAATCGTATTTGTAATTGTATCTGTCCCAGCAATAACTCAAAGCTGTCGCCCTCAGTCCATGGCCCGTGGCTGAGTCTCAGTTACACTTTGGGTTACATGATCCGATGCTGTTTTTCCCTTAGAGCCGTTTATTTGTTTTGCTATTGTTTTATGGCTTGGCTATTAGCTGCAGGAAGAGAGCTAATCTACCAGCTCCACGTCTGCCAATAGGATGCCAAAACTGTTGCAAACGTGGCAAAATGGGTAACTGGCAAAGAGTAACTCGCAACGAGCAGCTAGTAACTGGCAACTTGCAACTTTCAACAGGCAATTAAATGGCTTCGCCACAGCACAGGTGACAGATGCTGCTTGCTGCATGCTGAATGCCGAATGCCAGATGCTGGATGCCTGATGCTGTAGCGGAATCATTACTATTTATAGAGACAAATGTGGTTGTAGAAGTGCTTTTTGTGGCAAATGTGCTGAAACCTTTGCAACATTCCCTATGCAAGTGTATGAAATGGCGTAAACACATTATTTTGCAAAAGTATTTGATGTATGCTGTTGCTGCTGCATAATAATATTATACTTACTGCATACAAATATGGGCGGAGTCCTGTGCCGGACAATCAAATATTTCAAATATTACGCATACGCCCTGTGGACTGACCACAGCACACGCCCATTTGTCCAGACAGCATACCGAATTGTTATACAGTCCAACCCTATAAAGTAACACACAATCACATACACACTCTGACACACACACATACACACACATGCTCATATGGCATACACGAGGACGCATCGTAGCCAAAATCAATAGCGCCCCAATGTCGGCTCTGCGTGTGTACTTCTATATTATATATAGATGAATATATATGTGTGTGTGTGTGTGTTGGTTAGAGGCAGTTAACTCATATGCCATCTCGCTCTGAGTATGGATTGAGAAGTCCGTTACGGGGGATAACCGGATGCGGCACTTAAACGCTGACGACGATGACGATGACGTTGTCGGCGCCGAATGAGGCACAGAATCATACTAGCAGAAGGAGTTAGATGAGAGTTTGGAGAGCTGGCTGGCTGGCTGACTGGCATAGCCAAATGTGGCCGATAAAGTTGATAGTACACGTACGAGCCACACACACACACACACACTCACACACAAACACACACATGCTGCTGCAACGGTCGCTGGCATTTTTAGCCTCGGGTTTCACAATAAAAACTTGAAGTCCTGTCGATTCTATTTGCCTTCTCTCTTTCTCTCTCTCTCTCTCTCTAAGTGTCTTGGTTGCCAGAGTGACTACTGGCAACTGTTTTGCAACATGAACTTTATGCGGCTGCGGCTGACTGATTCCTACTGACTATGAGGATAGCTGGATGGTTGGCAGCCAATGCCAATGGCAGACCCAATCCAAAAGGCAACTTCTTGTCATATATTAAAGTTATGCTCGCTATGAAATGGACCTTGGACATTTACACTTCAAAAAGAGCTGCAAAGCAACATTCTGCATTTGCTTATGCTTTTGCTGCTGCTATTTTACAGCAGCAGCAACTTCTGCTAAAAAGCACACGCTGCTTTTTGCCACTTATTGGGCAGTTTCCCTACCGAATTTAACTTCAAATATCCAACAGTATCCGACCAGACATTGCATTTATATATATTATATACATATATATATATATACAGTAGAGTATTCTCTATCCAATCCATATATATACATTATATATGTATATTTGTATATGTTTGCTTCTCATGTTGCAGACTATGACTGCAATTTAGAGAACTTAACCGCAGCAGCAGCTTCCACCGCAGGGCAGGACGCAAATTGTGAACAAATGAAAGTAGCGAAAACGTTGAAGCTGTCGGCGTGGTGTGGAGTGCTAAGGGGTTAAAAGTGTCGTACATGTGTATGGCATACCCCAAAAAACTCTATACTCTCTATACTCTGTCTTATATATCTCTCTACTGTCTGTCCTGTGTGTCCTCAGTGTCCTAGCTGCCTGTCTGTTCCTTCGCTCGTTCGTTCGTTCGTTTGTTGCGTTTTTGTTTTCGCGTCTGCTCCCTTTTTTCGGCAGTTTAACTGGAGGTCAAGAGAATTGCAATGCATCTGTAACCGAAAATGCTGACGCATCCATATATATACATATATATATATATACATATATATATATATAACCGCAATACGAATGAATTCAAGTTCCCCCCCTTCATGCTGTTGGTCACTGTGCTCCCATGTGTGGGTGGTGCTGTTGCCGCCTTTAACCGCAGGGCGACGGCGACAGGCAAAAAGCAACAGAAAATAAAAAATTTGCGCCAGTTGAAATAATTGAAAAGCGGGCAAAGTTTATGGGCGAAAATAATTTTCAGGCATTGGACTACTTGCCAGACACTGGCAAAAACCAAAATATATGTACATATATATACATACTACTACATATATATAAGAAGAAGATATAAAGAAGTACAAGAAGAAGCAGCATATAAGTCCTATATATATATATATATATATATGTCCTGCTGCAGCTGCGTCAAATGTGTCAACAAAGCGAACTGCTGCAATTTTGTTTCAAGTTTCAAATAAATAAATAAATAAATAAAAATAAAGAAAGGTGACAATGAATGTTTTTTTTTATAGCAGTAGATTTAAATATTTTTAAAAAAAAGTTAAAAATATAAATTTCAATTCACAACTATTTTTATTTTTTTTTTTCTAAATTATTCAAATGTGTCAACATAGCAAAAAGCTTCAATTTTGTTTTCATTTTCAAATTAATAAATAAATGAATAAATTATTGAAAAGGTAGCAATAAATATTTTTTTCTTTTTAATAAAAGTCTTATATATTAAAGAAAAAAATTAAAAATTTAAATTTAAATTAACATCTTTTTTTTTTTTTTTCTAAATTAATCAAATGTTTTACACAAAGCAAAACGCCTCAATTTTGTTTTATTTTCAAATATTTAAATAAATAAATAAAATATTGAAGAGGTGACAATAAATCTTTTTTCTTTATTACTGTACTCTTAAATATTAAATAAAAATTTAAAAATATAAATTTAAATTAACAGCTATTTTTATTTTATTTTTTCTAAAATAATCAAATGTTTTAACAAAGCAAAACGCTTCAATTTTGTTTTAAATTCAAATAATTAAATAAATAAATAAATTATTGGAGAGGTGACAATAAATATTTTTTTCTTAATAACAGTAGTCTTATATATTATAGAAAAAAATTAAAAATTTAAATTTCCATTTACAGCTATTTTTTTTTTTTAATTATTCAACATTCCAGCAGCAGCAAGCGCATTGAGACAGCTAATAGGAAAACATTATAACAATCTAAGTTCTTATTTTAATTTTTTTCTACATATATTTTTCTCATTTATTATTAGTGGCTGTTGTTGTTGTTGTTGTATAGAAAAAACAGTTGTAGTCTTAAAAAGTCATAATTCCAGTTGAATTGCGTTGGCATTCGTCGTGTGAGTTGTCCAATTTGCAGTTGTTGCTGCTGTTGCTGCCATTGTGGCTTATTAGCAAATGGCAAGAGCTTGGCTGACATTGTGTGCAGGCAACACACCCATTATACAGTCGTCATAAAATGACAGTGACACACACACACACAGAAACACACATGCATATTTATACACACACACACACATGCACAGAGAGTTGGCATATTCAAATATGCGGTTTGGCACTCTTCAATTTACAACAAATCGTTCAACAGCAACCCAAACAGCAAAAGCAGCAACATAAATCACACACACATACACTCACACATATATACATAGACACTCACACACATACACACACATTCAGCTTGCATATTTCTTACACACAATTGTCTCCTTTCTTTTGGCCTCGCACAATGCAAACCTCCCAGAACTGAATCCCAGCTCCATCTCTTGCTGCTGCTGCTGCTGCTGCTGTTGTTACTGCTGCTGCTGCTGTTCTTAGTTCCTTGTGGGCTATGTATGTGTGTGTGTATGTGTGTATGTTGGTGTGTTGGTGTGTGCTGATGCTGCTCCTTGTAGAGCGCTTGGCCTCGTCGTTGGCTTTTGTGAATTGGTGTCCAAGCGTTTTATGTTTCAATTATGCGCAACTTGTGCCCAACAATGGCAACGCTTTAGCTGCTCGCTCGCCTGGTCTAAATGATGTTGCAAAAGTGACTTGGCAGGGGAATCCAAAAGGATTCAACTTTAGCTTCAGCTTCAGCTTCAGCTTCAGTTCATGCTACAATTCCTGCTGCTGGGACATTGTCAGTGTCTGTGTCAGTTGATGCATAAATTCCTTTAACATATGATGGTTCAACCACCCAACTGCCATACACACACACTCACACACATATATAAAAAGCGTTTAAATTGACACACGCACATGTGTGTGTGTGTATGTATGTGTGTACCATGTTGCAACCTGCACGCCCACAGCAACCCATTTGCAACTGCGTTTATTTGCTTCTACTTCATACTGTGGCAAAAGGTGTGCTCAAGTAGCCAACGGTAATTTTCAACCATTCTAAGGCCTTTGCACTGTCTCGACACACACACACCCACACACACACTTACATACGCACACAATTTAAATCCTTTGGCCCGCAGCCAGTGTACCCCAAAGGGTTATGGACACACTTTTGGCCAAACTCCAACGAAACCATTCAACTCTTCTCTCTGCTTCTGCTGCTACTTTTGCTTCACTTTCTTCTTCTCCTCCTTCTTCTTCTTTCTTCTTGCTATATAATATGAAACCCTACAGAGTATGAAAGTATTCATAAGCATTCATTGCAAATGAATAAGTATCAATTTATTTGCCAAATCAACAAGTGAAATTTTAACAGAAAGCTTTAAAAATGATTTTTGATAAAAGGTTTAAAGCTATGGCGAACCTTAAGCTATAACTAAACCTTTTACTGAAGTTTTTACTGAATCTTATATTTATTTTAAGCTGTGGCAAAATCAGTAATTGCAAATGGATCCTCATTGTTGCCGACTAACCCCTAAGAGGCTTATAGTTGGTCCAGCTTGGACCTTGGCCCGAACCCTTTAAGTCCTTAGCCAATAAATGTCACAATTCAAGCTGTGACCCGCACAGCGGAAACTTTATAGCTGCCCAGTTATGCATATAAGAAATCTCCCTCCCTCTCTCTCTTTCTCTTTCTATCTCTCATTCTTTCTCTGTCTTCTTCTCAGTCTTTCGCTAACTCTTTACTTATTTAATGCTTCGCTTACGCGCACAAAATGGCGTCTAAATTGATGTATATAAATCGGGCAACTATATATAAAAAGTGTATGCTATATGTGTATGTGTGTGTGTTGTGTGTGTGTGCTTAAAAATGCAAATGTTGCTAATGTGGGCATGCTGCGCAGGCGCAGATGCCGGGCCCAGTTAAGAGTCTAAAGTCGATGCTGTGCCGTATAATGATGATCATTATTATATACATAATAATGATGATGATGATGATGATGATGTATATATGTTGATGACGATGCCTTGGCCGAGCCCAGAGACATAGACCAGCGCACGCAGCAACAGCAATGGTTGCTGTTGTTGCTGTTGTTTGGCTGTTGTTGGACGCAGCTTGGGCTTGGCCTGGCCTGGCCTCGGCCTATGTACAGTCGAGATATCAAGGTCTGGCCAATCAAAAAGCCAGCTAAGCGTATACAATATGTACACACACACACATATATATATATATATATATACGGATAAAAATATATATATTGACGCTGAGGCAGATTCGATCGTTGTATATGAAGGAGGCCTCCATCACCGCCACCGCCGCTGCCGCTCGATCGTCGACAGGTGTGAAGCTCCAACGCTTTGGGCAATAACAAACCGTAACACGGCGGCAGATAAGCAAACAGCTCACCCTCACTCTATCTCTCTCTCTGTCTCTCTCCCTCTCGCTTGCTGTTACTCTTTTGTTTGTGCTCTTTGTCCCCCCGTTTTAACGCTGAAAAAACCTGCTCAACGTTTGAGTATTGAGTGCTGAGTGTTGAGTGTTGAGTGCTGAGTATAGCGACTACTCAATGCTGATATTCATTCAATGCGCTTGGCCACAGCTCGGCACGTTGTGTCTGTCGGCGGCTTTCGGCTCTTGGCTCTTGGCGCTTGCTCTTGCTCGCTCGCACGAGCAACAACAACAACAACAGCAGCAGCTAAGGCAATAGCAATGACAACAACAACAACAACAACAGAAACTACTACTACTACTAATACAACAACAATAACAACAACCAGCCAACCAGCTAGCCAACAAAACGGGCTGGGGCTGGGCCAGGGCCAGGCCAGAGCTGAGAGGCAGCCAACGGCAAGCGACGGCCAAAGCCAAAGCCCCTCTAAAGTAAATAAGTTATCAGTTGAATTGTAACTGGAAACTCTGACTGTGGCAACTAAAAAAAAATGAATGAATATATAAAAGGGGAGGCGTCAACAATGGCAACAACAATCGCCAACAACAACAATCAGCAACAAACAGCAACAGCAACAACACCAACAACAATGGGGAACAATAAGAAGACGATGAATATAACAGCAACAACAACAACTCAAGCAACGTCGTTGACAAAGATCAAAACGCGTCTTGGAGACTGGGTACACACACACACACACGCACACATACACACACGCACTTGGGGAGCCAACTTGTGCGTGAGTGTGTGTGGAACACATGTGAAACAAGCGCAACGAATGGCGAGCAAGCGATTTATAAGTCGCGCGTGCCCATTCAATCTGAATTGCGTTTTTTTTTTCCCTCATTTTTTATTTTTATTTTTTGCAAATTTTGCTTTGTTTGCTTTTTCTTTGCCTTTAAATGTATATAAAAGCATAAGGCAGCAGTAAAGAAAGGAAAGGTGGAGTTAGGGGTAAATAAGGTGTGCAATTTGCTGGGGGATCGAGCAATTTGGTAAAGAAATTTTTATAGCATTTAGTGACTGAAACTAGGGAAAGTTAAATATGAGCCCATTAAAATGTCGATGAATATCAAAGAAAAGACGGAGAAAATAGTTCAAAAAGTAAACCCTAAAAATAATATTAAAATAATTATCATAATTTTTATATTACATAATAAGCATTAAATTATATTAATAAATAAAATATGAAATATAAACTTAATATTCTAATCCTTTTTTTGATAAACCAGAAAATAAATGAAATCTAATAATTCATTAATTTGTATATAAATATAAATTTTTAAAATAATATATATATTCTTTTTTAAAAAATAAAAAAAAAATATATATATATTTAAAAGAATAAAAAAAAATTTCAAACAAAACACAATACTACTTAAAGAAATATATTTAATATTTTAAATTAATAAAATCGAATAAAGTAAATCAGTAAATTTAATAATAATATATATATATATGTAAAACAAAATAATTTATAATAAAAACAAAAACTAAAAAGACTAAACGATAATATATATAAAATATAGATAGTCATATAAATAAAAAAATCATAAAATTATTTTTTTTATGAACTAAACACAAAAATACAAAAAAAATAAAAAATATCAGAATAATATAAATTTATATATTATATAAAAAAATTTATACTTAAATTTTTAAAAATATTTCAACAACACAAAAATATATAAAATACAAAAGATTAAATAAACAAATAAAATAAAAACAGAAAAGAAATATTTTATATATTTCAAAATATTTAAAAAAAATCCTTAGCACCATATAAAATAATAAATCACAAATTAAAATTATAATTCTATCGTAATTAAATATATTTAAGTTATATATGTATAACATATTTTTTAAGATATTTATATATTTATTTATAAAATTTACAAATAAAAAATAAAACAAAATAAAAAATTAATAACAATTTACAACGATAGTAAAAATGTATATAAAAAATGCAAACTATTGAAACTATAAAAAATAATTTTAAATATAAAATTAATCATTAAATATAGTAAAATAAAAATAAATAATTAAATAATAAAATATATTTTAAAATTAAACATTAAACATAATAAAACAAAAATAAATAATTAAATAAATAAATATAATTGATTTGTGATTGAATTTAAATAAAGAAAACATTAACATTAAATTGAAAACTTATTAAAGCATTCGCTTAAGAGTTATTCAACACACTCAAAGCGTAGGTAAACAAACGTAATAATATTCATTGCAATATAAGATAATTTTATTAACTCATTTCAAGTTGATTTGTGCATTTATTCACTTCGAGTTGCTAAAGTATTCATTGAATGATTTGTCTAAAAATAGTTACATTCACTTTATATTATGTATATATATAATTGTTATATAACAGCTGTATGCTATAATATGTGATTCATTGTCAACTATTGAATATTCATTGGCATTCACTTTGTCAATATGACAATATGACAATATGACAATATGACAATATGCTATATATATATTCAAGTCGTTCATTTGTCGCAATCATTGTGGAATTCGATCATAATACAAATGCAAGACAATTGCATCAACCAAACCTATCGAAATCTGAATCGAAATCTAGATCTAGAATCTGAAACTGAATCCTCATCCACATACAAATACACATCAGTACACACACACACACACACACACACACAACCAGCTTCATCCAGCTGCAGTTAAGGTGTGCAGTGCCCAATGTGACAATGGCATTTTAATGATAATAATTACAGGCACAAGCTGATAATGATGGGGCGATTTAAGTTGGAGAACTGTGGAACTGGAGTATCTGGGGGAAACTTGGAGTAACTTGAGGGGAATTTGGAGAGGGGGGGCAACTTAGGGTAAACTTATTGAGAAGCTTTGCATAGTATGTGTGGTGTGTGTGTGTGTGGTGTGGTGCCATCTCGATATTAATCGCCAGGCAAGCGGAAATGGGGAGTGCCATACAGTTTGGAGCATACACACACACACACACACAGACACACGAACATACACACGCATATGCATGCAATTCCAGGTGGGTCTGGCACCAGGTTCCATCTTATGAGTGCGGGTGTAGGTACGGGTGTATGGGTGCGGGTCCCTTTTTGGCTCTTGCCCTATCGATATTTGTGTTGTGGTAGTTGTTGTTGTTGCTTGCACCACGAGTGCCATGATTGATTTATTTATTTGAGTTGCGGACGCACGCGTCGCGCGTTTTCTTGTCAGTTATTTTTTTTCATTTTCTTCTTATTTTTCTACTGCTTCTTCTTCTTCTTCTTCTGCTTTAACTATGTTTGCTGTGGTTATTGTTATTATTGTCTGTGGGCATTGGCAACGTCATTCGCGTCTTCGTTTCATTTTAAATCAGTAATCATTGAATTAAATTATGCCAGCAAAAGCAAAGCAAAAGCAAAGCGAAGTAAACCAACCCAAAATCCGTGCCATCATCATCATTATGAAGAACATTATGATCATCATTATAATCATTATCAACATCCAAGTTAAACCCATCCATCCATCCATCCATCCATCCATCTATCCATCCATCCATCCGGGGCTGGGCTATAGCCGCACCCACACCTACGACGAGACAACGTTCAGTTCAGCTAAATCTTCAGACAACAACTGGCAACGGATTGCAGCACGCGTCGTCGTCGTCGTTGTTGTCGTTGTTGTCGTTGTTGTCGTTGTTGTCGTTGTTGTCGTTGTTGTCATTGTTATTGTTGTTGTCGTCATTCGGTTGGTCACATGCCAAAACTGTTCATTGGCTGTGAAGTTTTTATTGAATCTCACAACTGTGGAGTCAACACCCACATGGAAAGAGAGACAGTCAATCCTCAATTGAGAGGAAATACATTCAGACCAAACCAAAAGCAAAGTCCATCTTTGAAGTCTGTTAAGCCGACGAAGGATCCCATCCTCACACACCTTGAATGCTGACCGAACGATATACTACAACTACTACAACTACAACTACTATCAAGCCAATATTCTAAAAGTAAGGACAGCTGTAAGCTTACAAGCTTCAACTCCAAAACTCTTTTGGGTGTGCCACACAGTCCACATCGCATCGCATCGCATCGCACCGCATCGGGTCGCATTGAAAGGCGGCGAGTCGCGTCTCGATTTTGGCTGCGTGGGCTGCGTTTTCAATCTGCGCTTCGTGAGCTATTTATAAATAGCAGTTGAATTGAAATGAATGAATGAATGAATGAGTGAATGAATGAATGAATTGAATGAACAGTAAGACACACAACTATAACCAGACAGTCAGGAAGACAGACAAACAGTCAGACAGTCAGAAGAGTCAGAAGAGTCAGCAGAGTCAGCCAGGCAGCAAATAATAATTGCGCAGCTCAATTAAAACCAACTAAAGGTATAAAACCAAAACCTATCCAACAGATACCCAAACCCAAACATAAGACACAAGCAACAACAACAACAACAACAACAACAACTTGAAGAAGCGTCCACTATGGTTTCATCTACAGCTTCACCTTCACCCACCTCTTTAGCTTCATCATTAACTTAACTCTGTGCTAGTGAGTTGTTGGGGCTGGGGAAGTGTTGAGGGGTGGGCTGGTTCCGATGGGTTTTCCTGGCTCTTTTTGACTCAAATTTTGACATTGCGTAGGCGACGTAAGAAAACAACAAATAACAACAAAAAAAAAAACTGTTGCCAAGCCTTTTGGGCCGTTTAATGAATGACTCTTGGCCCTGGCACTGGCACTGGCACTGGCCCTGGCTGGAACTAATCAAGTTGATGCTGCCTCTACAGCTGCCTCTGCTTAGGTTAGCTTGTTGCTGTCAGCAAGCGCTGGCGGGAAGGGGCAGTAAATGGGGAGGGCATGGCAATTGGGCATGGCAGTTGGGCTGGTTAATTTATGCGCATCGCGCGACTCAATTGACAACAAAACAAAAATCATATTTTTTTACTATTTTTTTAGGGACTCATTTTTGCCGCATTTCCTGGCCGGAAACATGATGAAAGGCAGCAGCCGGCCTAGTCTCAAGTTGCGCGTTCTACTCATAGTTTTGCAACTTGTGGCACGTGCTGTTGCTGCTGTTGTTGCTGCTGTTGTTGCTATTGCCGTCCGATGATGTTCTACGCCAGATTGCAAAGGATGCGGGCAATAACAGAGCCATTCAAAATAAAAAGAAAAAATAAGGAAAAAGTAAAAAAAATTAGACAAAAAAAAATCAAATAAGTAAAGAAAGGAAAATAGGCAAAGGAACACAGAAATTTTCGAGGCGCGTGCGCCAGCAACAAGGATAACAGAAGGAGCAATATGAAACCAGTAGGCAGCATAGCAGATGTGCGAGGGGGGGGGGGAGTTCCCAAACGAGGAGGGAGCGTTGAGATTGGGTGGGGCGGAGGCTCTCCAGCAATCACTCAAATGTTTCGTCTGCCGCTACGCGATACATTTTGCGGTTTGTTTTGCTCGCTGGCTACGCAAATTTCAGCAGCTGCACAGCTGCTCAGCCAGAGAGTGGGTGGCAGGCGGCAGGCGACAGGAGGTGGGCGGTGGGCGGTGGGTGAAGGATAGATGTGACGGGCAGCTACTGAGTAGGACACACAGAACAAAGGTGCCAAGACCTCTGGCAGTGGGTGGTGCTTGGGTGCTTTGCATACTTTCTCTCCCCTCTCTCTCGCTCTCTTTGAGTATTTTGCTCTCGCTTAAATGCGCCATTGAAAGTGAAAAGTTTGCCAAAGTGAGAAGTGAACGGCGGCAATGGCAACGGCGACGACGTCATAAAAATATGCGCGTCAAAACAAACCCAGTAAAAGATTCATTAAGTTTTCAACTCAACTTTGGTTTTTCTTTACTTTCTTTTCTCGATTCCTTCCATTTTTTTTTTTTTTTGCCCTTCTTTTTTCCACTCATTTTCCTATGCATTGCCCTGAAGACAGAACGAGAGCGTAAACGAACAGCTGCAGCAGCAGCAAAAGCCGGCAACTGGTCAGCTGGTCATTGCGTATACGCAACGTTTGCCGCGCTAAAAGTTAACCGTTAATAAGGGATTTATGCCTTAAGCTAAGCACTCTACTTAAGCCAACTTTAAAGTGGCTAAAAGCATTACTTAACAACTGTTTATCTTAGCCATATTCCACATAAAATTTTAAACTCTTTTTAAACAGATTTTTATTAGATCTTTTAGATTTAGACTTATGCGGCCAATGACTTACTTTACTTGACTTTACATAATTAATATATATATATATATAGACATATATATATGCATATATATATATATATATATATATAGGTATATATGTGCTTGAACTATATTGTGTGTTAAAAAGGATTTGTATAGCTTTTGTCCCTTTGCAGCTGTTGAAATATTGCGTTGCCTTCGCCGCTGCAGTCCAAAATTTTTTGTTGATTTACAATTTTTGGGAAATTCTCCAGGATGCAAACACACACATACACATACACTCCTCATATGTGTGTGTGTGTGTGTTTGAAAAGGGTTTTTTCTCTTTCTTTTTTTGTATTTATATATCAAACTGCGCTTTGCTTTGTTTTAGAGCTACTTTTTTCCTCTCTCTCTCTGTCTCTCTCTGTCTCTTTTTTGCATTTTATTTTTGACGAAAAATTAAAAGTTAACTCTCGAAGGGAGGGAGGGAGGCTGTGGGAAGGAAAACAAAAGGCAAAAGCGTATTTAAAACAAAAGAAAGTGCAAAACAATTCATGCGCCTGGCCGGAATCTCAAACTGAATCTGAATGTGAATGTGAATGTGAATGTGAATGTGATTGTGAATATATGCACGAATGTGAATCTGCATCCGAAATGGATGTACTGAGTGTGAGTCTTAGTGTTTGTTCTTTTTTTTGTTGTTTGATTGTTGTTGTCTGGGTTTTGGTTGGCCGGCCGACTGGCTGCGACCGCCCGCTGTCCCTAGTGTCGAATAAAAAACGGACACGGATGCAACGGACTGCGGATGCACCTAGTGTGGATAGACGGAGCATACAATTGTTACTGAGACGGCAAAGGCTACTACTCTATGTCTGAATGTAAACGAAGATGAAGATGAAGATGAAGATGGAGACAGAGATGGAAATGAAAATGGAGATGGAGATAGAGATGGAAATGGTGATGGTGATGGCGATGAAGTCGCCGCAGCGGAAGCAACTTGCTGCGCGCTGTTGTGGCTGATTATGCTGCCAGTAGCAGAGTTGGTGGCACTGTCATTGGGCAACTGGCAACTGGCAACTGGCACTGGCTCTAGCTTTGGCTCCAGCGGTGCACAATGACGTTCATATCAGCAATGAGCCAACGAAGAAGACAGACAGATAGAGAGAGAAAGAGAGACTTAAATGGACACCCGCTCACCCGCAGCGAAAGGCCCCCAAAGTTGCAATTTATTTGGGGGCTGCCTTTACAGATGTCCTGCAGGCAGGCTCACAGCACATACCAAATGCACCAAACATCCAAACACCCAGTCCAGTTCATCGTAATGCCAGAGCAATGCCAACATTTATACTTCTCTCTACCAGCCCTCTCCCCACTCCATTGCTTCAGAAGCAATTCTCAGCTGAGCCGTTTAAGCCGCAGCTGGACAAAAGTTTAACATCCACATGACGACACAAGCGGGTTGGATTTATTTGGTATGAGTTCCATGGGGCATGGGGTATGAGAGCTTGCTGTTATTTGTTATAACAATTGCAACGTGGCATGGGATATGTGGCACAGTCACGATGTGGGCCTGACAGACTTAACGTTGCCATGGTAAGTATGAAACAGGAGCTGGATAACAATACCAACGGACGTGGCCGCGGTCGGTCGCTCATTTAATGGACACTGTTTGGTCGATAATCAAATTAAAACCAAAAAAAAAAGAAAAAGAAAAAGCACAAGGCAACCCAAAGCCAGGCACAATCAGGCGATGACATGAACAGCAGGTGCCAGCTAAAAACTGCCCATTCCGAGGTCCTTATGCACGGCTCAAGGTCCTGTCCGGCACAAGTCGATCGATTCAAATAAAAAACAAAACAAAATTCGAAAAACAGCTGCCATTGGACTCCCTGTGCCGCTCGATTAGCGTTGACCGTTTCTCTATTTCTGGCCAAAACTATGAGCCTTCCGGCTTGAACTCATGCGGAACAGCCACGTGGACCCAGCGAAGGGTTGGCAAAAATATTCATTTAGGGGGCTGAGCACACAAAAAGCAGGTGAACCTCTACAAATATATGTATATATATGGTTTATATATTGTTTAAAAATGATTAAAATAAAAAAAGAAGAAACGCAAACTTTGTTTGCTTTAAGCGAAATGAAATGAATGGCATAAAATCAGGTTAAGTATATTTGCACTTCTATACGAATAGATAACCTAAATAGCAAGAGCTTCAATTAGGTTAAACCAATCCTATCAATGAGTGTGAAATTATCATGACTATTCCGTAATATATACATATATATCGTCTGATTTATATTCAAATATATTGCGGAAATCACTAAAGCGGAGCGCCGACTGCAATTCCTATTGCCAGCTGCATAGGAAATGCTCTGCGAACGTTTTTTCCCTTGAAGAGTTTTAAAAGGATAAAACAATATTATATAATAAAATATAATAATCCTAAGCTAATAACTTAAATAAACAAAATCCATTTAAAAAATATGTTCAATGTTTATGAGAAGTTTCAGATGCATAGAAAAAGCTCTGCGAACATTTTTATGGCAGGTTTTCCTATGCGATCTGTGATCCCAACTGCCATTGGTCAGTTGTTGCTTCATTTACTATCTAATGATAAAAAAAAAAAACAAAGAAAAAATTGGGTAAAAAGATAGAAGAAGACTATTTTCTTGGCATTTGGCAACTTGTGACTTGTTCTAGGAAATTACCCATTAGTTGGTGATAAGAAGAGCATGACGAAATCTTGTAAATTCGGAGATCAAAAAAACGAAAATAAAAAATCTAACAACAACAAGGAAATGTGTCAAAATTTATATATATATATATATATATTTAAGAAAGCAATAGAGTGATAGAGAGAGAGAGAGAGAGAGAGGGAGGGAGGGCAGAGAAAAATAATGAAATTGTACCAATTAATTATGATATCTGGGTAAAATCACCAACCGCCCCTCCTAATGAAGCAAACAATTAGTTAGTTGCTCGACAAGCTGCGGCGGGGGCAACGAAGTGCCCCAAAGGAAGTTGAACAAGAGCAATTTTGGGCACAACAGCTTTCGATAACGCTTGGGGTTTTGTATCTGTCTTCTTCTTGTTTTGATTTTTTTCTGTTTTTTTTTTTGGAAGTTTTCGAAATTGAAGACCGATTGAAGACTCCAAACGGGTCCTCTCCAATGCGATCGTCAGCAATTAGTCGCACAGCTACAAATCTTATCAATGTTTTCTGAGAAAAAGAGGAAAAATATATTATTGAGTTCTCTGTCCGATTTGGCAGAAGAAGCAGCACATCATTTTGTCACTTGCCGCCTACCCCTCCCTACTTCTCCTACTCCAACCTATGCTGCTTTTGATTTGTAACTCAAATAAACCGAAAAATATCGTAACAACAACAGCAACAAAAATAACGACAACAGCAACAACAATAAAACAAACAACTTTGCGAGCAATTAAAACTGTTTGACGACATCAAGACAGGTGGGTGGGTAGGTGGTTGGTTGTAGGTGGTAGGTGGTAGGTGGTAGGTGGTAGGTGGTTGATGGTTGGGTTGGGCTTTGTTGTCTGTATAAGAGAGGAAGGGTGACTCTGTGGTACTGCTGTATGTGTTATGTACAATGAAGTGGGGACTGGGGCAAGTGTAGACCCACCATCCGACATCCAACTGATAAATGGACAGCGTAGGGAACGTGGCAAATGCGTCATTGGGCAGTACATGGCTGGACGGTGCTGTTATCTAGATAAGGGTAGATAACAATGCTTAAATAGTGCCCGTTGGGTGGTAAGGTGTGTGTGAATGTGTGTGTGTGTGTGTGTATGCGAGTGGCAAAAAGCAACAAAAAACAAAAATAAATAAAAAGAATCTCTGCCAAACCAAAAAAACCGAGCAGGAGGAGAGAGCACAATCACATTTTATGGCCAAGATACGAAAATGCCCAAATACGAATATCACTGCAAATTCGCATGTGTGTGTGTGTGTGTGTGTGTGTGTGTGTGTTGAGGCCTTGTTTATGGTTATATAGCTTTGATTTCCTTTTGAACTAGCCGTGACCAGACGCTAAACACACGCACACCACACACCAGATACACTCACAAAAAAAAAAAAATAATAATAATTTATTTGTCATGTTAATTGCTTGCCTCGGATTGAAAGACCCGCCGGACCCGCTATGCAAGCGACACCAGCAACAGCAACAGCAACAAAAAAAAAAAAAAAATTAATAATAAAATAAAAAAAAAAAACAATAATAATAATAAGTAATAAACCAGTTAAATTGCGACTATTGTCGTGACAGACCAGGGGGGGAGGTTAAATTTATAACCGCCAACGCAAAAAAAAAGTTCAATGAAATCAAAGAAAATATATCAAAAAAAAAAACACAATCTGAGAAATCATTGCAAACACACCTAAACGAGCGGGTTCTGATTTTAGTATATTTTTTTATTTATTTATTTATTTTTTGCTATTTTTTCTACTTATTTTTTGATATCATTGCGATAAACGCAGCAAGTTGTCCAACTTATAAGACGCATTTAGGCAGGAAAACAAAGGGAAAAATGGTAAAAAAAGAAAAATAAAGAAACAATAATGCAAAGCTAGTAGAAATTTGAGAAAATTTATAAAGCTATGGGATATTTCGGAAAATGTTTAAAAATGTAGTAGCAAGTGTTTCACAGGTGGAAAACTACAGTCAAAGCTTGCTCATAAACTAGAGAAAACAAATGTTTTACTTTGGCTAGAAAAATCAAATTTTCTTTAAACTTTGCACTTCAACCTAACCTTAAACCTTGTACAAAAGGCTGTAGTTTTATGAAGCTAAAAGAAAACAAAATAAAATTGGAACAAAGCCAATCAAAGTAGGCTTAAACATTATAGCCTTTAATTTAACACTCAAAATATTTGAAAAATACAAATTTTAAAAAATAAATTTCATTTTTGATTTTAACACAAAAATTGACATAAATTATAATTTAAACAAAACATTTAAAAATTTAATGTCTAACACTAAATTTAGTTAAGCACATTAGAAAAATTAACTTATAAAATAATTGAATACCAAAATATTTATATAAAGAACTGTTAAATCATGCATAACCTCAAAATGAAGCCTTTGAAAATTTGTAGCGAACTGAATTTGTCTTTTATTTATTTTATTTCAGCTTATTATTATATAAACCTTTGCTATATATTAGGGAGATCTATTCCAATCTGTATACATATATATATATATATAAGTTTATATAATTACTATATAATATAATATATATTAATATAATTATCTTTTTTATAGCCCAGCCCACAGGTGTCGCATAGCTAATATAGAAGAAATTTATCATTTTTCAAGAACTTCTTTTTTTTGTCTTACTTTTAACTCTTTTTTTTGGTGTCTACAGTTAGGTAAGGTTTTTTTTGTGTAACTTACCTTGTGCAATTCGAACCGCGGGCATTTTAATTCTCATTTTCGTTACAATTTCCAAAGGTGTTTCAAAACTTTCTGAGCCCTCGCCCCCGCAATGTTAGCTGGGCGGGCAACTCGTACAGCTTTGGGCTGCTGCTGTTGCTGCGTCTTTTGCTTCTATTTACTTTAATATCTGCTCCTGTTTCAGTTGCTTTAAACGTTTTTAATTTAATTTTTATTTAATTATTTTATTTTTTTTAATTTTTTGTTTTCGCCACGTCGCCAAACACTTTAAAAATGTTTTCTACTTGTTTTCAATTTTTATATTTTTATTAAAGTTTGTCATTTGTTGCCGTCTTTGTTTCCTCTTTTATTTATTGAAATTTATTTAATTTGTTTTATTTTAGTATTTATTTATTATTGCACTTCTTTTGCTTTATTTGTTTATTAATGCAGCTACATTTACATATATATATATATATATATATATATTAATATATATTTATAAAAATATATATAAATGTTATTTTTTTATTTTAAAAAAAAAATATTCCACCTTACTTTCTTTTATTTTATTGTTTGCTTTTTGCTGCTGCCTTTCACATGCGTTCCAAACGGCGGCCCAGTGGCAGCTTCAGTTTTATAAATTTTCTTGTTGTTGTTGTTGTTGTTGTCATTTTGTTGCAATGCCACTAAATGCTCAGCTTTAATAACAATTAAATATTATTATTATTATATGAATTATAACTATTTTTTTTTTGTTTTTTTTTAATATTTATTAGAATTCTTTCGAAACGAGAAAAAAAAGAAATAAATTTTTTTTATTTTATTTTTGCACAAAACGTTAAACACTTTTTGCATGTGCTTCTTCTTGCTAACTCTACTTGTTATTCCTCCTTCCTTTCAATGTTTGCTTCTACTTTTGTATAGGAACCGTATGCACTAGTTGTTGTTGTTGTTGTTGTTGTTAGTTGCTGCTGCTGCTGCCAATATTGTAATTCGCATTTGCTTATTCTACGTTGCATTTACATTTGCATTTGCCTTTTTGTTTTTGTTATTGTTTGTTTTATTAAACTTTGTTTTGTTGTTGTTGTTTTAATTGTTGTTGTTATTGTTGTTAATGCTGCTACTTGCTGTTTGGCAGCTGATGAAAATTGTTTCTTGCTTTATTTTTTTTGTATTTTTCCTTTTGTTTTTAGCGCGTTTTTATATTCCCTTTGCCCACATTTTATTTTTTCGTTTTTGTTTTGTTTTGTTTTGCTCATCAACTTTATCATTGCATTGTGCGTTGCTCTCTCTTGTATTCTATTGTATTCTATTGTTGTTTCACATTTGTTCGCGGCGTTTTCCAATTGGCAACTAATTCACATCCAATTGGAATCCGTTCATTTACTTGTTTCTTTCGACAGCACCAAAAACACTTGAAAAAAAAAAGAATTACACTTTATGCTCTTCCTCTTGATTTTTCTTTAGGTTGTGCGTGTGTGTGTATGTGTGTGTGTTTTTTAAACTTAATTTTTTGTTTTTTTTCTATATTTTTAATATTTGTTTTTGTTTTCCTTTCTTTTTTTTTTAGATATTTTTGTTTTTGTTTTGCCGGGTTATTATTTTTTTTTTTTTTTTGCGGACGGGAAGACGATGGATGCCGAAAGTTGTGCAAAGAAACAAAAAATGTTACTACTTGATGTTTCGTTGATGTTTATAAACGCGTCATTATTTGTCGTTGTCCTTTGGCTAACTGTTATTTGTTGCTGTTTGTTACTGTTAGTGTTACTGTTACTATATGTTGCAGTTGCGTTTTGCGTTTGCGTTTGCGTTTGCGTTTTGCTGCTGCTGCTGCGTGCACCGCGACGGCGGTGGCAGCCTCGTCAAAAAATTGTGTGGTGCTAACGGTAACGGCGGAAGTACGCGACTACTGCGAGGCGTCGAGCGGCGAGCGCGTCTTCGCTGGCTCTGCTACGGCTGCGGCTGCTGCTGTCGCTCTGTTTTCGTTGTCGTTGCTTTTGTCGTTGTCCAACCAACAAAGCACAAAGCGCCGTGACGACACCAACACACACACTCCAACACCAACACCAACACCAACACCAGCACTTACACTAACACTAACACCAACACCAACACGAGGCCAGTAAGTGAATGGGCAACGGGCGGTATGGCAAGAGAACTTCTTCTTCGTTATCGTCGTTGTTGTCGTCGGCAAACGAAACGAACGAAAGCTTGACGAGTGGACGAACAGTGCGTGAGAGAGCGAATGTTCAATGAGCGTATGTGTATGTTTATTTACTATGCATGTATGTATGTATGTATAGGTGTGTGTGTGTGTGTGTGTGTGTATATGTGTAAGCGTTCGCTAGCGAAATAAACGTATGAGAGGCAGCTACAACGGCAGTGGCTATAGCTTTGGCAGAGACTGTGACTGTAACTGTGACTGTGACTGAGACTGAGACTGTGGCTGTGGCAGAGGCAGAGACAGAGGCAGAGGCCAAGCTTATACGAGCCTAGAAAAGCCAAAGCCAAAGACAGTGGCAGAGCAGCGACGAGAGCATGTCCGAACGCGACGATGTCCTGCGAGCGACTGTGGACGCACACGTTCAGATAATTCAATTTTATTTTAGGGTTTTGCACTTAAATGCCAATCTGAAAATTTGATTTTGGCTAAGCGCTGCCAGCGTCGATGTCAGCGTCAACGGCAACGCCAACGCCAACGCCAACGCCAACGCTGAAGCTTCAGCCCTTTGGTGTTGGTGGTGGGTTGTTGTTATTGTTATTATTGTTGGTGGTGGGTTGATGCGTTGTTGGGTGATGGGTTGTTGGCTTGTTGGGCTGAAAGGTTGTTGGGTTGTGGGGTGGGTTAGTGAGTTGGTGTTGCCGCTGTCGCTGCTTTAGATTCTGCGGCGTTTGTTTATTTGGTTTGCTGCCACTCGTTGGTCCGTTGGCCGCATGTGTGTGCGTATGTGGGGGTGGACACACACACACACACACACACACACACATGCTCATACGAGCCACACATGACTGCGAGAGCGAGCTAGCTTGTGCGAGTAAGCAAGCAATAAACAAACAGACAGCTGAGCGAGCGAGAAAGCGAGAAAGCGTCAAGCTTGCGCCAGTTGAAACAAATGAAAATAGCCAAGTTCGATGTGGCGACTGTTTCATGCCACACTGCACACGACGTCAACGTCGACGTCGACGTCAACATCAGCATTTGCAGCGCTGCTAGCGTATAGGCTTCGCGCTGATAACAGCGACACGCAGTGTCTCACACATGTGTGAAGTGTGTGTGTGTGTGTGTGTGTGTGTGTGTGTGTGGAGTGGGAGGCAGAAGGTAGAAGGTTGAAGCTAAAGGATAAAGCCAAAGTAACTGTAAGTGAGTAAGAAGGGGAAGTAGATAAAACACAGCTGCTGCTGCTGTTGCTGTTGCTGTTGTTGCTGCTGCTGGTACGGTTGCTGTTGCCAACACGCTGCTGTCCATTGTCCAATTGTCCGTGCAACCCCTCGTAGCCGGCGTTTTTGCTTATGAATGAATGAGGCAGCAACAACAACAACAACGACAACCACAACAACAAACACAATGCGCGCGCAACTTAAGCGACGACTGCGCAACGTTTGCCGCGCAAAATCAAAGCAGCAGCTTAAATCGACACTACAACAACAACTACAACAACAACAACTACTAAAATCGCATTTAAATATTCATGCAACAACAACAACAACAACAACAACATTTTTTTTTTATATTGCATTTACCCAAGTTAAAAGCTTAAACCTTAATTCAATCTTAATCTTAATTCAAATTCAAAATTCATTTTCAATAAACAAAACACAAGAAACACAAACAAATTTTGTTTTTTCTGTTTTTTTTTTTTTGGCTTTGTTTTGCTTTGATTTCGTTTTTGGTCGTTGGTTTCGTTTGTTTCGTTTGTTTCGCGTTTTACGCGCGCTGCCCGTTAATCGGGAGAACTTTAAGGAACTTGTGGCACGTCCTCACAACGCGGCTGCTCGTGTGCATCTAATAAACTAAACTTAGTTTATGCCCATCTTCCATTCAACAAGAGGCCACTGGCGCTGCTGCTGTTGCTGCTGCTGTTGCTGCTGCTGCTGCTGCTGCCACAACCAAACCGAGTGGCAACCAACCAAACCACTCGCCAAAGTTAACTGCGCTGCCAGCGCCAACAACTGACGGCCGCCAGTAGCCGCCTGGCCGCTATGCATGCCCCAACATTAACCGATTGCCGTTGTTAGTCGGCACGACGCTGGCGCTGTCGTTGGAGCTGCTGCTGCTGCTGCTGTTGCTGTTGCTGTCGATGTTGCTGTCGATGTTGCTGTTGGCGTCAACGCGACCGCAACGAGTGGCCCGAACTAGGAGCTGCCATTTAGTGTTGTTATTCAATGATTCGTTGGGTTGAAGTTCAGGTGCTTTGTGGGTGTTATTGAGTGCAAAGTTGCATTCAAGTGGGTTTCATATGAATGATACGACTATTCACTTCATTTAAAGTGAATACTATACCATTCACTTTAACTCATAATGTGACTGAATATATATATATATATATATATATATATATATCTATAGAATAGACCAATATGAGTAAACCTATTCATTCATTTGAGTATTTCTTGATTCACTCGAGTAAAAATAAACAGTTATGAGTATATATTTTCAATTATGAATATATCATGAATATTATTCTGAGTGTATTCATGAATAAGTGCATATTATATCAGTTTACAATTGCATATATGCAAGTGTTATATCTAATGAGTATATTTATAAGCATTTGCATGCACTCATGAGTATATTCATATGAGTATATTCATTAGTAAGCTTTGAATTGCTTTGAATTTGTCTATATAAATATTTATGTTAAAAGTTATAATTATGTCATTACATGCCTTGCTTTTGTGAGTATATTTATGAATACATTCATGAGTGTATTCACAACTTAATTCGTGGGTGTTAATGCTTTGGGCTTAGGTTAATTTTTAAATATATTCGTTGTAATATTTAATCCTGACTATGAATCAACTTATTCATATATGTACGTATGTATATGTATGTGTGTGTATGTTGCTGTTGGTGTGTTAATGTGTGTGTGAGTGTGTGTGTGTGTGTGTGCCTGCTGCACTAGAATGTTCATACTTAAGTTTAATGTTCGCCCACCGCGGTCAACACCGGCTAATGCACATTAATCATTGCGGCAGCGCTGCTGACGTCAACTGCGATGTTGCCAGCGGCATCGACATCGGCATCGGCATCGGCATCAACGTCGCTTCGGTGGGTGGGCGATTGTTCGGGTGGTTGCCTGGTTGGTTGGTTGTTTGGTTCTTTGGTTGTGCTTCATGCATGTTGCAAGTTGCATGTTGCGAGGCGGACAGCGGCTGGACGCGAGCTGTTCGAACCACCCAACATACCACATACATTACACACACTCACACACACATTCACATAAACAAAAGCAAACAGTAAAGCTGCTGTCAACGGCGACGTCGCCAGCAACTGCGCTGCCTAGCATTGCACCCATTAACGTCAGCGCTTTGATATGAGAAGCACAGCACGTACTCATATGTGTAGCTGTATATGTATGTATGTATGTGTGTTGTGGTGCTCTATGTGCTCTGTGTGTGTGTGGTGTGTGTGTGTGTGTGTGTGATGCTGGCCCAAAAGTGAATGCGAATTGTTTTTATTGCAAAGGTTTGCGTTATTGTTAATTGCGCTGCGCGCTTTGAATCACATGTGTGTGTGTGTGTTATAAGTGCGAGTGAGAGGGGGATAAACACATACAAATATACACATATATATATATATATATATGTAGAAATGGAGAATGGGAAAGCGAGATAGATAGAGATCATTAGCGCCACACATGTGTGTAAGCGTATAAGTATATTGTGAGTGTCCACTGAGACACAACTTCAGTTCGTCTCTGGCCTCTCTCTCTCTCTCCCTCTCTCTGTCTATCTCACTCTCTGGCCCACACCAATATAACACCACACATGTGTTGCCATGGACTTCTAACGTATATGTATATGTATGTGTATGTGTGTGTGTGTGTGTGTCTTTGAATCATATGACACTTGCTCGTCTACAGACCCCGCAACGCTGATAACCTCAAGCTTAACCCATTGTTTCACCCATACCTTCAATACACTAGCGCCACTTTCACCCAACTGCTTGTCCCTCCCTCCCTCTATTGCAAACATTCAAACCTTCGTCCGCAGCAACCCGCACTCCGCTCTATGAACCACAACCAATATACACGCATGCCTCATGTGCTAGCGAGTGCAGAGCCATGTCCACAGTTATAGCCCCATGGCTATAGCATATGTATTGGCGCCTTTGCTTATGTGCACTAACACACGCACACACACACACACACACACACACGCACACAATGGTATTCGCACATTCGCACACTCACACATGGACATGAAACGCAATCGTACGAGTGTCGCAACACACGCGTTCGCCCCATCGATTGGCCATCGTTGCTCTCGCCATATTCGTATTTCGCTTCGACAATTCGAGCAACTCCCCAACTGTCCTCCCTCCATTCCCCCGCCTTTGGCCGACAGCTTTTTCATCCTTTTGTGCCACCCATTCGACAACATATTACTCCCTTCACACAATACTCAACCTGCTGGCGACTGGCGATGCTGCCGACACCGTTACTCGTGCTCTCCGCATACAGGTAATAGCTATGAGAGCGAGAGCAAGAGCAAGAGAGTGGGAGAGCGTAATCATACTGTTAATGCCGATGCTGCTGTTGCTGTTGCTACTGCTACTACTGCTGCTACTACTACTGCTGCTGCTGCTGCTGCTGCTGTTGCTGTTGCTGTTCCTGTTGCTGTTGCTGCTGCCACCTCTGCTTGCTGCGGTTGCTAATGCTAAAACTAAAGCTGAAGCTGTAGCTGAAGCTGAGCCTGAAGCTGTATCTAAAGCTACCCCTTGTATTCCCGAGAAGAGAATCGCGCACGTGAGAGCAATTGAGTAAATGCCATAGACTGAGAGCGAGAGCGAGAGGGAGAGAGAGATAGAGAGAGAGAGAGAGTGACAAACGACAGCTACCTTCGGATGGGGTTATGTGCACGCGAGCTTTGGCATCAGCCGTTCGCTTATCAGTTGCCGCGTCAGCGTTGCCTTTGCCGGCAGACCAAACGCTTGACGCATGGATCAGCGCTGCCTTTGAGCCATAAATATGATACGGATTCACTTTAGCGAAATTCATTATTATACAGTGAAACCTCAGCTAACACACACCTGTTCTACTTAGACAAATGCTTTTAACATGGAGTTGTCATAATTTTATAAATATTTTTCTTTTAGTTCTATCAAACATTATATATGGTAGTTAATATAATTTCTTATATAGATTAAGTCCATTTTCTATAGAAAGACTATAATTTCGTGTTAGGATAGTCTGAAGATGTTATTAAACTCCATTTAATACCAATTCCCAAAATGTTTCCAATAAACAAACACTTTCTATAGAGCAGTCCAAAGCTGTACTATAAGCACTATTCGTGCAAGTCAGACTTTACTGTATAACCCCCAAGAATATCTCTGTATCATATTTCGAGTAATTCCAAATATATTTTTATAAACTTTTATATAAATTTTGCTTAATGTTAACAATAATTATTAAATTTATAATAATTTAAATATGTTAACTTATCTGCTAGATAAAGTCACAAATAGTATAAGCTGCTGTTAAAGATAAGTTTGATAGATCCTTTAAAATCAATTAAGTTATGAAGCTAAATATTTTCTGCTCTACTTGATGAGTTTTTTTCAATATGTTTTTAAGCATCTGTATAATCCTACAGATAAGTGAAGTTATGATCTCTAACTGCCAGTTTAAAACTAGTTTTTAAGTGAAGCATAAAAGATCTCATCTTATCAGCTAGTAATAGGAAGGCATAAAGGTATTCATATCCTTTTTTGTTGGTCTCATTAACTGAATTATTATAAGGATAATAAGCTTAAGCTATAGATTATGTAAATATCGATAGATATATAATCATTATGTATATCTATATATAAATATTATCTGACAAATATCATATCATGCAATAATTTTTTAAGGTTTGTCCCAAAAGGTTGAGGTAGTTGACAGTACTGGGTGTGCATGTGATTGTGACTGTAACTGTAACTGTGACTGTGGTTGTGATTGTTGATGTGATTGTTGATGTGATTGTGTTGCAAGAGGCACACAGCAACAGTTGCTGGATATTTTTTTTTTGAGTTTAGGTTTTAAGTTTTGGAATTTTGAATGCGGCAAACATCAAACAAAAGCGAAAAAGGAGCACTCGTAATTACCCTACGTAGCGGCATTTCAATAAGTAAATAATAATAAGCGGGGTTACATATATATATATATATATATATATTTATTTATATATATAATATATATTTATATATATATACTTGTATAGGTATATCACATAATAATATATGCATATAGGCACAGCCTCTTACTGGCAGTTGTGTCGTCGGCGAGATGTGAGAATTTTGAGACCAAAAACAACAGCAACAACAACAGCAACAACGGCAACAACAAATGCAACAACAACTGCAACAACTACAGCAACAACTACAGCAACAACAACTGCAACAAAGCCTGCAAAGAAAATTACTGTATTGCCGACAATTACCACTGGCATAAGGAACAGCATGAGAAAGGGGGCAAGGTGAGGTTGAGGTTGAGGTAGGTGAGTTGATGTTGTTGTTGATGTTGGAGTTGGGTAAGCAGAGTGCAACTGGGCCTAACAGTGTGACATATGCCACAGTGCATAACGCTGCTTGAGTTTTGAGTGCACTCCTTGCAACTGCAACTTGCAGTTGCAACAGCAACTGGGCTTTTTTTTTGTATTTTTGTTACTTCTCTCTTTTGTTGTTGCTGCTGTTGCAGTATAGAAGCTGAGCTGCCGTTAGCTGTAGTGAGCGGTCGATCATTATATAATCCTGCGGCGCATGTCCAGCATTAGAGAAGTGTCGACAAATTGGCCAACGATCGGCGATTTTATGGATCTAACGAATCTTTTGGTGCACTCAATGTGTGGATCTGGGTAACATTGTAAAACTATTGGATCTGGCCAACGGGCAGTTGCTCCTGCTGCTGCATTAGCATTAGCATTAAAGTAGCCTCATCTCTATATATATCTCTCACTCTTTTCGCTCTCTCTCTCTCTATCTCTCTCTCTATGTTGATTGCTCTTTAAGTGGCGGCAACTCAAACGCTGCCAATTTTAAATTGGCCAACGGCTTCATAAGCTGGCCATTATCACGGCTACCGTTGTGGCTGCTGTTGCTGTTGCAAGTTGCAAGTTATAGTTACCACAGCAGCAGCAGCAACTACGTGTCTATAACTTAAGGTTCATCTTTGTAGCTGCTTATTTTTGGTTTAAGCATTTTCTCTCTTCAGCCTTTCTTTTCCCTTCTTTTCCCTTCTTTGCGCTGGGCAGGGGCCGTGCCAGGCGTCACCACGGCGTTGCCCAGCTATTAATTGTCGCGTGAACAGCTTTGTTGGATCGATTGCGGGTCACAGCGCTGTGTTAAGCTATCAAAGACCCAGCGAACTTAATGACGGACCACAGTCACCCAGAGAAACAAGCAGAGAGAGTTACCCAGAGTATCAGCTACTGAGCGGCCCGTGGCACCAATTGAAGAGCTCTCAATGCCAACGGCTGGCCGTTGATCGATTAAACGAGTACAATTCCGCATTGCATCCCGTCCCGCTCTATGCCACACTCCACATACAACAGGATGCGGGCCAAATATATATATATATATATATATATATGTTGTTTGACACGATATATACATTTGGGTCTGAGTCCGTTCCGTGCCGTCCCGTTTCCTATTCGTTGACAAATTGTTGATTGACGCAATCCGTTGGCCAGGGCCGCGTAGCCATGGAATCTGAACCTGCTCGGTATTTGCGGGTTGCACTGTGGTTAGGCTAGCTGGTGACTAGTGGTGGATGGTGATGGTTGATTGTGTTACTGCTCTGCTCTTAGGGGCCGGCTGTTTCTTGTTGTTTCCGTGGGCAAAACAAAGTTTATCGATTTAACAAAATTCATTGAGCCAAAGAGCTAATAGTGCCACATTTGGTTCTAGCCACGGCCCTGGGCCACCCTGGGCATAAGTCCCCCCCACCCCCGGCGGTTTTGACTTTGTTTAGATGACCCAACAAACTCGACGCTTTGCCCGTTGGCCGGGCACTACCAGTACCCAGCCCAGTGGCATTCCCACCCAACTGATCGATTATACATTCGATGGCCATGAAGGCTAACAACTAAAAGGCGCTTTGTCCTCAATGCCCTTCTCAGCCATTAGCCATAGATACACGTAACATGCACCTTATTCAGCCTAAATATCAGTTAACATCAATAATTCAAGTATGCTTTTCTTAATGATACATATATGTTATCCTTTGGATCCTTTTCATATATGTAACAGTATTTTCCCATTAGAAAGAATGTCAAAGTACTTAAAGATCTATTGACTGATATCATTTGGTAGCTAATCAATAACATATCTAGCTCAACATGTGCAGCACTCAAGGATCTGCAGCAGTTAGCAGTACCTAAGGTCCTTACCCCCTTTTTGGCGGCACTTTAAAGACTTTATGCTTAATTGAATTTTCAAATCTCACAAGTGCCAAACACTTGACAACTCAAGTGGTACATGACTTTTCTACCAACGTGTCCTGTGCGAGTCCTGGCAGTAATTCAAAACCCTGGCAAGATCAATAGGCGCCTTCTACTTATATATTATTTTAACATTTTGTGGTTTAACCTGCTGTAAACCTTTATTTAAGTGACCATCTGGTGAAGTCACTCCCTGCCTCTCTCTCTCTCACATAGAAGTTGCTCCAGAATATTATTGAAATAAAAGTACACTGAAAATAACCTAATGATACAGATGTATAAATATGATCAAGAAATAAATAAAATAAATAAAGTAAATAAAATAAATAAAATGAATAAAATAAATAAAATGAATAAAATAAATAAAATAAATAAAATAAATATAATAAATATAATATATATAATATATATAATAAATATAATAAATATAATAAATATAATAAATATAATAAATATAATAAATATAATAAATATAATAAATATAATAAATATAATAAATATAATAAATATAATAAATATAATATATATAATAAATATAATAAATATAATAAATATAATAAATATAATAAATATAATAAATATAATAAATATAATAAATATAATAAATATAATAAATATAATAAATATAATAAATATAATAAATATAATATATATAATAAATATAATAAATATAATAAATATAATAAATATAATAAATAAAATAAATAAAATAAATAAAATAAATAAAATAAAAAAAATAAATATAATAAATATAATAAATATAATAAATATAATATATATAATAAATATAATAAATATAATAAATATAATAAATATAATAAATATAATAAATATAATAAATATAATAAATATAATAAATATAATAAATAAAATAAATATAATAAATATAATAAATATAATATATATAATAAATATAATAAATATAATAAATATAATAAATATAATAAATAAAATAAAATTATAAAACAAGTTACTCACTGATGAGTTTTTTATAATTTTTGAATTGTAATTCAAATTCGAGAAAGAAACTTCAATTTTTAGACTCAAGTGCAACACTTGCCTTCTGTTGGTCTATTTATATATTAAGTGTGTGTGTGTGTGTGTATGTTGGTATTGTTGTTTTTGTTGTGCTCTGCCTTCTCCATTTAC
Source organism: Zygothrica quintamaculata (assembly GCA_037044455.1). NCBI lineage: Eukaryota > Metazoa > Arthropoda > Insecta > Diptera > Drosophilidae > Zygothrica > Zygothrica quintamaculata. Next base: position 187,039 of record JBAMBS010001192.1, read on the forward strand.
ATGAGACAATGTCCAAGTGACAATCTCTTCAGAACACAAAGAACACAAATGAAACGAAGGCCAATGAGAAACAGTAGCATTTTTCATAAAACAAAACCAGTGACAACAACAGCAACACATTAAGTTGTTGTCGTTGTCATTGGTGTTCTAGTTGTTGTTTCTGTTGTTGCTGGAGAATTTGAAATTTCGGTAAATGGGAAAAAATAAAATAAATATTTTTGAATTAATGGAATCTCAAGTGTGTCCACAAATGGAACATTGACAACGAGGAGCAAAATAACAAAAAAAAAAAAAAATTAAAAGAAAGAAACCAACGGGCAATGGGGTCGCCTGATCGATGGAGGCAGAGGCAAAGTTAAAGCGACCAAAACTCTAAAAGGGAATTGCGCCCATAGCTAACATCGCATCGTCTTCATTTGCTTCGTGGGCCAACGACAATGTCAAAGTCGCCAGCAACAACAGAAACAGACACAGCAACAGCAACAGCAACAGCAACATTATTTGAAGCAGCCCCACGGCCAGTGGCTGCAGCAGAGGCAGCGACTTTAGCTGTGACTGTAGTAGTGGCAGTGGCAGTGGCAGTCGTCCGTTCCGCTGACTGGCGTCGCCTCATGGACAAACATATGGTAGACACATGTGCGCCCGCCTAGCTTTGCGGCGGGCAGAGTCCGGACAATGAATGCAACCGGGACGTGCGGGTGTCTTGTTATTTTTAAGCATCGTGGGGACGGCAAACGGTTGACGGTTGACGCTTGACGGTAGAGGCCAAGCGTCTTGGGCACTGTCAGTATCCAGATCACAGATCGTTTGACAGTGACAACGGATTCGGATTCGGATTCGAATTGGGATACAGCCACAGATACGGTTGCAGCCAGCAAACCCAACAGACGAAAACAGTCTGTGCAACATACAGTAATATTATTTGACCAGAATGCAGCCCCTGCCACAATTCCCAGACCCAGACCCAGACCGAGACCCAGACCCAATACCAGCCCATGTCGCAGTCAGAGTTGCAGCACCAGCCCCAAGTGTACCACTCGTAGCAGGGGGTGAACTTGAAAATGTTTTAACATTAAGTGTGAGATATTTATATATATATATTTCCACTACTTTTTCCCTCCTCCTCTCTCTCTCACTCTCTCTCTCTCTCTCGCCCTCACACTGTCTCTACCTACGTTTTATGTCCTCCACAGAATTCATCAGAATCCTGAGGTACAGTTGACATATTGCTCCTGAGTTCTATACCAAATTGTCAAGTGCAGAGAACACTTAAGATGAAGAGCAGTAATTTATGTGAGAAACGGAAAAATTATCTAATCAAAGAGGAAACTTTATGAGTTGAGTTCTAGTCTTGGCCTGGAAATCAATTGAAAAAGGATATTGTAACTCTTTGGTTGTACCCAAAATTACATAATATTTCTGTAATTATAAATTATTGTTAATTTTTTGTTGTTGCTTTTTTTTGGGCTATTGAAAAGTGGAGCTGCATTTTCCAGGCATTTGATTTGACTTTTCAGCAGCTTCTTTGTGGCGTTCATTGGTATTTAATGGAAAACATTTGGATGGCCTTTCTTTGGCATGGCAATTGTGGCCATGTGGATGAATGTTGTGTTGAGTATCCAATGCAGAGAAGACTGTAGAATTGAAGAGATTTGGTATTGGGGGACTGGCGCTGGGATTGTGAATGGCCCAGCTACAAGCAGAGTCACGATGGCATCGGGCTACGACGCAACTTGCAACGTTGACAGCACCACAGAAAAAACCAACAACAAAACAGCAAATATTATAGAACGGTTAGGGGTTAACGGGCTAATGGAAATGCTTGAAGAGAGAAGAGAGGAGAGGCTCTAAAGGGAGCTTTCTGCTCTGGCTAAATACTCGAATACGCCGTTTGTGGGTTTATCTTAATTGCAATATCTCTGGATATCTCTTGATTGCAATCTGAGGTGCATCATAGTGCACAAAGTGAACTTATCTGGCTAGGCATGCGATTTACGAATATATATGTGAGACACGTGTATATACACATATATATATATATATATATATATATATAATATATATATATATATTTATATATATATATATTTACTTGTGTGTGTATGGCTCTCCCATGCACATTGCGATCGAACAAACAATGAGGCGGAGTCGCAGTCTAAGACATAAAGACAATTCGAGCATTGTCATGTGTGTGCCCTATTGAAAGAAGAGTGTATTACGATTTTGGCTATGGCATGTAATAAATATATATAACAAATATGTATATATAAAAATATTATGAAATATACAAATATATATGGTAAACAAATGCCACTTCTATCTTGTTTTTAGAAACCAAAGAAAATAATAAAAATAAAAAAATTATAAAAATAAAAAAATAATATTAATTATATAATATTTATTTAGAATGATTTAAGCATGACTTTAGATCGATTTAAGATTTAAATTATAATAACTTATATTAATAAAAAAAAGGTTTATATATATTCCAAGTTAAAGATACATTCAATTTATATTCAATTATCCTTAGCTTTGATAAAGTCTTAACTGAAATACTCAAACATTTTTGAATTTTTAGATCAAACTGATGGAATTTTATGCTGATTTAAAATTACGAATTTTATTTAAAATAATTATTTATTTAAAATTATTAATGTTTTTAATATTTAAGTTAATTATTTTTAAATTTATTTTATTTTGTTTATTTTTATTTTTCTTGAATTTTTCATTGAAATTTTTTTGAGTTTTATTTTTGAATTTTTAGATCAAACTTATTAAATTTTGACCAGAATTAAAATTATGATTTTTACTTAATATTAAAAATATATTAATTTTATATTTTTATTTACTATTTAAATAAACAATTTCTTTTTTTTAAATATATATATATTATATATATATATATTTTTTTTTTAATGTTTTAATACCATAATTATTGTTTAGTCGACCTCAAATTTATATCAAATAAATATATAAATAGTAATGAAATAATAAGAAAATTTTAAGCATTTGTAGAGTATACAGTATTCATATTAATTTATGGGCTTATTAGCTGTTTTGGCTTATATTGTTAATATCATATCTTGGCTTTTCTCTTTTGTTTTGTTTGCTCTTTAGCTTAAGCAGCGATACAACCCACGCAGTCTGACTATGAATCGAATGACTCGCCTGGCTAAACTTGAGCATAATGAATGAATTGCTAGCTGTTTAACTGACTGACTGACTGACTGACTGAGGGACTGACTAAGAGACAGACTGAGTGACTGAACGACTGTATGGCTGACTGGCTGAATGTTTAAATGGCTAAATGACTGAGTGACTGACTAAATGTTTGGCTGGCTAAATGACAAATGGGACTGGCAAAAATGTTGTTAAGGTGGCGCATGACACCAAAAACAAAGGCAACAACAACAACAACAACAACAACAACAATAACAACATCAACAACAACAACAACACCAATAACACCAACAACAACATTGAAGACAAACAACAATTACTACTACTGCAGGCCAGCATTTAGTCAAGCCCAAGCTGCTGTTGGCCAGGCCCACAATGAGGGCCCGGAATGATCTTATGAGTAAAACTAAACGGTGCTCAGTTTTGCGGCTAGTTATGATTGAACCATTCCCTAATCTGTCTTTAAGTAATGATCTGATAACTTTATGCTATGCTATGGAATGTTAAGGCCTTAAGCCTCATCTCCCACATTGGCCAAAAAAAAAACACAATAAATAAATTAAAAATTTTTTTGAACATTTTCAGTAGCCGCAGAAATAATAAAAAGAGAATCGCATAAAATTTTGCGTTTGAGTTTCGACTTTTTGCCATTTCCTGTGTGCGTTAGGTGGGCATTTAGTGGGTGAGGTAATTGTAATTGAAGTTGCACACAGAGTGAGTCCTCCACATGGTTTGCACTTGGCATATACAGGCACACGCACACACACACACACACTCGCAGAGACGCATAAATACACGCAACGTGGCCGTGCCCCTGGACGGAACTATAAGATTGGTACTGGAAATCGCGACTGGAGCTGGGGACAGATCGGACTCGCTGCTCCACATCAATGAATATCAAATGAGCTAAGGCGTACCTGCGATATGTCTTGCTCCCATTCGTAGCGATATCTTTTGCATCTGTGCTCCAAACACTGCCACAAAACGTGGTGGATCAGGCTGTGGCTCACGCACACGCGAGCGGATGAGAAATCAGCGCCCAGAAATCATTTTGGGCCTTGGCGAGTGCAACTGAGCGTAGGTTGGGACAATTTTGTACTTGTAAGTGATCGCACTTGGTCTTTTAGTGCTAAGAGTTGGGGGAGAAAGCCAATTGAGAGGGGCAGTGTAGAGAAGCGGGGCGGGGTGGGGGGCGAATTGGGCGAGATGAGGGTATCAGTTTGGCTTTGATTTTGCTTTTGCTTTTAGCTTTGTGTTTTTTTTTTGTGTTTTTGGGTGTGCGCGCGCCCATGCCCAAGTTTGGTGAATTGAGGGGCATGCCAGCCACGCCCTATTTTTGTGGTCATCAATGGCACCACAGGCATAAAACACACAGTACAACAGAGTAGAGCAGCGTACCAAGGCACAGATGATGATAATGATATTGATAATGATGATGATGATGATGATCATTATATTTTTTGTTGTATTTGTTATTGTTACTGTGACTCGCCCGAGACAAGACAAGAGAGAAAGAGAGAGAGAGAAAGAGAAATGAGCTGAAGACAAGATTTAGTTGGATTGGAACTGGCGCTGTACTATTTTCAGTCTTGGGTCTGTCATGCATCGACGACGTCGAACTAATCATATGGCACCAATATGCGTGAGCCGGTGTGGACTCCATACTGCCATAACTGCTATGAAGCAAAAATTAAAGAAAAGAAAAGAAAAATAAAATAGAAAAAAATGAAGCCAAAGAACCAAACGGAATGAATCTGAGCTAAGTTGAGCTCATTTACTATGCAACTAAAAGGAATACCCTTTAGCAGCACAAACCCTCAAAGGGTTTAACTGATCCTTGCGGAAATACAGAGTGAAAAGTGACACGTGCTATGCTATCACCATATTAATGGGTATCTTTTGGTTGACCAACGCCTTTACTTCTCTTGCCTTGAGCTGCATCTAACAGCCCATCAAAAGTTGTGATCTTGGTTGGATCACATTATCATTCAGTGATCTTCTTCAAGCAGCAATCTTTTGATCTATTTACGATTATGTTAATGTATGGTATTAGTTTTAGGTGGTATCTCTTAGTTGGATAATTGTTCGTAATATAATTTTGGTCTGGTAACCCGTCACCCCTCAACCGGCGATCGTCGATCGTCGTCAAGCGGCGCACAACAAATGTCAGACTTGAGTTTGCATTTGACGATCGCCGTCGCAACTTTGGCCGGTCAATTTCAAGTGCAGAATTTTGTTTTTCTTTCTATATGCTTGTCGTCTATGTGTGTGTGCGAGTGTGTGTGTGTATATTTGTGTGTAAGCAGCTGCCTTTGCAATTTCTCGGTTGAGCAGCGATGACAACGGCAACGTCGCATTCATAGCGAGGTCAAAGTGCGCGAAATCGCACATAATTTGGACAGAAATTGAAAGTGTGCCTGGAGGAGAGAAGGAAGCTCCAAACAAGAGTAGAGCAACAATAACAACAAAGAAAGAGAGAGAGAGAGAGCGTGAAAGAATGAGAAGAGGGTAGTGAGAGGAGATATGAGCTAAGGTTAGGTTAGGTTAGGTAAATTGTGATGTTGTTGTGCTGTGTTGCCTGGCCAATGACTTGGCACTTTGCATTCTCAGATTCTGGCATTGTGGCATTGTGGCAATGAGGCAGTGAGTGAGGCACACTGATTTCTAATTAGTCATGCCGCTGGCAGTGCCACATCATTAGGTAATGCCCAATGACCATTGCCTAACTGGTCGATGCTGGCAGCTGGCAGCATAGATCAGAGAAGACACAAAACGACTCAAACTGGGTCGGTTGTTGCACATCCACCAAAACTGAATCCACATCCATATCCATCGATGACTTGCTGTGACAGCCGCACAAGATGCAACTGCAAACTTAGCAGCGACGTCGACAGCATTGGTGACGGTGACGGTGATGGTGACTTTAACTGCGACTGCGATTGCGATGTGGAGGTGTGTGTGTGTGTGTGTGTGTATGTATGGCATATTGAGTAGTAGACTACAACGAGGCTTACGGCCTCGACTCCATGGCTCATTATTTAAACGACGCTGGCTTGGCTGTTAAAAGCCATCAATAAAAATCGTATGGGCTAGCCACAGATCCGCTGATCCACACTGATCCACACACAGAGATTCACAGCGATCTGCTGACCAGCGTGGAGGGCTTGGCAATTGCAACATGCAAATGTGAGTGGGTGGGCAGCGACGTAAAGAGACAGAGACAGAGAGAGAGAGAGAGAGAGAGAGAGACAGAGAGACACATGAAGCAATGTGAAACGATTCGATGCAATGCGATGTTGCTTTGTGACTTTGTTGCTTGGTTGCTTGGACGCTCCCCATTGTTGGTTGAGACTGGGAGCAGCACTTGGTTACAGATTGACGCTCAGATTTCTGGGTATATGATGAAGATGTAAATCTCTGACAAAAGGCTACTACAACACACCACTCATACCTGGCGTTAAGGGGCTAATGTAACACACACACATATGACAGCAACTGACGGATGTGACAGACCAACACACAAGCATAACAAATAAAGTTCTCTTCCCTGCTATATTATGTAGTATATCAGTTGCTGTTTTAAGGTTCAAGGCTCATTGCAGCTTCTTAAAGTATCTTCAATTTATTAGAGCCAATTACCCAATGACCCAATTGTCATCAGAAGCAACACACGTGACTGACAATTAAATTAAAGTTCAATTTAAAAAAGCGTCCTTAAAATGGCATTTTGTGGTCTTGTGGTCTTCGCTTGGACGGCACAGGACAAACTTTCTGTTTGCGGGTAGAGAACAAAGCAAAAATTGCTCCCTTCTTCCGGTTGCCTTTCCGGTTTCCTTTACATTCCATTCCCATTTTGCTCATTGTTGAAAAATGCGTGCTGGTGCCGCTTGATTCCTATCAGCACTACACACGTTGGTGATAACCACAAAAATTGGAAAACAAAACTTTTGGCGTTCTTTGCCATTGCTCTAACCAGAAAGAAAAGGGAACGACCATTGTGGGAGTTGGAGTTCGTGTTCGAGCTGGAGTTGGTGCTGGAACTGGGTGGTTAGAGAGATGGCCATTTGTGCGGGTCTGTGTACCTGACGATGATATACCGAACCTTTGGCCCATCTTAACTAACATTTCTTTTATTTTTTTTAAAGGCCTGCACATAGCATGCGACAACTTTGTTGTTGTTGTTGCCCCTTAGCTGGCCCGGGTTCACACTCGAGTGCCCACAATTAAAATACAGCATGTCCAACTGATAAGCCTTCATGCATTCTTTTCACTAGTCGACCACAAGGCTTGTGAATTTACTCCCACTCTTACACATACAACATACATATACACACACACACACACACACGAACACACATGTATATATATATATAGAAGCATTTCAACAACATTCAAAGACCAATTTCACTCCCTGCGCCTCGGACGACTTTTGTCAAAACAAAAAATTGAAAAGTTTTGCTAAAACGCAAGCAAATTGTATAGAGTGGTGGTTGGGTGTTTGTGGGTGGCTGTGGGTGTTGGTATATGTGTGTAGTGTTGCCAGCAGGCAGAACTTAACATAAGAAACACTCAACACATGACTAGGCCACAATTTTTCTCTTTTTTGAATTAGTTAGCCAACCCCCAGGTTGTCCCTCTTGTTCCATTTGATATCTCATTCAAAGGCTTTCCACATATTCACACAAAAAACTTTTAATTTGGCCAGTTTCAAAGGTGAAAAGGACATTTTTGTGTATGTGACTTGGCCCTAGCCAGCGATAAGATACTCGGCCTACCAATGAAATATTTATACCGGACAGTTGCCAGCATGTACAAGTGGCTTCTTTGATGGAAATGTGGGTAAGGACATTGCCAGCACGTTTCAAAGAGGAAATCTACTTGCTGAATACGACAACAAGGACTTTCATAAAGATAACATTGCCTTCTGGATCCTTGTGACACATGAAATACAAAGCGGTCAATTCAACTGATAAATATAAAGTCAAATTAAATATCACTTGTAAGTGTACATATGTTACATTCCTCACATTGAAACCCGACAAGATAATGTTCGCTCTCCCTCAGATGTATTCTAGACGAATATCGAGTTTTATCAGAACTATATTTACGATGAATATTACCATTATCATAGCTAATGGGGCTCCAAGTTATATGAATGTGTGACAGGAATAGATAAAATTTTTCTCACTTTGAAACCCGTTAAGATACTGGGAGCTTACCTTCCCTTTCTTCTTGTTCAATTTGGCTGTGTTATGAAGAGTTGATGAAATGATAAATAATATTAACTCTAAGTTAAAAAACTTATTGGAAGTACAGATTTATAATTGCAACAAAGCTTTAATTAGCTGGGATAATCAAAAGCTATACTTGTTCCTCTAAAAGTTACCTCGTAGTACTCATTCATAGGAAGAATTTTATGTATGGCTTAAGTGCAAAGACGTCAAGGGATCGATAGATCAATGTTGAGGCGATCGATCGATACTTAAACCATTGAGCAGCTATGCAACTAAGCCACTAATCCACTGAGTGGGGTTGTTTGCTCATTTGATGTTGCAGTGTGGTTTGGCTTGGTTTGTAATTTTGTGTGGGCAGCAGAACATTGCAACCGAATGTGAGGCACACATGCCACATAATGGCTAAATGCACAATGTAAAATATATGCTACGTTGCAACTGGATTTTTGCCAAAGTGCCAAGTTGACTGTTGCCTGTTGACTGTTGACTGTTGCAGTCGGTGATAGGGACAGAGCCCAAAGACTAACACTATAACCCGAGACAGAGCCAGAGACAAAGTCAGAGACAGAGACAGAGACAGAGCGGAAGTCATGACTAGCCAAACACGAAGCAAAGCGATGAGATGAGCTGCCGTGTCACAGAAAGCAATCGCAACAGTAACAACAACAAGAATGAAATACAACAACACAATGAAACAACAACGTACAAAATACAAAAAAAAAAAAAAAATATAAAAAAAGGAAACAAAAAAATAAAATGTTAAAACAGAAACTCAAATAAGAAAGTTCGTAGATTATTTCGGGCAGACACCAAAAATTGCAGTCGTATAATTTGTGCGCGTGAAAGTGAGAAAAGTTCCAATTACTTTGATGGCAATGGGACGCCTTGTGGCAGCGGTATTTAGGCATTTGCCAAGAGGATCGCATAGGGCACCCACATACAGTACTAGCCAATCTTATGTGCTTCCCCATACACCTACCCCATACCCCCTTACCCCTAACATACCTTATAGTAAAGTGTTGCATCGAAATTTGTCATAACCACGATTACGATTACCTCGGTGATTGTACATGATGATGCCCAATGCTGTGAATGAATGAATCTATCTATATGTCTGTGTGTGTGTGTGTGTGTGTGTGTATGTGTATGCATATGTGTATGTGTGTGTGTTTTGTAGGTAAACACGAGCATGTTGTACCGCGTGGCGAATTTCGCGCTTGTGTCCTAATCGTGCCACAGATAGATTCGTGAGTTTAGCATACATATGTCGGATGTAAATCATTTGACAATTTTGAAATGCAAACTCTCTGAGAGACGCTGCTACCGTTTCTCTGGTTGATTACGTGGGCGGCAGAGGTGGGTGGCTCTACCTAGTTTGGCTGAGGTGGAATGGTGGGACGGTTTGTTGGATTTGTTGCTCACTTTCTCATGCATTGAATGCATCATTAGAGAATTGCCGTCCTATTATAATTAATGTGTTTTAAATTGTTATCGATAACAATTGTTACGTTTATCCAACCAATTCCGATAAATATAGACAATTATTTGGATGCTCTATGGATATCTACATAAAAAGAATTAACCAAATAAAGTAAAACATATTGATTGTATTGAATTTTTTAAAACTGGAAAATTATCGATAACACCAGTGTAGATTTTTCTTCATATTTCAACATTTATATTGTTTTTATAGACTGTCTATAGTTAGTATGATTTTAGTTAGTATGATTTTTTTGAAATTCTTAGAAATCGATAGTTATCGATAACAATGGTTGTGTTTTTTGTATATATTTCGCTACATATATATATATCAATTTATTTAGACGTTCTATAAATACTTAGATTAAAATGACTAATCGAATTCAGTATTCAATTTTACTAATGATTCTCAACAATCGATAGCTATCGATATTTATAGCAAACATGTACAAATTTCAAGATGTGATTTGGTACTGCAATATAATAATTAACTAGTCTCAATCAATCAATTATCACATATACTAGCCAAACCTACAACTAACTTCTTTACCTGCATTCAGTTGTGGCCAACACCTTGGCCAAGAAGCCATCAAAATTAGATTCAAAATAAGATTCGATGCAATCCGTTGGCATTGATTGGCTGCTTAATCCGCTCAGCGGTCGCTATGGAGTATAAGCCTTGATGCAAAGCTACCGTTTCCCGCTGTCTGCAACAAATGGTTGCTGTTAGCTTGCTCTGCTTCTGGTCCTGGTTGTGGCGGCTAGGGTTTTGCTTTGGGTATGGGTATGGGTATGGGTTTTGGGTATCGTCTAGTGGGTCTAGTGGAGTATTATTAATATTGGTGGGCATTTTATTGTGGCGCGACTTTGTTGTTGGCAGCCTCGTGGTTTTCGTGATTTATTTTTTAAGCAAATTGTCGCCAAGCGCAGGCAAAACTGTCGCCAAATGGCTGCCATGTAACGGGGCCAATGAATAAACGACCGTGGGAGTGATGAAGGAAGCGGGGAGGTGCAATTGTATGCTGATAGAGAGGGAGGAGAAGTGCTTGAATCGTGCATGCCTATGCCAATGTATTGTAGTTGTTGCATCTGTAGAAGATTACCACCTCCCTGGACGGTTGCTGCCGGCTGAGCAAATGTCGCATGTGATTTCCCAAACTGTTTCCACGCTTGCTGCCCACAAAAGCCAACAACAACACCAGAAACAAGTAGAAGAAGAAGCACAAGCAGCAGTACTAGAAGTAGTAGTAGTAGTAGAAGAAGAAGAAGAAGATGAAAGAAACGACGGGACAGCAGCTTCTGTTAGTGCTTCTGATTATCATCAAAAGATCGGAACTTGCAAAGACAAACGAAGACGCTCTCATGTGGAGCTCCAAGTTTGTTGTGCTGTCTGCCACTGTTTTACTAGCAATTGTTGCTATAGTTGTTACCATTGCTATTGTCGTTGTTGTTGTTGTTGTTTTCGGGTTGTTGGTAGTTGTTGCTGATGGTAGTGGTGTTTAGTGAAAAGCAGCGCGTTATGCCCTATAGCCACAACTCCATGTGGCACAAACGAGTGCACCTCAAGCATTTTCGTGGCAAATTAAAGTCCAAGTGCGAGTCAAATTATTTCTTTACAAGTGAGTTACTGTTTTCATTGCGGCTCTTAATGTAACTAACTGTTTAGAAATATTTATTATTATTATTATTATTATTGTTGTAGGTGACGTTGCCGCTATTTTCCATTTTCCATTTTCCGTTTTCCATTGTTGTTGTTGTTGTTGTTCTTATTATTTGTCTACCTTTTTGTTTTACTTTCTTCTTGTTGTTGTCTTAACTATTTGTCGTTGTTATTGCTGTTGCTCTTACTGTTGTTGTTGCTGTTGCCGTTGCTGTTGCTTCGTTTAATCGCCTGATGATGATGATGATGACAAGAGTAACAGCAACAGCAACAGCAACAGCAGCAACCACAACGACAATTATTAAAAATCACTCGAAATCTTAAAGATTTAAGCAGGCGAATGAAATTAACCGCCGACCAGGCGAATCTAACCGCTATACTCATTGTAGGCCGCCAACAGCAACCACCAACACCAACCAACAACAGCAATCGCCGACCGCAACCGCAGACCCGGGTCCGCTCACGCTGCCCACAGGCCGTTAAGTTGTATACAAAGTGTGGCCAAAGGATAACAATAACATAATGGCTCCAAAACCAACTAATATAGATAATTGTTGCCAAACATTTACCTTAAAACTTTGCCTTTATTTTGGTAGTATTAGTATATAAATCATAATTTGATAGACATAAATTACTACATGAATTAAATTACATAAAATAAATTTAACAAAAATAAGACCATTTAAAATTAAATCAATTTTCTTTAACTCCAACAACACTAAACCTTTTTAAATAAAAGCCCTTTTGTAGGTAGTTTTAATATAATAAAATTTTTTCTTCAACTAAAGAATAATAAATAAAAAAAAAAAAACAGAAAAAATCAAATTTAGTAAATTTAATTTTTTTCTTCAAATTATTAAGATTTGAAATAAATATGGAAAATAGTATAATTAGTACATAAATAAAGAGAAATAATTAATGTATATATGTGTGTATATGGCCAAAGAGGATCTCACAGTCGGATACAACCATTAGACACATCCATAATGATGATAAAGATAAATATAGATATAGATAAATAGGAAAAAAAAAGAAAAATTGTTAAATACAACGATAAATTGAAATAAATATAGTTTATTTCTATCTAAGCAATAAATATATAAATAAATAATAAGTAAATATACAAATATAAATAAATTTATATTAATTAATGAATTAACATATAAATAAATATATAAATAAATAAATAAATAGTTAGATTTAATTATAAATAAATACAAAATGTATTTATTAATATTGAATAAATAATAAATACAAAAAAATTTATTAACTAACATTCAATAATTAAGCTATTGAAAAAATAATTCAATTAAAAATATTTTAATAATTAAAAAGTTAAAGATATTTAAATAAATATAATAAGCAGTTACAGTTTCTAACAAACCCTACAAAAATGTAGATTTTACTTTTGGTAAAACGAAACGGGGTTTAAAACATATTTTATTATAAGTACTACTTTGTACCTAGTTTAAAAATTGTTAAAAAAAATAATATATATATTAACTTTTCATTACTTAAGAGCAATAATTCTGGCTATACTATATATATATGTCGTATTAGGTTTATGGCTTCCTTTCTCCATAAACAAAATTAATAAACGATAGAAGAAAATTTTGTCTTCATTGGGTAAAGGGCTGCCAACAGTCGTACATACCTACTTACCCATATTTTATGTTAAATATTTAAGATAAACAAAAAGAACTTACACTAATATAAACTATTAAATAGAAATCAACTGTAAGCTTATTGGCTTGTGCTATAATAACTAAACATATTTCTCCAATTTTCCCATTTCAAAATAGGCTACGATCTTCATCTATATGTTGATATTATAATCTGGCCTATAACATTAACTGGCAAGGAATCTATATACCAATAGTTTAGGTTTGCAACTTTTTGGTTATTTGACAACTTTTAAAGCTTTATTTTATCAATCATTGTTGGCACTTGGCATAAAAATTCGTTGATCTTTCGATACATTGTATTGTCTGATCATTATATTTATATATATATATATATATTATATATATATACAGTTTGGAACAATTATCTTCTAATCGCAAATTTTCATGGAGTTCGCGGATGAAAGAACTATGAGTGCTTAAAGTAACTTACTGAACGATATATAAATATGATTGTCGAGTGAAGTGCAACGACATTTCGACTCCAGTTAAATTAACTTGTATGTCATATGAGCTTGGACATTACATGGTATACACTTACACACACACATACACATAGAACAAACATATGTATAGATACCGAGACAAAGATAACATACCATAAGAGGACAATACTTGGCTCTGGGTCTAGTTCTTGGTTTAATTCTGTTTCTCGTTCTGTTACTGGTATCTGTCGTCATGGCATAAAGAGTGTGTGGGGGAGGTGGAGGGGGTTAGGTTGGCTAGAAGGCGCTGCAGCGGTCGGTTGCCCTTGTCGCTTTTGCGGCTCAGTTAATGTTAATGTTAATACGCTCCAAACTATTTGTACGCCTCTGCCACGCCTCTCCAATGTATTTGTATATGTTTGTGTGTGTGAGTACATGTGTGTGTGTGTGTGTGTGTGTGCCTGCAATTGTGACCAGTGGGTTAAACCAATTTCACGCCGGTAAAGCGCCAAGAGCGTTGCAACCCCAGGCAACAGCATTGAGAAGGTTCTCGTGTCATCTACCTTACTGCTAAGTGTGTGTATATATATATATATATATATATACATATGTGTGTGTGTATGTATGTATTTGTGTGGTGTGGTAACTACTAGAGCTAAATATGCATGACGTACACTTTTGGACATACAAATGCACATAGAAATATGAATACGAATACAAATACAAATATGTATAGAAGGAGTATGTCGCCAACGCTTTTGGAGTGATCTTTGGCTGTCTGAAACCATTGGAACCACTGAAACCACCAAAGTTGCGCACTTTCATTCAGTCAGTGGAGCGCAAACGGAGCAAACTGAGACCTGGACGAGTGACTTGGCCATATTATCAAATGCGTTTGCTGGTCGCAGCTATTGTCAATGTTTTTTAACGACACATATACTCACACACACACACACACACACACATACACATATATACATATACATGTATATAGACTGAGAAACGAGAACACATATTAGGCCATTAAAAGAGCGATAAGAAAGTTCAGCGGAACTGAAGCGCGCAATTTCAGGCTTAGTTTAGTTTTTAAGTTTTAGTCTGATTTTATTTTTTAAACGTACAAATAAAAGGGTATATTAGGGGTATGGCAAGGTGGGGGTAACACAAGGTTATGACGATGTCTGTAACCAAAATATATATATACACACATATATATATATATATATATATATATATATATAGAGAGAGAGAGACAAACGTGTGTCCACTACAAATATCACGATCTGGCAATACATGCCATACACATGTCGATATACACTCATATATCGCATTGAGGTATTTTTGCGGCGTGCTCAACTTTGAACATAATTTTCACAACTGGTGAAGCTGGAGTTGAAGCTGAAGCTGAAGCTGAAGCTGTACCTAATGGTGATGGTGATGTTGATGTTATTGGTAGTGCTGGTTGTGGTGGTGTTGGTATTGGTGGTGCAGGCATATGGGGACGTGGAATTGGAGGGCTTAAACAATTTTATTGATTAATGAACCATAATTAGAGACATTTACAATGAGCCCACAATAATTCTTCATTACCCAAAAGCAGAGCGTTTGTCTACCAACCACCAAGCAAGCAACTCCTTGTCAATCCACCAAATAGTAACTGAATTGCATTGCATTGCATTGCATTGCAAGTGCAACACACGCTTAAAGTTGTTGTTGCAACAAACAACAGACAGTGAAGCAACAAACTAGCTAACCAACCAGCAGCACCTACAACTCTGGCTAGCCTTAGGCGACCGCTGGTCGTAGCTCAATGCTTGTGCTCTGTAGGAGTACTTACACCTCCCTCACTTGGTCTCTCGCTTTATCCTATACTATTTCTATCTCTGTCTTCTTAGCTGTACTCTACGCAGTCAGTGATCGTGGCTCACGCGCACAACTCATTCAATTTCCATGGCAGACACGATTCCAACAAGTCCAACAGTCCACCATACACTATCCACTATCCACTATCCACTATCCAGCATCCAACAACCAGCAACCAGTATACACCATGCACTATGCCCAGCCAGTGGATTCGCATTGGGATTTTCCATGAGTCTGCGAGCGATGAATGAATGAATTTGGCGTCTGTGCAGTTGCCTTTGCAGCCGCAGTTTGCAATCAACTGAACTTTCAGTCGAAATCGGGCACATGGAACGTGTCAATCGTATATATATATATATATATATGTTTACAATCACAAAAAACAACGTCTTGTAGGCATAGAATGGAAGAAAGATGGAGATGAAAGACTTTGCAGACGTAAAGGTGGACGCACACGGACTCTAATCACTTCCGACTACAAGTTCATAAATCGCGCACTGGCCTCCTTTACTCTTCTTCTTCTCACGTCCCTACTCATACATCTCTCTTTCTGTCTCGAACTTTGTCTAAGTGTAACCAGGTCTAGTGTAGCGCCAAGCAAATTGTATTCCCATTTGGTTAACGCATTTTCCCAGCACTTCATGAATACAGGTTGTCTGGCATAGATAGGTACACGCCACAGTTATGTAATCGACTAACAGTTGATAAGTTTTTCTTGTCGTTAAAGTTATCGAAAGGTATATCGATAGCAAATTTTGCATTGCAAGTGCATTTATTATCAATAGTTGGTTAAAACCATTAAAATATAAAATAGTTCACTGTCGTTTGGTTGCTTTAATCGAAATGTTATCGAAACTAATCGATTGTGTAAGATATAGGCTAACAACTATCGAAATGGAATCAAATGTGTCTAGAAATAAATTAATCATATTTAAATAAGATTGAATTGCTTATTAATTGCAAAATACGTTTGAAAATGTATCGAAAATTTTTATCGATAGCAATATATGTCATAATATTGCGCATTTTAACTAAAAACTGTTGTTATACTGATATAATATTAAACCAACTCTGATTACTTGATAAGCTTAATCGAAAAAGTAATCGATATTAGTTTTTATAATTTTTATCTATGATATGCAAAAAAGTCATACGCCATTTTTTATTACTTCTTAAATGTGTATCGACTGATTGACAGGTGATTAATAAGTTCAGAAATGTTATCAATAATTTTTCGATATAATATTTATGAATACTTTACAAACTAAAATCAATTGTAAATAGAATGTTATCAAATACTTAGCAATTTGCTATAAATTACATATGTAAGTCAAAACAGTTACTGTATTTGAGATCGATAAAATTTATCGAAAGCTAATACATAAAATAAATGTTGTGGCTTTAAACAACTGTTTGTTTACGCCTTTTTTGCTCGTGTTTATATAAATCGATTAGTGTTATTAACTGTCATATGCTATGATATCGATATCAATTGTGCCCACTTTATTAGCAACAAAAAGAAAAAAGAAACGGAAACTGTAAACATTCAATTAATTTAAATACACACCAAAAGCTTCAATTCAATTACTTGGATTTCTTTACGCTCTATGCTTATTCTTATATATATAAATATATATATTTGTGTAGGCCGAGTGATCGATTAACGATAACACAACCACCGCCAGTAACAGTGCCAGTGTCAGAGTCGGTGCAATGCCAATGGCAGTGGCAGTGGCATAGCCAGAGCATGCTTAAGCTGCATTGCCATTGCCACCGGTTGGTTGTCTCCGCGATGGCCGTTCGATAACCACAAGCCAGAGCCAGTAGAGCCAGTAGAGCCAGCAGTGGGACAGAGCCAGTTGGCAGCATCTTTCAAATGAGTTTTACAGTGCAATTTACAATGCATATTTATTTTGGGAAAATAAGTAATCAATGACGGCAATGTGGAGGTGTGTGGTGTGTGGAGGGTATGGTGATGGAAGAGATTGTAGAGTAATGTGGGATGGTGAGGGGGAGAGCTGGTGTAGGGGTAATACAAATGGGCATAGGGCAATCGAATTGGCACAGGAAGCTAAACGCCAAGAAACACGAAAGCGCCCAACAGCCGATTGCTTCCAGTTCCCAAGCAGCCAAGCACCAAAGCAGCGCAGCCATCAGGCACCCAACTCCCAAGCACTTAAGCACCACCAAAACACCCCACAATCCACCTCCTAGTCGTCTGCTCTCAGCTCCCAAGTTTAAGCTCCCAACTTACAGCTAGCAAGTCAACAAATATATAAATAAATAAAAGCTGATTTATGTAATTTCACAAATTGCGAGCGAGTTTTGTTTTGTTGCTGAGAGTCTGTTGCTGGTTCTGTTGGATGTCGGTCGGTTGGTCGGTTGGTCGGTTGGTCGGTCGGTCGCGGCTCATGATCCAAATCAATGGCAATTATTAGCGGGCAGTAATCGTGTCGGCCGCTGACCAGGCCAAAACCAAAGACGAACCTGACCTGGCCCAAAACAAAATGCACCACAAGCAACACGGCAGCCATTCAGCCAGTCTTTGAGCCGTGAGCAGCAGCTGGTAACAGCCGGCAGCGACTAACAGCAGCAGGCCACAAAACAAAGAAACAACGATGATCCCGGACCACAAACATAATGATGTTCATCATCATGATGATTATGTTGATGATGATGATGCCGCGGTGCGAAATTTAAATTTTCGCTTGAAACGCTTCTGGGGACATTGTCGCGTTTGCTGTTGCTGCCGTTACAGTCTTCTACCATCAACAACAACAACAAGAACTGCAGCAACAACAGCAACTTTAGAGCAACTCTCGTCCAACGACCAGCACTTGCCGGCAACGGCGACGGCGGCGGACATGGACGTGGGAACTTTGTGTCTAGGCAGCTGCCCCCTGGCAAACGCTGGGCAATCGCTGCCGATTGTCGACTGCCGCCTGCCGCCTGCTTGCTGCCTGCTGCTTGGAACTTGCAACTTGGTGCTTGGTGCTTGGTGCTTGGTGCTTGGTGCTTGGTGCTGGGTGCTGGGTGCTGGCTGCTGTATGCCTTGGGGGCTGTAGGCTTGGCGGAATAACGCGCACGATTGAGGAGCCACTGGCAGCCCAAAACAATGCAGCGAATAGTCGGCCAAAACGGCAACCACCAACCACTGTTCGCCCTAACCGCCAAGCGCCCAACCACCAAACGTTTTGGCCCCCTAAAATGTACAGTTGTAGCTGCTGCTGGCTGCTGGCTGCTGGCTGCCCACTCCCAGAGACAGAGCCAGAGTCAGAGCCGGAGCTAAAGCTGTAGCCAGTGGAGCCAGTGTTGTCCAACCAAACAGCAACAATGAAGTTTACTGTGTGTGTATATGAGTGTGTGTGTGTGTGTGCGGATCGATTAAATTGGTCGCTAAAGGTCGAAATTAAATCACGAAATAATTGTTACACCAAATAAGTTCTTCTTCCATTCCTGCAACTTGGCATCTTCTTCGTGCCGCAAGCAAAACTGAGCAACTGAGCGACTGAGCGACTCTTAGCTGATCGATCTATGTACTTAGCCTCATCGTCTTTGTCTTAGCCTTTGACTGACCGTCATTCTGTCTGTCCTTCCATCAATATTATGAGGCAGAGCATTAATGCCAACATGCATATACTTTCGCAGTGAAAGACACAGACAAACAGATCGACAGAGGAGAGAGAGAGAGAGAAAGAGAGAGAGAGAGAGATAGAATAAAAGAAGGAGGAGAAGAGTTGCTATTTCATGGTATTATAGTTAAAGTGACCAAGGCAATGACTCTTGGCGGCAGAAGTTGAATGTGTATTGACTTGGCCAATAGACCCAAAGAGCCAAAAAGAAATGGTAGTAGTAGTAGTAGTAGTAATACAGCCTCAGGCAATTACCTTGTGTCACAATAAATTGTTTTTTTTTCCTTTGCTGCTACAAACTGTGGAATGATGAAGCAGCAGCAATAGGAGTAAATGTGTGGCGGGGGGTGCATGTTGCGGCGAGGCGAGGCAAGGCGGCCAATGGCCACAAATCTTGTTTCGACTGCCGTGTAATATGTAAATTGAAAATGCTAAACACCAGACATTAAACGATACAGCAAAAGATATAGATACAGTAAAACCAATAACACAGACTAACACAATGATACAATTACAGATACAGATAAAAATATAGTTACAAATACATATACAGTTACAGTTACAGATATAAGTGCATACACACACAGCTACAAGCAGAGATTTAAGAAATGAAAACACTGAAATGAACAACAGATTTTCTTAATGTATTTTATTTATAAATAATATTCCTTGTGCCGACTGATATGTTCATTTTAAATATTATTTATTATATATATATATAATATTAAATTTTAAAAAATATCTATACAAAATGTTGAAGAGATAGAAAAAAACATAAAATATAGATCCGATTAGTATTTGTAGCAAAATAATTTATCTGTTTTTATTAAACAAAGTTCACTTTAATATAAGTCATAATAATAAAATAAAACATGTAAGAAATCTGTAGTCGAGTGTACCCTACTACTACGATAACCTCTTTGGCTACATACACAGACATACACACACATACACACAGTTCTACACTTACTTTGAGCAATTGCGCGCGCCTTTTAGCCCTCCCTCGCTCCATATTGCCATACTTAATGTTGTATAATTGCCGTGTTTTTTGTTCATTCTTAACGAAATTCACAAAGTACATCAAGAATGATCTAATTATTATGTGTGTTAAAAAGAAATTTGATCGCTTGAAAATTGTACATAATAATTGGTTTTTCCCTACCGCGGAGCTCGTGGAATATCAAAAATCTAAAACAATATACGAAATTAACAAATTTAGATTCCAAATTTGATTGCTCTAGCTTTTATAGTATCTGAGAAACAAGCATTCATACAGATGGACGGACAGACAGACAGACGAACATGACTAGATTGACTCAGCTAGTCTGTCTGTTCAAGAATATATATGCTTTATGGTGTCTCAGATGATTATTTCTATCTTTTACTTACTATTCGATGTTGCACATTCCCATTAGCTCCTTTATTCCTTTTTAAAGGCAAAAATAACAGCAATAAGAATTGAGCATTAGCAAAAATTGGATGCTTAAATTATTTACATAAAGTTTAAGCTATTGATATGCTTTAAGGATCTAAAATACTTTTCATATATTTATGTATATTATATATACATATATTGTATATATAGTTACATATAATATGGTATATATAGTGTGGTAAGTACGTTTGCGTCTGTGTTTTTCTGATGATAGAATTTGATCCTTAAATATTTGTTTACTATTCAATTTTTAATTATTTAACCTACGATATAAGGATAACATGCTATACTAAAAACTATACATTAAATGTTTGGGGAGTTAGGAGACATTTTGCCTTTACTTAAAAAAGGCAGCACGTTGCTGGAATAGTTGACGTCTTTGGGCACGCATTTCGCCCTCGCGACGGCGTTCCTCTTGTTCCTGTCGGATCTCATCGTGCAGCTTATTGGTGCGCATCTGCTGCTCAATTTTTGCCTCAAAGAAACTCTTGGCACCACTCACACCAACCTGTTCCACATCAATTTCGGATAATCGTGCCAATTGATTTAAACCAGAATCACCGTCAAGCTCACCGGCTTGAGCCTTACGAAAGATAAGCAGAAATTCACGGAATGATATTTTCCCATCATGATCCTCATCCACTTTGGCAATCATTTTCTTTAAGTCCAAATGAGTCTGAGGTGCATCAAGTTTTTCCATCATAGATTTCAGATCATTCAAGTCTAAAAAACCGTCTTTTGCCGTATCATAAGTATTGAAAGTCTGTTGATAGTCCTTGATTTGCTTGCGTGTAAACTCATGGAATTCAGTAAAGACATTGACTACCCTGAATTTGTGGGGTACCTCAATGCCCGCTTCTTGGGAATCTATAATTTTTTGCCGTCTGTTCAAAATGTGCGTCAACTCAGAGCCGTCTGCTGCTGCTGTTGCCTTTTTTGTTGCTGTGTTCTTTGCGGCAGCGCTGCCATTGCGCAACGCAGAGGAGGCATACGATGAGGCAGACATCTTTTGAATTTTATGTTTTTTTGCTTCTTGTACTAGAATTTTTATCAACACCACACGCTATAACAATGTGTGGACGAAGTACGTAAGGATATATATATATATATAAATATATATAAAAAAAAAATATATAAATATATATATATATATATATATATAAGCACACGAAAGTTTATATGAATTAACACGCGCACTCCTAAATGAATACTGTGTGTAATTTTTAAATAAGTTTGTATTTAGGTACATATCAGCCTACTATAGCTTCATATATGGAGAGAATGAAAAATAATACTTAACTAGAATAATATTGAATGTCATATTTAAATTTTAAGAGCAAAACAAAGTGACCTAGGAGATAAACTTAAAGGGAAATAGAAAACCAATTAAAGAGCAGACAAAAGTTGAGAGTTTAAATTTAAGATAATGTATATATAAATATACTTTTATATACATAGTATATAGTATACTATATATATATATATAATAGTAGCATAATCTGATCTATCAGCATTGAGTAAGATTTTGGCAATTGACTGGAGCTGCCTATGGGAATATTTTAGAGTAAATTCCCATTCTCTTTGCCTTTCTCTTCATCATTGACGCATGGACAACATAAAGGTAATTGAAAACTAAAAGTAATTTTTTTTTGCATTTTTTTTTAATTTTTTATTTATTTTTTTTTTTAGGCAGAATATTTGGAAAATATAACTGGTAATGCCTTGTTGCCTGGTGGCTGTTGCCTGGTCGCTTGCCTTTGCTGCCTTGCTGCCTTGCTGCCTGTCTGGTGGCAACACATACAATTGACAAAACGATTGCCACAGTTGTTGTTGCACATACATACACACACACATACAGACAGAGAGTGCCAAGCAAATTGAGCTATTGTAATTGCCCAAAACGTTCAAATCCATCTTGAATGCTCCGCTTAGCCGCACTGTTGCTGTTTGCTGTTTGCTGTTGTTGCAACCCCGCGCAACCCGTTTCTAACCCCGCCGCTGTCTAGTGTCCAGTTGTTGGTGCCACCACAAAAAGTAATGCAAAGTACGTGGGGCATGCGACGTACTACTGGGGAATTCAGTGCCACGACTTCTTGAGTGGCATGTGAACGAATAACATCGTTGCTAGTGTTGTTGTTCTTGCTGTTGTTATTGTTGTCACTGTTGTTGTTGTTGCTATTATTACTGTTGTTGCTGGGCTTGCGAAATGCGACCAGGCCACGATGCATTGGTCCTCTGTTTAGTGGGTGAGTGATGCGATGGCGCTGCATAAGATTCAAGGTGCAATGCAACCGAAAGTCGTAGCCAAACCAGCGAAACAGCAACGGCAGCAACGGCAGCAACAGCAGCGGCGGCAGCAGCAGCAGCAGCAGCAGCAGCAACGCCTTGCCTTTTAGTCGCTGCTTAACTCTTAGTTGCTTAAACTAACTGTCTATCTGCACTACTCTGCCTCGCAATGACTGATTGCCAGCAAGTCGAACTGGGGTCAGGTGACGGACGACGACGCCAATGACGTTGGCGACTGTAACGCCAACTGCAACTGCAACTGCAACTGCAACGGCGACTGCGATGTGCCATGACTTCACCATCCCCACATGTTTGAAAATTACACACGATCATTAAAAGATTGTATTCATGTCGAGATATTTCGCGCATTGCAGTTGTCTCCACTAGCAAATCTTTGTATACTCTACACAGACAGCAAATGCTGTGACGCTGTTAATGTTACTGTTAATGTTACTGTTACTGTTAACTATATATTCACTATACAACAAGCTGCAATTTTACATCAATGAGGTAAGTTTATTGTAAAAGCTGTTTAAAATTATGTTTGCTTACATCATTTTTTACATATGTTAATTTCTTTTAACAGATTATGTTAACTGCTTAACAGTCGACGAAAAGGGTTACGCTTAACGCATGTTAAAACACTTTGCAGTGTTAATTACAAGGGGTAAGCAACTGTTTATGTCATAATTTCGTTGCAACATGTAAGCATATTGTATGTTAGGGTATGTAAGCTGCGACTTGCCCCAGTTGATTGTGGCACATTGTTGTTGCTTGTCGGCTGGTTGCATGTCGGGCGAGCGTGCATCTGCTGTCATAAGCGGCAGCCGCGCCAAGCTTTAATGGAGCAAATGCAGCGACAGCAGCACCAGCAGCAGCAGCAACAACAGCAGCCGCGGCGGCCACATTAGCGCCACGAGGAAGCAATGACAGCCTCGGGGATGCGGGCAACCAACAACTAAACAACTAAACAACCAACAACCATACAAGCAACCAACTAGACACTAGGCACTAGGCACTAGGCACCAGGCAGTATGCATCGGCCACGGCGAATGGCAAACGGCAACAAGGTTGTTTGTCCGACATGATGATGAGTGTTTTAGGCGGCTGTAGTAACAACAACAACAGCAACAACAACAACTGCAACACAAACAACAACAGCAACAGCAACTACGATATAATCATGACTGCCCAAGATGTAGCCAAACTTTTGTGGCAAGTGATCTGAGTCTTGAGCCGCCACAGATTCAAGAGCGCGTTGCATGTAAATGAGCAACGTTGGGCAAAAGTTGAAGCTGTCGAATGTGTCCGTGTTTATCTTTGTGTGTGTGTGTGTGTGTAAGTATGTGTGTATGTTAAATATATCTACAATATATTTATTTATATATATACATCTATATATATATATATATATATGTATATATAATGCTATATAATAATGATGATGACAACTTGATGATGATTATGATGATGATATTTCCATTGCTGTTGCTGCTGTGGCGGTTGCTTCTGCCTGCTGCTGTTTGCTGTTGATGTTGTTGTTGTTGTTGTTGCCGTTGCTGTTGCTGTTGCTGTTACTATTGCTGGAAAGACGTTATTGTGCCAAGGTAAGAGACGGTTCCGTTGCCAAATTGTTTTCAAATTCTTAAAATAGAAAAAGGCAAATGCAGCGCGAAGGATTTTTTTTTGCCAGTCACCGCGACGAGTGCGCAAATCTGTGCAACAAATCGACAACCTCTCGCCAGAGACAGACCTGGAGTTGCAACTGGAACTGTGCTTCAAATTGTTGCCAGACCATTGCTAGACCCAAAACCGAATGTTACCACAAATCGGTTTCACAACTCATAGTGCACGATGAGGTTGCTAGCAGTGGCTATGTTGGTGGTGCTGCGGCGGCTGCTGCTGTTGGTGGTGGCATGCAACGGGGGCGGTTGCTGTTTTTTTTTATTTATTTTTTTTTTTTAAGGCGATCTACAGCTGCATGTTGCTCCATGCAAAAGGTGAGCTGAAGCTGCTAAAGAATCCTTTGAATTGTCAAAATATTGTATGCCAGATTCACTCACGAGTTGAACGTTGCTAGTTGCCCGTTGCCAGTTGCAAGTTGCTAGTTGCAAGTTGCCAGTTGGTAGTTGCCAGTTGGTAGTTTTCCCAGCATTGAAGCTCCGGTCATGGGCCATGCCAAAACTAGGAGTGAACGGCCAAAGTCAGACTAACAAAAACATGAATCGATGCTCAAATACTTGATACTCAATATTCGGTACTCGATACTCACCAGTCGATACTCGATACTCAACAACTAAATGGCAAAGTGAATCAAAACAAATAAAAATATTGCAATAAATGTCCAGTTTTGAAGCTATTGACACATTTCTATACGACATTTGTTGTGTGCGGCATTGAACCCAGTTCATGCCACAGAAGATGCACCAAATGTGGCACACACACCAAGAATACAGGTGAGTCTTTCAATGATACTTGGGCAGATTTAGCTGAAAACTCTTTACATTAAGCGCAGCAAGTCTTCAGTTTGGGTTTGAACTTGCATGCAATATTATAACAGAGTTATATATGATCCGATTTGACATTTAATTTTAAAATAAAAACAATGAATTATAAATTAAGTTAATAATTTTATATATTAGCTTTAGTTATTAACTTTCATTTATTAAATTATTATTTTATAAAAAAATATTATTTATAAATATTTATTTTATTTTTATAAGCTGTTAATGCTCGACTGCTGCGTAGTATATGTTAAGTAATTAAATAAATGTTCTTGAAATATCAATATAAAACTGTTGTTGTTAAGAGTGCCATAACAATTGTATAACAGTAAAAATAAAACTAGTATTAATTTGCTTAATATATATATACTAAAACTAGTTCTTATGTCGAGTTCTATATACACTTTTGACTATATCTTTTGCCATGCAAATGCATTGAGTCTTTCCTTTGGCCTTTACAATTTTGATGCAATACAAACCTTAATCTTTAAATATATAACTTAAAGTATATCATAATTATTAAAATCATTATGAGATAAATTTTTTTTTAATAATATTTATTTATGCTTATTTTTACTTATTGATAAAAATAAAGAAGAAATTTATGTGAATTTCCCCAACTTAAAGTAAATCTGACCAAATTACAATAAAATAAAAAATGTCATACTGAATTGGTTTAGTTTTATATATTACTTATTTTATTTAAACATTTCTATATAATACTATATATTTTAAATTATTTTCTTTGTTTAACTCTCAATAGATTTATAGTGAAATTTTTTCTTCAAAAACAAATCTTAAATTCAAATTTTATTACTACTGTTGAAACTTACTGAGATTCCTTAAAAAGGTTATATAAGACTTAATAATAAACATATTAAACCCTTTTATTTATAAAGTGTATAGATTAATATTTATAACACTTAAGTCTTGTGTGTGCTTAATGCTAATCTAAAATTGATTTGACATCTAAAATGATTCGTGATGTTGCTTTGAATTGAGCTAAATTTGAAATGAGTATGTAGCTTATATATGTATATATATATATATATATATATTTAGATATATAACTGATAGATAGTTATATAGAATTTGTTGTTGTCTTCATCTATTGCAGACATTCACAACAAGTTTTGGTCGTTTGTCTGAGCTGCTTCTAGGCTGGGCAACAGCAAGTTTTGTATGCAACATTTGGATGCAACTGTGCAATGTGCGAGATCTCACACCAGTGACAAAGATGAAGACGATGACTGCCAACTGTTAGCTACTGGGCTAACACTAGTGTAAGTGACACAGAGAGAACGGTAGAGAGAGAGAGAGAGAGAGAGAAAGAGAGACAGAGAGAGAGCGAGAGAGAAGAGGAAGTTGCAGTGCGGGAGGTGCAGCAGTCAAGCCCAAATAAATGTTCATAATTTTCAAGTTGTCAACGGGAGCGGCCACAAAGCAGCAGCTTCTGCAGCGCCAATAAAAGCAATTGTGCCATTTGGCTAATGGCTAAGGTCCATGTTAGACTAGACGCTCCTCAGTCAGTTAGTCAGTTAGTCACTCAGTCAGTTAGTCATATAGTTAGTTCGTCGCTTAGTCAGTTAGTCATTTGGTTGATTGTCCAAGCTTATGCATTCACCTAAATGCCATCATGTGGTCGGGCAGCAGCAGCAGCAACAGGGAGCAGGCAGCTTGCGGCATGCGGCATGCGGCAGTCAGCAGGCAACAACAATATCGTCAGCATTTCCTACTGCATCACGTTTTGTGGCCAGCTAAAGATTTTGACTTTTGATTGGGAACTGAAGAGCCCGAAGAGCGCCAAAAAAAATAAAGAAGAAAAACTTAAGCTTTTGGGTAAGGCCTTAATATCAACGTCTGGCCCTTGGTCACCTTCTGGCCAGAACTGTGCCCAAGTCCAAGCCAAAGCCAAAGCAAGACTGCCACTTGGTCATGCTGGCCAAAAAAGGGACAACCTGCAGTCCAGTTGGTACACAACTCGTCTGGTCTATTTGGAACACCATAAAGTTCAAGCAGCTTGAACTTTTTTTTTTTTGCCCAAAAACCATGGAAATCTCATTGCTCACGGTTGCAACTGGCAACTGGCAACTGGCAACTGGCAACGGGCAATAGGCAACTTGCAGCACCACAAATGGAAGAGGCAACAAGGGGCACAAACTGGTGAATCGTGAATTTCACAGCAGTCACATTACGTGTAGCAGAAACGAATTCTAAGCCCAACACAAAGACATGGCCAAGACAAGTTGGCCATAAGCTAAGCAACAAAAGCAAGTTTATAATACCAATTCCACTACGAACTTTCTTGTTCAATAATTAGAAATTGGGTTCAACCACACTCAGAGCACTCCCACTGGTCTATACAGTCTTGGTAATAATTAAAGTTAAATCAATTGAATTAAGTAGAGCGCATTTAGACCAGGTTGAAATGGGATGATTGTTATGTAGCAAACATTTAACAGCTACGTCCTGTTGCATATGCATTGGCCAGGATAATGAGACAACTGCCTCAACATGTTGTAGTTTGTAGTCTGTCTAGTTGTCTTTGTTACATAATCCCATCTAGTAGATCTCACATATCTAATGGATTTTGCACACATTAGGAGAGCCTATAATACAGCAGGACAACGGAATGAAGGAACAACAGATGTGTCAGGCAGGACATAGCATTGATGTCCCCTGATGTTATCCAACTAAAGCATACAACGGAATGTTTGAAGTACCAACTGAATCTCATCTCATCTTTTTGTCAAAAATATTAATGCGATACTCGCCCTTATTATGCTGCTTTGCCTCGTCCTCGCCCGTGTCCTGGTGTCCATGTGTCCTCGAACTGGTTCCCAATTAAAATCAATCACATTTTCAATGCGCAACGAAGCGAACCGACACCGTAAGCAGATAAGCCATTGAAGAAATGATCATCATCATTATTGCGTGATCATCTTTCGAGCTCTTTCACTCCCCCCCTCTCTCTCTCTCTCTATCTGTTGCTTACTTTCTTTAGCAACGTCCTCATGTGGTAAGATTTGCTTTTTTTTCTTCTTTGCTTCTTTGTGTGCGTTTTTTTTTCTGCCCTTTTTTTAAGGGAACGCTCGGCGTGCGAAACTGGATAGAGTCCTGAAGGAGGTGCAGTTTTCAAGACTCAGTGAGTGAGGGAGAGAGAGAGAGAGAGTGTGTGTAAGAGCTGGGGAGAGAGAGCAGCAACATATCGCATTGTGCGATATTTGTAAAAAAAACCGCTAGGCATTTGTTCTTGAAGTATGTGATCATCCCACGTCCTTTGCTCTGTGCGTCGTCCGGCGCGGGTCCATTTTGCTATTTTGTGTGCATGTGTGTGTGTGTGTGTGTATGGGGCAGGATGTTGGTACCGCTATAAAAACGGTCGAAGCGTCTTAAGTTTCCTTTTCTTTTCCTTTCATCTCATTTCTGTTGCTTTTGTCCACAATAATAATAAAAATGGGAACAAAAATTAGAAAGCAGATACCATAGATGCTTGCCGTCCACGTCTACACACGCTAGGTGGATACCCCTCACCCCCACTATTGTAGTAAAAAACAAAATCCAGGATCTCTATTCGCTAAATAATAATAATAAAAAAAAAACGATGTAGCACTAAATAAGGGAGGAGAGTTTCATGTTATGAAGAGGTCATTGCCAGGGCAAAGCACTCAATTGATTAGTTCAAATTTCTCCGCTGAGATTTCAGTACAGTACAGTTTAGAAAAGAAATATATATATATATGTAGAAGTAATTGTCGTTATAAGGAAGAATACTTTACTTTGTGTTGAACAGCTTGCTGCCTCTCTATAATATTTCTATCAATGCTTGCAACAAGCCTTGAAGATGGGTTTTGCGGGGCTAGCGCACTCCCGGGCGGAGGATATTCACACAAGAGGAAAGGCAGCTGGAAACTGAAGCTGATAAAGTGAAGCTTGTATCTAAGGTTAAGCTTAGCTCTTTTTAAATAGCAGAAGAGTTCACTGAGCCAAAATAAGGGTTTTCCCTTGAGGAGTTCTTTAATATTTGTAACTTGCAGAAACGGAAGACTAGGGATTAAAATGCTAAGCGAATTTCTAAGATCAATTTAAAGTGTGAAAAAAGTATAAAATTTCCACATATTTTTATTGCATTGTTTCACTTTCTATATGTAGCAAGGGCGTGGGATAGTTTTGAATCCTTCATATGTATTCACACTTCAGAGTAAATCCGAGCTGATATTCATCAAACTGATGGTGGTTTGATATGAGTGCACCTTGTGCTCTGATTGAAAGGAAACGCCATGCGGTAGTTGTACACGAAGAGCAACATGTGTGTTACAAATTTTCCAATGCCATGGAAATTATGAAAATGGTCAGAGCAACGAGGGGCAACGATTTCCGGTTATTCCCACAGTCCGTCAATGTTAATCAGGGTCCACAATGTTGCTGTTTCTCTTTCTATATGTTCAGTTCACTTTTTCTTTTTTCTCACTCTTACTTTCATTGTTGAGTGCACCCGCATCAGGAGCAAGTGCACTACTAAGGATGAAGGACTAAGGATCTTTGTGTATGCTGATAGCGTACATATCTGGCTTTGATCTATTATTCCATTTTCAGTGTGTTTACAAACACATCACAGCTATAGGTCCTTGCTGCTAGCAGCGCCAGTTGAGTTGGTGATCGGGTCAGCGCCTACCTGGCTACCTGTACCGCTAAGGGGCACATCTGGTACCGTTAAGCGTAGCTGCTAGATTGCTCACAGCGGGCAGCCAACAGGCGGGTCACTGTCGGGTCATCCACTGACACACAGCACAGAGAGCGAGAAACAGGGAGAGAAGGAGAGAGAGAGAGCGACTGTGTGTATTGCACTTGGCAGTCAATTCATTTCCGTGTCGACTGCGGTCAGTGGACTTCCTGGGCCAATTCCTTTACAGTAGGGAGTACATTGCCCGTCCCTAATCTGCGTGTTTTCATTGGATTCTATTTTATTATTTTCATATTCTTTTTTTTGTTTTCCTTTTATTTTTTTTTTACTTATTTTATTTTCAGTGAATGAAGTATGAAGAGCGTTGATGAGCCAAATTGCTTAGCTTGACTGAAACTGGACTCAGGTATGCGTTATCCTTTGTCGGTCTGCGCTACTAATTATTGCCGGCAAAATCAAAACCGTTGATCCTTTTGCGGATCTACACCTTAATTGCGTTTAAGAATAAACTCAAACCCAACTGGACACAACAGCAGCAGCAGCAGCAGTTAATGAAATCCTGCGAGTCAATCGTTTTTACTCATTGCTAACCAATTGCCGTATGAAATGAGCCTTAAGGCTTAAGCCACAATTGTGTATCCTTTGAGGAAGTACAAGCTAGATAATTGTACAAAATAACTATGCAATTACGCTTTAATTGAGAAAAGGATGTAAAGTCCTTTTAATAGTAAAAAAGTATCAATAATAATTTATAGCTGAAATTCGAATTTATATACGAAATTTGGTAAAAAGTATTTCAGGACTGTAGCTAAAATTTGGCAATGAAAATTTTCTGAGCTTTCTAGCAGTTTCCAATTATAATTTATATGAGAAATGTGGGAAAATTCCGATGAGCAATTGGTTCTTGACACTTTTCTAAGCCTATAGGCTTGCTGGTAATCCGTATGGCTTGAGGAGCTTTTCAGTTTCCCAGGATTCGTTGCCAGCTTTGGTCAAAGGAAAACCAGCATAAATAGTTCTAGGGATAGGGATATCGAGTACCGGATATATTTGAATAGTCAATTTGAATAGATAAACATAAAAATCACAGAGCTCAACCCCTGATATTGGCTGTTATTCATTTTCATTTATTTTTTTTTTGTTGTTTTTAAGTTTCATTTTTTTTTTTATTCATATTCTGTTTTACCTACAGACATGACCTGCCTGATGAGCCATGGAGGACACTGTTAACATACATAGAGTATAAAAAAAGAGAGCGAGGGGTGCGAAATTGGTTGACAATGTCGTGGTATTTGAATCGCGGGTCATCGAGGTCTGCCAATAAAGTTACCCTGAAGATGCGGACGATGGTGGCGCTGACAACGATCCAGCCGCGACCCGTAACCCGTAACCCGCGACCCGATGAGACCCTTGCTGCAATAATATATAACCCGATAACCCTTGTGGCATTCGCATATGCAAAGGACGCATTCAAATTAATAAATTATAGTCAACTAATGAAAAAGAAGAATGGGAAAGCAAAAAGCAATAGAAAAAAAAAACTGAAATGAAATGCGCATAAAAAATGCCCGTGTGATCCATGTCAAATGCCTATAAAAAATTGTCTACGACCTTTTTATGAGTATGTGTATCTATCTCTATTGATATATATATATGTGTGTGTGTGTATGTGTGTGTGTGATGCATAGGTTTTTTTTTCATTCTATTAGTTCCGGTTTATTAGGGGTAAATGCTTTTTTTTTCTTTTTCGTCTTCCACTTCCTATTTTTTACTTCAGTTTTTGCGCAGCCCTTTGACTGCTCCTGCTTCATGTTGCACCACTTTGGACAAGGCTAGCGATGCGATGTTTATGCATATTTTGAAAATATATATAAATTTTAAATACGATATAAAAAAAGAAGAAGAAGAGGAAGAGCGCATATAGTATACAACATTGAAATGTCCCATTCCGGCTGCTGGTTATTCAATATTCGCGGGTAGCGCCCCGCAGGATCCGCGCACAGAGCATAGCAGGAAGTGCACTCATACTCATACATATATATATATAGATATGTATATGTGGAGTTAAAGTGTGTATATAATTACATATGTACTCATAGTCGTATGTGGCATTGCGCATCTGCATTGCTTGGTTTCGATATCTTCTGGTCTGTCGTGGGAATTGAAAAGCGCCCAAATAAATCAAAGTGCAGCAGCAACAGCGACTGTAGAGACACCACTCAAAACACTATATATTACATATATATATGTATATATATATATATATACATATATGCATATACAGATATAGAATGCATTTCAAGTTGGATGCGACTTGGAGCATCAACATCATTAGCAAGCGGATGCAGGCCTCAGTGCTCCACTCGAGAATTAAACCCAATCCAGAGCTAGCGACTCAAGCCTAAATGAGCAATCACCAAGGGTTGGCTTCTCGGTAGAGGCAGGGGAGAGCAGAGAGCAAGCAACTGTTGGAGGGAGGGGGGCTAAAGACAGTGACAAAAAGGCATCCAAATGGACACACACATGTGTCATATGGTCCAATACGTGCAACAATATTCAATTCCACGTATTCTTGCATGTACTTTCCATGCTCCCTTTCTCCACTAAGGACTGTAGGGCCAGTAACCCCCAAAGATCTAAAACCTAACTGATTGAACTATGCAACTTCCGGTGGTTACTTAACATATTTTCTATATAGATATATATAGATGAATTCTCTTCCAAATGAAGTATATAAAATAGAAGACGTTTATGGAGCTTCTCACTGAGTTCGGAACAAGTAAAGGAATGTAAAAGGAGAAACAACTCTCAAGGATATTGTCTAGGTACAAGCCAAAGGTTTCTGTGAACTTGCAGCCTTACTTTCTTATATATATATATATAGTAATCTTTAGCTAAACTAAACCTCATACTAGAACTGAGTCTGGCCATACATTTTGATATGAGTTAAGTATATATTCATATATGTTTCTAGGCTGACTTTGTTTCGGATTGCAATACTGGAAGATGCCATAAAAATTAAGTATATATATAGCTATATAGAAGTTCTAGGTATTATCAGGCATGTGACTGTGACTATATCTATATATATGTACTTGTATATACAGTGTAGGTAGCTGGGGGGTGGGGGGGGGGGAGTGGGAAGGATGGGGGCAAGTAAACGAAGCGAAGCGGACACAAAGTACAGTAACACAAATTGAAACGGACACTAAATATAGCCACCCTCCCTTCAATGATGATAATGATGTTGATGATGCGACGGCTGGGGCGCATCAATAGTGTCTATATGGTATGGTATGGTATATGGTATGGCATGTTAGTGTATGATGGGCCCCGGGGTCGAGGCTGGACGTGGACGCACATTCGGAATGACATTAAGTAAACAGACTAGCAACCATGTCAATGTCAAACGCACTCGCCACATGGGCGCTGGGCTGATGCTGCACGGCACAACGTATTATGGTTATGCCCATGCGTCAGTAGCTGAAGTTGTAGCGCACTCACACACACACACACACTCACACAGACACAAATATACATCAATAGTACACACATGTGTGCGCTAGCATATAACGGAAAATGTTGTAAAAGATACATTTTGGACACAAGAAGCAGGACGCACATCTTCTCAATGCAACATACCTCACAGTTGCCTTTAGTCAAAGAATCACACACACACACATGCATGTACTTAGATTTAAATACATATATATATATATATATATATATATATATGTACTGTGTGTGTGTATTACGCACGCACAACTCAAAAACACACCGCTTGTGTGTGTCGCCTCCGTTGCATCCTCACGGTCACCGTCGACGCAACTGCAGCAACTCTAAAGGAAAAATATTTTTTTTCACGATTTTATTTCTTGGTTGTGTGCAACGGATGCGTGTGTTTATTTTAGTCACTCAAAACTGTATGTGTATGTGTGTGTGTGTGTGTATACTGTACCGAAACGGTTATGCCGTCAAAGCATTAACGTCAATTCTTACAACTCCAACCATACCACAGCCAACTCCCCCCATGTCTCTAACATTGCCACTGCCACTGCCACAAAGACCTCCATCCATCCATGCCTACCATACCAAGTCCTAGTCGCACAGATATTATCTATTTCTGTCTAAAAATATCTTGAGCTGCTTCTGTCCCTGTCATAACCAACGTCAAAGTCAAGTTCAATGGCGATTCCATACGTTGCTTTCATTTCAATTTTCCGCTTTTCACATTATTTATTACATAATATTCCAAAGGAATTTTCCATTTGTTACATTGAAGAATATAAAATGTAATGCTTAAACTGTCTTATGCCCTTCTCTCCTCAATCTCTCCCTAATGGTTTTTTGCAGCTTTTCCTAAACTTGTCTCAATTTTCATTAGAGTTTTCCCTTTATAAAAAGTTTCAATTGTAATTTGACATAACAAGTTGAGAGTGCGATTATAATGGATGAGAGATCAATTACAAGTGACCAGCTGGTACAATATTAACCAATATCTGCATCTGCATACTAATGCGATGCCATTTGCTGCCAGCAAATGCGGTTTTTGCATCAAAAGGACCTGCGGCAACAATGCAACTGACTTTGTGCGTTCGTCAGTTATTTTCATTGTGCGAAAATACTCGTAAAAATCAAAAGGACACACAAAAAGTAATACACACTCTATACATATATATGTATATATATATATATATATGTATGTGTGTTTGTGTATATGTTTGTGTATGTATGTGTGTGTGAGTGTTTGCGTTTGTAGAACAAAAGACTACAACGGGCCGGCAAATTGTTTTATTGGCAGTTACCGCATTCGGTTGCGGCGATAAAATCAATTTACTGCCCGCTCACTCGTTGCCACAAATCCCTGTCCGTCCATCCCATAGTCCTTTAGTGCTAAAGTCCTGTTGTTGTTCTTCGTCCTGCCGTCTATTGCATAGGCGTGATTGTTTTTACGTATGCAAAATTATAGCCATGCGCCCGTCGCACGCACGATTTATCTAATCCATATTCAAATTTCGGACAATTCCTCCCCAACTCTGTTTATGCCCCTACCCATGCCCCTGCCCCTGCCCCTGCCCATGTCATTTCCCTTACCAGCTAAATCCTTAAATGAGAAACCCTCAAGCCTCGAGTCCAGACATTGTCCAACATTCCATGCAACATTTGTTTGCGGTTCAGATTTATTTTTATTGAATTGCAAAAAATTAGCAGCCCTTGAGGGTCCTTGCATCAAGCCAAAACACTACGCCCAGCACAGGGACTCAATGACTCTGATCTGACAATGTACCAACTGTTCAAATAGATCAATAATTTTATAAATTTCATAAATACCTCTTCTTTTTTCTATACCCTGTAATCATTTCCTATGAGTTCTTTAATCAATTACAATCTGTTGTAGATTTACCTCCAACATTAATGGAGCTAAACCAAGTTGTGTCAGAAAGGATCTACCGGAACTAGGTAAACTTTATATATATAAATAAAAATTTTGATATCTAATTACAAACTAGCTTACATTTCATTTAAGTAAAGTATATAGAAGCATATGTGTATGTATATATAAAATCTTATATAGTTTCTATAAACTTTTAGCTTCTAGTTGGTTCTTAGCACAAATTCCTTTAACTCAGATTTTTTGATTGAACTTAAAGGTGAAATTCACATAATGATTTGTAGAGCTTAACTTAATCCCAAAGTTAGGGCATAGTGTAATATACAAGAGAAAGGATATTGTAAGTCAGTGCTCAAATAGATTTCGGAGAGCAAAACGAACTAAGGACAAAATATTATATGGGAATATTGATTGAACATTGTTTGAACACTGATTGAACATGGATTGAACATTGATTGAACATAGATTGAACAGTGCTTAAAATGTGATAACTGTATGAGATTTGCTGTAGATTGTAGCAAATTGCGTAAAAGTGTGGCAAAAGGAGAAGTAAATTTGATTTGCTTCAAGTATGCAAGAAGCAAGTGTACTTGTTGCTCTTTTAGGAGTCGACTTGCAGACAGTCTGTGGGGCAGCTGGGGAAAGATTTGCCTAGGGAGCATGACAGATCTATATATATATATATATAAAACTTAACCGATCGAGAAAGTTAACTGCCGTCTATTGTTAATCCTTTTACTAAGCGTATTGCCAATAGTTTCCTTTTAATGCATTTCACAGAAACCCAAGAGAAACTGAAGAGAATCATCATTCCATGGCATTCCCTATACTTGATTAGATATTGAGTCTTTGTGAATCCTTCTTGATTCATAACTGTGATTTGTATGCATTTGGATTTGACAGCTGGCTGAGAGCATTGCTGCCACAGCTGTCCTCAATCAGATCACATGAACTGAGATCAATGGAGCCAAACTAACCCATTCCATGGCAATACATTGAATGTTTTTGTCCATTGTTGTTTGGGTGGCCAACAGGGTTTGGCTCTTTGTCCGGCAGAGAAGAATAATAAAAATATAAAAAAAATAAAGAGCCCAAAATAATAATAACAGAAAACAAAAAACGAAGAAATGTAAGAGCAGCAGCCTTTAAGGATATTTGCTGATTTTGTACGTGCGTCAAGGCAAATGCTGGCAATATCCTTAATATCCTTATAGGTTGATTGCATGCTGGCTGGCCGTGTCTGCTTATATGTATATACATTTTTTACGAGTATTTGCTTCAGGACAATGCCATAAGCAAAGGTCAGCGCTCACTTCTTTAATACTTAGCAAATGTTTATGTGTGTATGTGTGTGTGTGTTTGTGTGTGTGTGTGTTGTTGCTTTTGTTTCGCATATTTTTGCGGTTTTTTATGTAATCTCACGTTTGACGTATTGGTTTCAATATGCTCCGACCCCCGACCGCCGACATCGACCCCGCTATATTATCTCTCTCTCTCTCTCTCACTCTACTCTACTCTCAGTTCGATGCACAACAATTTTGTGTTTTTTTGTTGTTTTTTGTCTGCCAAGCTGTCAAAACTGTTCGTCTGACTGCATTGGGTGGTCCATCAATGTTGCTTAATACGCCCAGACACAGACATAGACACAGACACAGGCACAGGCAGCGGCAACACGTACCATGTTCGACCCTGGACCTGGTACTGGTACTGGTACTGGTATTGGCACTGGTTGTGGTCTGCGTCATAGTCCTGGCCCTTATGTAAGAGCGTAAGAGCAGCAGAGCAGTTTCATTCGCATCCTGGAGGCATCATCAAAATCAATCAGCTGAGCCTTTTGTTGTCTGCATTCGACATGGCTGCAGCGCCGCTAATTGGCATACCACATACTCACTTTATGTCCTTACACACACACACACACACACACACACACAAACAGTTATATATTTATACATATATATCGATTGCTAACGCCCTCTTTATGCCCACAATCTCAAACAAATTTTAGTATCCCACAATCAGAGCTGTCTATTGTTTTTATCGACTCGTATGCAAATCAACCAACTCCATTGACAGGCTAATCACTAAGAGAGAGAGAGAGAGAGAGAGAGAGAGAGATAAAGAGAGATTGAGAAGTTTTCCGGGCATTCAAGCCACTTGCCAATTGCAATTCGATTTGGCTTAATGCATTAGCCATAGCGGTTCATCAGACCCACCAAATTTCTGCTTCTAAAGTGAATCTATCTCCATTGATCTCTCCGCGATTGACTGTCACTGGGTAATCAAGCGATGACATAACATTTTATGACTTCCCATCTATACGACATATACCCCCATTTAATTACTCAACTCTGACTGTAATATCAGAGTATTATATCAGACAGAATCATAACTAACTAAAGTACATTTATGTAATATGGAGAGCGGATTACAGGAGTTAAAATAAGTTTCCGAACGAAAATCAATGGGAAGATCTTATATCGTTTACTATCTAATATGGTCTACTCTCACTTTATAAAATATAATTAAAAGACTAATCAAAATTTATCTTTATTTCAACTAAATTTATTTAAAGCATAAGCTGAAGCTCTTTGTAAAAGCAGCATTAAAATTGTTAAAAAAAAATTCAGATTGACATTTCCAACTCCTTGGAAAACTTTACCTCTGATCTTTCAGTATATATTTTATTAATATGGTTTATTACTTAGACTTTCCAATTTAAGTTAGAAGTAAAATATATAAGAAGTAAAATATTAGTTAAACTAACTTCAAGCATTAGCTAAAGGAAGTTTAAGTAAATTTCCGATTACAATTTCAGCTCTTTGGATAACTTTTTTCCTGTTGTTAAAAGACTAATTTTATTTCCACGTTTTATTAGGTAGATTGTTTAATATAAGTTAGTGGTAAAAGATAATTGAATGTATAAAAAAGGAATTGTTATAAGAACAATGTGACAATTTTGTGCTATAAATAGTAAATGCTCCGATTTCATTGACAACCCTTTTTCCGAAGGAAGCTGCACGTTTAATTGGTTCCAGTTTTGTTATAGTTGCGTGTTTCATTATATGTTGAAAGATACTTGAAAATGTGGCATTGTTTTAATTCATTTACTTTACGGTATGTTTCAGTGTTTCAGTATGTTCACTGTACAGTGTTCAGTGTTGCTTGATGTCTTTGGGTCGTAGCGCCAGCGTTGATGGACACAAGCAACTGCAGGATGTTTATCATTGTCACTTGAATCTCAAGTTGTTTTATTCCCGTTGCAACAGCGTCCACTGTTCGCGGGGGTGTAACACAGATGTATACGCACACAAGCACACACATACACACACATATATATATATATATATATATATATATATAAGCAGACATGTGCCCTGATTCCATCTTATAAACAAACTCGCTCCATTGTCAAGCCTTGTACCCACTCCAACTCCAATTCCAACTGCAAACAAACTGCCGAGCTAGAGACTTTATTTATGGCATCTTGAACTAGACACAGGCACAGAAATTTGGATCTCCGTTGCCTCGCAAGTGGCTCCGTTATATTTAGGCATCCAAGAGCCGACCTCAAGACCGCATCCATTCATCAAGCAAGCGACTTGTTCGTTTTTTACTTCGCATTCCTTTCCTTTTCCTTTTCTTTCCCCTCTACATTTTTTTTTTATATTTACTTTGCTTTCCTTTCTTTTGAATTGTTGTCCGTTTCAAGGACCCGACAAATGTACAGTTATACAAGAAACATTTTGAATTGGCTGTGTGGATCGACAGGCCTCTATATAATAAAAAAAAAACCTTGGTTTAATATTTCATGCGAAAAATTTAGATATAATTTGAGCTGTACTTTGATAAATAATTTATATTTAACTATAAAGGATTAAGTATTTGAGTGTAGCATTAGTTGAGGGTTCACTGTACATGCATATATACAGTAAGAATTGGGCTTATTGACCAATCAACTTAAGCCACCGCTGACCACAGGAGAAATGCGAATGAAAAGGAGAAATTACTTTTCACAGCTCTTGTTCAACTTCTAATAAAAGTTCTTTAATTATGATTAACAAAAATAAATCTAAATATCTTAGCTATAATCCTTGACATTTTTTTTCATTCGAAAACTCTGTATAAAATTGGTTTTCCCTTCGAATTTTATTGCATTTCATTTGGTCAAATATCAAAGAGCAAATCAAAAGGTAAATACATACTCACATATACTTGTATATGCATATGTGTGTGTACTGTGTTTTGTGTAAATTTGCACATATGTGTATGTGCATATGTGAGCGTATGTGTTAGCTAGCGAGTCCATAAAAACCACCCCAAAGGCGACCAATTCGAGACTTCCAATTGGTATTTACATGTGCGCGTGTCCAATCAGTTAGTGGCGCCATCTGTGAGTGTAACGCTGAAGCATCAACGGCCAACAGGTGGCGTTTGGTGCTATACTCATATATGTGACTGGACAATCAATCTTACTTACATTAAACAAATTTCCAAATTAATTTTATATCAATTGAAATGCAAGAAAATTGACAAGAAAATTTCACAATTTGCATTTATGGTGACTTTCCTTGGACTGTAGCTAGGGACGCCATGTTTAGGGACTATGCCTGAAAGTATGCTATGCAAGATCGGTGCTATAAATTTGCAGCCATAAGAACATAGTGCGGTTGCTTGGCAAAAGAGGGATATGTTGTGATCAATTTGTAGGGTACAGAAGCTAATCGAAAGCGATTCGTTTGAGATGTTTGCAAGAAAGTTAAAGATATAAAAAATATTTGGTGAATCGATTGGCATGGGCGAGGGTGGTTCAATAGCCGGCTGCATCCCCTAACTGGATAAGACCACACATGTATATATAAGCAGTTACATATGTGTATGTGTATGCGTATGTGGATGTGGATGAAGATGTGGATATGGATGTGGATGTGGATACATACACATTTGGGAAGTTGGAAAGTCCGTGCGGACCTCGCCCTGCTTCTGGTCTTCTTCACATGCTCCAGCTTACTGATGTTTAACAACAGACACACGCACAGAAACACACATACACATGACAAACACACACACACACATGCAAACATACATAGAGTTTGTATAACAAACAGAGAGAGCCACCCTCGCCGTTACATATGGCCAAAAGTTGACGGCCGTGATAAAGCACAAGACGTGCCCGGGTGGTTTTGCCAATGGGCTTAATGTAAGGGAAGTGAAGGGTGTACCAACTGGAACGAAGGCTGTTAAACTTAATATATATGGCGTCCTCTATATACATACATATATATACATATATATATATGCTAAATATTTTGCAAGTGTTTCTTTGTGTTTGTGTGTGTGTGTGTGTAAGTTATGTGTGGAATGGTGGTGGTGGTCGCACTGGTCACACAGGCCAGTGGTGGGTTTGTTTTCATTTCGCGAATGTTTGCCAGTCCGACAATCGACCAAAGCCAGACAACAGCCCAAACCAACCAATATGGCAAACCACCCAAAACACCACCCACCCAACTACTTAACCACCCAACTTGGTCGGCTGTCGTTTCTTGTATGTTATGGCCATATAATGCTAGACCAGAACAAAAAAAGGAAAAACCCAAACACAAACCACCCTCTTGGCCAGCTCCATAGATCCTTTTGTCGTCTAGCTGCTGCTCGGGCTACCTTTTGCCTTTTCTTTTTGCCACTTGCCACTTCCCACTTGCCACTCGCCACTTGCCACTTTCCAATTCCCACTTTTCATGTTCTACTCCATCTCTACATTATTTTCCTCTTTGCCCCCACCTCCGCCTATACCAAGTATCATCCTTATCCGGCTGCATCATCAGCGCAACAATGTTCGCAAAAAAGGACATTTTATATATGCGCCATAAAGGCATTAGCATTATCGCTCGTTATGTCCTCGCTCGCTTAGTCTCTGTATGCCAGCATATATATATATATATATATATGTGTGTATGTGTGCCTCTGTGTGTGTATTTGTCCACCCTCAAAGCTCAAAGCCCGACAACGGCATATGCAAATGAATGCGTAGCGAATGAAGGAATATTCGCCGAAGCCATCAATACACATAGTTGAGAAATCTCAAATTTAAATCCAATAAGGTACTGGCTGAGGATATTGAACTACTGCCCAGCTGCTAGGGTTGCCAACACTGACATATAATGTGTATCTAAAAGGGAATTAAATCGTTCACAACAAATTTCATCAAATGTTATTGGGTAGCACTTAAAAAAGTAAAAAAAAAGAGGAAAAATGCTTTTAAGATCATTTAAGATTTATCTTTAAAATGTTCTTCAATTAGCTGTGAAGCGAAACACAACCCTAAAAGCTTAAGATCCTATAAGGTTACAATCCTTTTTATCCATAGTTTCAGATTGATCATTTGCAGAGCATTAGAAAGTTGCTTTAACTGTCATTGGCCTTGATATGATTTTAAATCTAAAATGCTGTCCAAGCTGTGCTATACATACTCACACACTACTATATAGTATAAGCACACACACACACACATACTAGCATATATGTATCTATATGTATGCACACATACACCCACCAATGTATTAACGTACAGTTTCCATAAAGGGATTGCGCCTGGAACGTGTGCTCCAAAAGCCAAGAGCCAAGCAATTCAACACAAACACACATACACACACATTACACATACATGTATGTATGTGTGTATGTGTGTATGTGTGTATATGCTTGCTGGATCATTCATACATAGATTTTATATACTGGCAAGCTTCCAAAGCGCATTAATCTAACGACCACATCCGGCACACAAAAGCTTCAACTCCTCTTCAGCTGCCTCATCGTCGGCCCAGACGACTCCGACTCAGACTTGAACTGCGGCTGCTGCTGTGGCTGTGGTTGTGTGGTTGTATGGTTGAGATGGTTACAGTGGTTGTGCCTGTGGTTTTCCTTATACATTGCTTATGCTTATGTCCCTTACATATTTGTCATTTGGATGGCAATGGCGACGGCATTGGCGATGGCGATGGCGATGTCGGAGCCTTTGCAAATTCCCGATTTTGCACAAATCCACCAAACTCTCGTTTTATGTATGTGTCTCCTTTATATATATATATATATACATACTTCTCACTCATTCTATTGCTTACTCTCTCTAGCATATACACATATCTGTATGTGTATGTGTATGTGTGTGTGTTTGTATGCAAATGCGACGGTCTTGTCCACGCCCCTGAGACGATGTGTACGAGATGTTTTGCATATCAAAAATATAAATCACTTGGCGTAAGACCAGCACCAACACACACCCACCCCCCCCCCCCCGCTCTCTCTCCTTGCTCAGCATACCCCATCAAAATATAGGAAGTCTCAGACCCACAATTGCTATCGGACCTGGCTCTATGAATGGATGGATGGATGGCCTCTGCTCTGCACTCGTTTCGTATCGTTTGGATTTGCAATTTTTTTTTTTTTTTATTTTCTTCCTCTACTTTTCTGTTCTTTGTAGTGTGTGTGTATGTGTGTGTGTGTGTGTGTGTTTGTGTGTGTGTTATATTTTGAATTCGACAGCTCGTTCCAACTGATTTCATAGCATCAGCTAGAGCCACATTCATACCACAAGCATTTCACTTGTTTGCCAGCCACTTGGTCTGAAGTCCGCAGCTTTCACATCTTCCACAGCTCGCAGTGCTCCCCGCGACCCCTCCCCCTCACTCAGCTTACAGTCCGCACAGTTCGCAATCCGCAATCGACAAACTTTTTTTTTTACATTTGTTTTTGTGTTTTCTTTCGTTATTTTTTTTCACGTTTTGCGATTATTTTGCCCAAGCAAGCCACCCGCTGTGTCATCCCCCCCCCACCCCCCTAACCACCACCCCCCTTTTACATTGTATGGCAGGAACATCCGCAGTTAGCGCAAGTTTGAACACTTTTTGCTCAAATGTTTTCGGTTTTACCATTTGAATTCCGAAGCAGTACAGTTGAGTATGAAAATGGCATTTATATAGTATACACACACACATACACATACACACATACGTGACATTGTGTGTGGTACATGCGCACACCCACACACACACACAAACATATATTAGAAGTAAAAGAAGAAGACAGCTTGTATCTGTGCAAAATTGAGAGAGGGAAAAGACATAAAACTAGATATAGATAGAGGGAGCAAGAGACAGAGAGAGACAGAAAGAGAGAGAGGGAGATTGAGGGGGAGAGAGTATAAGTTGACAAAATATTTAAGAAATTGTGTTGTCGAGAGGTCAACAAATCGTAGCAAACGATAGCAATTGATGCCAACTAACTAGGAGAAAGGACTCGAGCCTCGAGTGCCTTCACCTCTGCAGCATTCATATAAGTCCTTTGAACATCCTTCTGCCAATTTGAGAGATTTCCTTTCTTTATTATCAAATTGCTGATTGAGTGTCGACAACTTAAGCTTTATCAATTCTTTATTTAAACTTATTTTAATATGTTTTTTTCTTTTATTGTAAATGCAATAAATAAATAAATCTATATCCTGTCGCAGATCCTTTTTATATTTTATTATAAATATCTATAATTATAGTTCAATTCATTTTAGATTCATAGGATAATTGTGTACAGTTGCTGCATTTCGTTTTTTATTTTATTATAATTTAATATTCTCCTTACATATATATATCTTGCACTCCCCCGGTCCCGTCCCGCAGCTAAAGTGATGGCATCCATTTTGAAATTGCTTACAGGACGAGGGCAGGACAAACATTTTTGCCAATTCGATCAAATTCGTAATGATTTCCGTGAATTTCCACCCCGAAAACTTGTGTATAAAAACACAGGAACAACAACAATAACAACAGCAGCAGCAGACGCACAGACGGTCCACAGCAACTGCAATTGCCATTGACCACACCCTCCCTTTATGTCGCACTCCCTCTGTGCCTGTCTGGCTGTCTGGCTGCTTGCTGAACATAATATCCTGTCTGCATACTTAACCAAAGGACATACGGACACGAGCCTATTTGCCTCTATGTCATGTGGGTTGTTTCTCTCAAATGTATGTGTAAGTGTGCACATATGAGTATATAACAAGCCTCGTGTGTATATGTGTGT
Organism: Zygothrica quintamaculata; assembly: GCA_037044455.1. NCBI lineage: Eukaryota > Metazoa > Arthropoda > Insecta > Diptera > Drosophilidae > Zygothrica > Zygothrica quintamaculata. The sequence continues at coordinate 231,564 of JBAMBS010001192.1, forward strand.
TTAGATTGACCAATGTGCAGGCTGCATGTAGGCGATGGCGTCGTATACAAGCAGCATAATATATAGCGAGATTAATGGCATATATTAAAAGGATAATACAATGCAACGTTAAATGATATGTTACAGAAAGGTTATGCAGAGGAAGAACATTAGTTTTTAAATGGCAATTAGTTGAAATACTAAGACTAAACAATTGAAAATCTGCGATTCCGCGCTAAACTTTCTTAGTCTTAAGAATTCACTGCATACTTTTAGGCAGCTTTTGTTTGGCAATTGAATTGCGGCTGCATTTCACATAATTAACTAGTATTAAGCTTAAACTTTCTGTTATTAACTAAAAGAATTAGTTGATTTTGTTTGTGAATTCCTTGAGCTTAGCCAGGACTTTAAATATGGCGCTCATCTGCAATTGCTTTGGTAATAAAAGAGAGTGAGAGAGAGCAATTTAGGCAGCTGGCTGTGAATTTTTGTTAACAATTGGCATTTGCTTACTTACCACATACCAAATGCCACATGGCACATGCCACATGCCAAATGCCACATGCCAGTTGCCACTTAACACTTGGCAGTTGGCTACAATTTGATAGACAGACAATCAGTGGCTGTGGCAAAAGAATTTGCAAAGAGTCAAGTGTAAAGCAGCTAATAAATTATGCAGTAGCCGAGTAACTGTGCAATTTTATGAGTTCATTTTACAGTTAAACACCCACTATACTCACACCAATAAAAACAACAGCAAAAGCAAGAGCAATCCAACATGCCTCATGCCTCATGCCTCATGCCTTATGCCAACAGTTTGTACTACGCCTTGCTACACCAAGGAAGACGCCACTTTCACTTTGCCTTGGCAGCAAACTTGCCAACTTGTTGCGCAGTCAACTTATTTCTTATTCTATGCTTTCTTATCTCATTTGAAATTATTTGCTTTAATGTGTTGCCAGACTGCAAAAAAAAATGGAAAAAAAAATAATATAAAACAGGAAAAAGAAACGCATAGAAAGCAACGCAGACAGCAACGTAGCTGGGCAGGGGATGGGGACGAAGAGCACAAAGCATGGGCTGGGGTGAGCGTGAAAAGTGTGTAAAGCATTGAAAAAACAAAGCGGGCAAAACAAAACGACAAAAAATAAATGGCGTCTCGCGCCTTCTATGCGCGCTATCCCAACCCCCCTTGCACGCCCATTCCTCGTCTGCCGCCCGCACAGGCTCGCAACGCACGCGACAAGAAAAATAAAAACTTTTTCATTACATTTCCCATTTCCGTATTAAAGAGAACTCGCGACGCGACGCGACCTTGAAAAAAGGAAGAAAAAACATATATATAAATAAAAAAAATGAGTAAAATATAAATAAACTGAAAAGAAAAGCAAAGAAAACATAAAAGAGAGAAAGCAAGAACCATAAAGAATAACACAACAAATAAGAGACAGAATAATCATAATAATAATAAAAATGGCAGAAAGAGCCTGAAAATAAATCAGTCTACAGTCACACACACACACCAACACACACACACACACACACACACACACACATACAGAAACCCCAGCCAGTATTGCTCTCCACTAAAGGTCACAAAGTCGCACAGCAATTGCTGTGAGCTGGAAGCTGGCTCGCTTACATTATCCATAGCGTAATTTCTAAAAACAACAACAGCAACAACAACAGCAACAACAACAAAAACAAAAACAACAACAAAAAGAATAGAAGAAATAATAACTGTAAGCAGCATTAGCTGCTGTGGGGGTAGCTCAGGGTGAATAAGGAAGTGGAGCAACGGTTGCGGGTGTCGGCTCAATGTCGTCAATTAGAGACTCATTACGCTCTCATTGCAGACGTCGGCCAGACTTAATATACATAAACTTACATTCCTATATATATAAATATATATATATATATATATATATATATATATATATTTTATGCTTTTTCGCTTTTATGCTTTGCCTCGTTGTTCGTCCTTGGTCCTTGTTCTTGCATTTTTTTTTTTTACTTTTTTTCGCTTTTTTATTGTTTCTTTTCAGCTGGCGTCGCGCTTTGTTGTATTTCTTTTTCTTTTCTTTTTTTTTATATTTTAGAAAAAATTCATTCATGAAAAGAAAACCGTGAGGTAAAGTATGAGAAACTTGGACAACTTTTTGGTGTTTTAGCAGCAACTCCCTCACCTTGCAACACAGCCCACATGCCCCCAGCCACCAGTCCACACTCCATAAGTTTCTATAGTTAAGTCTTAAAAAGCGCACAGTGTCCTTAGATAAGCATCAATATAGAAAAGTGTTTAGTTAATATCCGATATATAATAAGAATCCGTTATAAAGTTCTTTTTTCCCTAAACAAATTATTAATTTATTTCACTTTTTCGCTTATTTGAGTTTGAAACACATTTCATTTTGTGTTAGTTTATTAATTAATATCTTAAAAGTAATTTTATTATTTTTAAAAATTTTATTTATAATGTTTTAGAAACTTTTGTGTATTTTGTAATTTTTAAAATTTTCTTATATTCTTTCAATACTATTAAAATATTTTTAATTTTATTTTATTTTTAAAAAAAAGAGGTATTTATCTTTTTAGTGTTTTAATATTATAATATGATATTGTATACCTTTTAGTGATTGTTTATAATTTTTTTTTTATAAAATTTTTTAATATTATTTTATAAATATTGTAACTTTTTAAATTTTTTAAAAAAATATTTTTTTTTAATTTTTTAACATTTTTTATTTATTTTTGTTTTATTTTAATTTCTTCATGATTTTATAAAAAATTTTTATGAATGTTTATTATTTTTAATAAAATTATATTTTTCATATTTTTTTCTTTTTTAATTTATAATGTTAATAATTATTATAATTTATTATATTTATAAATATTTTAAAATTATCTTAAGAAATTTTTTGTTGAGCTAAAAATGCTTTTCTTTATTTTTATGTTATGTTAATTAAATTATGTTAAATTAATTTATTTAATTTATTAATTTAAAACAGAAAACAATTCTAATTATCTATAAATCAGTCTTTTCATTGATCTCACATATTTCCCTATCTTAAACATATTATTATTAAATTTATCTAGATGAAAATTAAATAATTAATAGAAGCAAGTGCTGAGGATTGTCGCAAATCAGTTGTAATAAATATTAATAAAGAAATAAATTTTACCTTATATAAAAGAAATGGGTAAAGAAAGTAGATAAATATTAATATAGTTAAGTAAAATGACATTTGAATATAATGAAATATTTATATAATTTAGGAAGTGCTTCATTAAACTGCATATAAAAAGTGTTAAAGTATGATTTTGATAGAATGTTAAGTGTTTTTCTTAGTGTTTTTATTATGCAGTGTTAATTAAGTGCAGAATTAACTCAATTAAATTGTAATTAACGTGATTTTCGTTGAGATTCTCGTTGGTTTAAATGCACTGTGCCAATGGGCAACTAGAAACTGGAGGGCCGCTCTGGCTGTAAATGGATGGAAAATTGTGGCATTTAAAATTAAAATTCAAATTGAGACTTGACTGGCAAGGACGTGCCAGCTACCAGGATATCATACCATAGCATAACAGACTCCCAACCAACCTCAACTCAAGTGAACATATAACCAACCACCCAAACCACCCAAAGCACCCACACACCCAAAGCACGGGGATGCCGTTGCTGCCAGCAGTTTTCTATTTGCATTTCGCTTTTCTTTTATACAAATTTTTTATACCATTTTTGTTTTTTTTCCACTTTTTTTCTAATTTTTTTTTTTCTTGCTTTTATGGCGCAGTTTTTCAGGTCGCATTTTTTAAATACTGAAGCCACACCAACTGTTGCTGTGGCTGTTGCTGCTGCTATTGCTTTGCCCTATGGCAGCAGCACTAACAACTGTTGCTAGCAATGCTTTAAGTGACCTTCAATCGTTGCGTTTTGTGTTAACTACTACTGGCCACGCCTACCCAGTCCATTTATACAACCCAATAACAGCAGTTGCATTCAATAATTTCACTCTGATAATTTATGCCAAGTGCCAAGTGCCAAGTGCTAAGGACACTCGAGACACACCGGGTGATTTTGGGCTGGGATATATCAGAGTTCAGAATTCTCAAATAAAAATATAGTTTTATTTCTATGCCTATTATTACTATTATTTTTATTATTATTATTAATATTATTATGCTTGTTTTTGGCATTTCTTTTTGCTGTTGCAATGGCGCGAAAACCACTTGAATAATTTACATTTCAAGGAAGTCTCGACGCGTCCTTATAATACTTGATGCTGCTGCTGGTGATGTTGATGATTATGTTGGTGGTGGTAAATGTGAAATGGTAAATGGTTACTGGTGAATGGTATCTGCCAGTCATACGTCCAGCTGTTGCTTTAGATTTTGATTCAACGTTATCGATCCTGGCAGGCGACAGTGTGTAAAGAAGTCCTTGAGTAACGCTCTTCACTTTTGGCCACGCTGTGACGATGATCATCACCTCGTCGCATCGCGATAGCGCAACAACTCCCTAATATACTTCAACAAACTCAAAATATATTGGCTGACTGAAACCCTAAGATTGATGTGAAACTCACACAAGCTCTCAATCTAATAATAAAATATAATATATATAAAAAACTAAGAGTAAATGCCACAGAAAGTTGTTAGACAAAAAGTCAGAAGTTAAATAGAAAAATGATGCAGGATAACACAAATAATATGAGTAATATATAAAAAGGATTAATTTTGTAATTATTAAATAAAAAATAAAATTAATTGATTGATTAATAAAAAAAAATAAAAAAAAATATTTATTATAAATAAATTATATAAATTTTATTTGGGATTCTTTTAACAATTTATAGATGTAGATGATATATATAGCTACGTACTTGTTAAAGAATGATGCAGGAAAATATAAATATTATATAAAGTATACATAGTAATCATTTTTAATTATTTAATTAAGGAAAACATATACTTAAGATATATATAAAAAATAGTATAAGAATTGATTGTTAGTAAAATATATTAATTTTATTTTGTATTCAAATTGAAATCAAAAATAATAGAATATTGACATTCAACAAGCGAATCAAATAATAAACAATGTAGGGAAAAAGAAAAAATATAATATTAAATATAAATGGGAATAATTTTTATTTAGTTAATGAAGCAAAACACATTCTTTAGTTTAATAAATAAAATAATATAAATATTTAATATACATAAGATAAATAAAATTAATTTTATTTGCTTGACCTTGTGCTACAAATACTAAGGATTATTTTCACTATAAATTATATTATTATATTTATTTTTACTTGGAGTTTGATACAAATATTTGAATGAAAAGTAACAAACTAATGCCGGGTAATTTTAGTATATTATTAATTTAAGTATATATACTATTACATTTGTATTACTTTTAAGTATTTATTATCTGCTTTAAATTTCGTTAGGAATGTCTTAAAATTGAACTGCAATAATCTTTTGCATTGTATTGAGTATTTAATCAAGTGAGCTGTAATAAAAGAACTTTTAACAATATATATATTGTATTTTTAAAATAACTGTATTTATATAGTATTTAAATCAGAGTCGTAAATTCTTCATATACATCAACAGCCTAAGCCTCTTTGGGTAATCATGAAAACCTTTTGGCAAATGGATTCTGATTTAACAGATACTCAATGTAAGACCTGTGCCTTGGAAAATAACATGTGAAATGTTAAATCTAAGAGTATAGAATTTGAATCGGCATAAATTAGATGAGACGTGACGTCGATACGGGATATGGGATATGGGAAATGGGAAATGGGACATAAGACAAAGTACATAGGAGGCTGGTTGGGGGGGGGGAAGATGAATGTAAGGGGTATATGGGTATACGGGCTATGCGATACGTTGCAAAAGTAATAATTTTCACGGTGTTTATGGTGCGTGTGTCATGTTACACAACTCTAGGCAACCACTCACACACGAACATACACACACACACACACACACACACACAGTTACAGTTACAGAGAAAGCATATATACAGTCATATGGGAGAACACCCTTACCATTAACATTATATAAAAGGCAAAGATGTATATATATATATATGCACTCCTCAGCGCTGCCCAATTTGCATGGGTAATAATTTTTGTTAGATGTTTCGCAGGCCGCTACAGTTAACCGTTACATCGTCTGTCAATCGCTCTCAAAGGGAAATTTATACCTTTTTTTCGAATTTTAATTAAATGGCATCGTCTGCCGTCTGTCGATCCTTTTGAGCAGCTTGTCGTCTGTTTGCATATTGCAATTTTTTCACTTCGACTCGGGGGACGAATGTTAAATGCGCCTTTCTCTAATTGCGGCGCACAACAACAGCAACAGTAAATATGGAATGGGCTTACATACACATATACAGATATATACACATCTTGGCTGTAATATATTTGATGCATTGAGGGATTGGTCTTCAGATTGCATATCCATCACCGGTCGAGATAATTGAAGTCTGAAACAAAATTTACATGCTCAGAAAATTTACGTGCAACCCCATCGGAGAACCTACTGTCAACCCTATTACCCTATAGCAACCCAAATGAACCCTATCCTATACCATCCTCAGCTATCCTTTTGCTATCCTTTTTGCCCTGTGGTTTTTGCATTGAGCTTGTAATTTGATTACATCGAAGACGCTGAGCGACCCGAAAAGACATTCAACATTGCTAACGAACCTTAAGGATAAAGGGCAGGTTAAGCCCCTACCCAAAAAAGAACTAACTTTTTCCCAGGCTCTAACCCATTTCACAAAACTATAAGCTATAAGCTATATTCTACATTCTGCATTTTGCATTTGGCATTTTGCATTTTGCATTTTACTTTTGGCAATTCGCATTTAAAATTTGGCATTTGGCATTTGACATTTGACATTCCTTGCATGCAAAGTACTTATTCGTCCTGGCTGAGCCTCAATTTGATGCCTTTGTGCATTTGATTCCAAGAAGTTTCGCACGATTAACAAATTGCAAACTTTCAATGATTTTCACATTGAAACAATATTTAAATGGAAATGGAATTATTTTGATTGACAGTCAACGAATGCTGTCAGATAAATTGAAAAATGAATTGTAACAAATTGAACATGTCAAAAGCAATAAACAAAATGCAAATCAAATGAAACTAGAAATATATATATATATATAAATATATAAATGTGATTTTAGTATATATACTAAGCATATTAACTGTATATTATATAGCCTAATAATTGATACACTTTTAGGAGTAAAATAGGAAAATTCGAAAGGAATAGAAGGAAAGGAAGGAACAAAAAGTTCTTGCAGTTGCTGCTAAGTATAGCAATTGACATATTTAAAATAAACTTTATAATCAGTTTTCTATATATATTCGTACATATATATATATATATATAGTTTATCTCATTTGTTCGAAAGTTGAGGGGGAAAATGTGCTTCATTTATTCATTTTGCCTAAACTACTGAAAGAGACAAATTGAAAATGCGGAAAATGTATGCGAAAATGTTTCCCGTCAAATTTGGGTACTGTCAAAACTTGTGAGCTGCTGTTGCCGTAATTGAAAACTGTACCTTACTATAGATACACACACACACTCATACACATAAACACAGGCATATATATAAATATATATATACAGTGGCACACGTCAGCAAAATGTATTGACTTTTAACTTGGCAATCCCTTCCACCCACCGAACTAAGCCAGCAGCAACCCATCGCCCAACGCCCACTGCCAACACCCAGAAACCCCCATAAAAAACCGAAACGCTTACAGCTTAATGCCAGTTGTTGTTGTAATTGTTGTTGTTGTTGTTGTTGTTGTTGTTAGAAACAACGCTCAAAGCGCAGCAGCAAAGATATACGAGCAGCAAATGTGCAAAATCGGAGGCAAAGGGCAAGGCAAAGCTGGGTCCGGGCTTAGGTCCGTATCCTGATCCGGGTCCAGGTTCACCCAGCTTTGTATATATATATATATATATATGTGACTTGTGAGAGTGTCCACACACACATATACAGAGAGAGAGAAAGAGAGAGACACATATTCGCATCAGTTGTTGAGCCAGCAAATTTTACTTCATTTGTTCAAAGTTGGCAGCCAGCGCCATTAACATATTGAAATCGATTTGGAAACACACACACACATAAGCAAAATCACACCTACACACATGCATATATATATAATATAATGTAAGTGAACTTAATTAAGAAGTGACTCGCAAGCACATAAATAAAAATACATGTTTAAGTTGATATATAGTATAGTCCTTGACGGGAGATCCTTTGGTCATGCTAACCAACTTGTGTGTAGGAGTATACTGAATGCTATGTATATATATACCCATGTGTGTGTGCTTGTGTATACACATATGGTATGTATGCATTGGACAAAATGGCCGCTTGATATGTCGCGTTCCTCATTTGCCAGCAGCAAATCCAATTTATGCGCATGATATGAGTATAAAGTGGCTTAAGGGCTAGTACTAGTCGCATCTAATAGGGGGTAGTATGAATGTTAGTAGGTTGCATAGTGGATGGGTGGTTCAACAGTCTGTCTGTCAGGTAGTCAGTCAGTCAGTTAGTCAGTTTGTTTAGTTAGTTAGTTAGTCAGGCAACAGCTAGCTGCCATGTCATGTGTGGTCGCCATCAATTTAATTTGTAGGAAAAAATGGGTATAGGGTGCACCAAGTGGTCTAACCATAACCACCCTCTAACAAGCAGCACCGAGTGGTCGTCAACTGTAGCAGCGACAGCAACAGCAACAGTGACTGCGACTGCGACTGCGACAGAGGCAGCAACGCTGACTGCACCCCTTTCACATTTAACATATAAAATGTGGGGGCGTTTTGGGTTTGGTCAGGTCATTGAGTGGTTGGACGTGGTGGGCAGAGCCCGAGCAGAGCATATCTAACGCTGGAGTGACAGCAATGGCAGAAATACACACACACACACACACATACACATATAAATACATCATATGTGAGGGTGTGTGCTGCCTATATGCATGTCCTGCTCGCGCACATAAACACATATGCATATATGAAGGGCGGGTGGGTTAGCGGGTGTTAGTGTGTGTGTGTGTGTGTGCTACCCCATCGTTTTAAGGGAAGCAAAATGTATTGCTCATCGAAGGCTATCGAATGTGTGTGGTCCTCGTTGTCGTCCTTGTCGTCAGCTTTCGTTTCCATTCGTGTTACTCACGAGTTGCTGCTGCTCCTTCAACTGCCGCTGCTGTTGCTGCTGTTGTTGCTGTTGTTTAACAATGGCAGCAACATTTGCTGCTGCTGGCCGAACATGTTGCGTTGTCGTTGTCCATTTTGTTGTGCGTATGTGTGTATAGCCCACACACATGTTGTCTCACATGGCGCTTCGTGTTTTATTACTCGACCTGCGTACTATTCGAATGCGAAGACCCCCCCCAAAAAACACACGAAGATGGCAATGGCAGCGACTCACACATTGAATATTAGTAGCAGCCGAAACTTGAAGCTCAGCCACACACGCACACACATACATGCGTGTGTGTTGTCTTGTGCATGTGTGTGTGTGTGTGTGTGTGTGTGTGTGGATGAGTGAATTTGCTTTTTCGCACATTTTGAACTTTCGTTTGCTCCATCTCGCTCGCCATATCGCCGCATCTTTAATTGAAGGACTTTGCGCAGCTCACATACTCCCCCCACATACACACACACACACACACATACACGCATATATATATATATATATATGTATATATATCAACATGCTATACACCTTGCTCACTATTCATTCGCTTACTCGCTCTGACTCCATTCACATCCTTCATCTAAATCTGCCATCTCCCCCCATTTCTAACCATGATGTGTGGTGGTCCTGGTTCAGGCTCTGGTCCCTGGTCCCTGGTCCATGGCAATGGCTATGTGAAGAATGGAGAGCAAATGAATATCTCATGCTTATAATGGGCATTGCCCGGGACGACATGAGACGTTGCGACGTCAACGTTGAAAACAAAGCCAAAAGGAACAAGCAGCAACGTTAACTGCGACGCTTACTGCGCTGCCAATGATGCTGCTGAAGGTGGCGATGCCGCTGAGTAGCCCTTTGACTACTGTGCAGACGTCCCATGCCCACGCCCACGCCCACGACCACATTGTCTCATGTCCCTCTATGTATGTCCTGCGGGTGAGCACCCACACACATGTCTACCCTGCCTGCCTCTCTCTGTTTCACTATATATATTTATGTTTCACTGTGTGTTTGTGTGTGTGTGTGTATGTATTGGTGTGTGGGAGCACTTTTAAGCATATGCACATTTCGTGCTATCAGCAACGGCCACATGAGTGCAATAGAGAGCAAGAGCGAACGAGACAGTTGAGTGGAGCAAGAAAGCATTGAAAGTGTAAAAGAGAAAGATAGACAGAGAAAGAGAGAAAGACAACAAGTGACAACAAGAAAGAGAGAAAGAGAGAGAGAGAGATGGAGAGTGTGAGAGAGAGAGAGAGAGCAAGCAAAAGATAGAGCGGTCGAAACTCGCGGAGAGGCCAGCTAAAAGCTTATGTAAGCCAATACATACACAATGCGCGATATTTATGTGCCATACACACACACATACGTACAAACACACACATATATAGCATGTGTATGTGTGTGTGTGTGTGTGAAACATACACATCGCACATGTGGCAGAACTTTCATATTCGATTTTTCGTGACGGCTCGTTCAAAGGTTTTCATTTATTTTCCTTCTTTTTCTCCTTTTCCACTTTTTCTACTTTTTCTTTTTGTTTTCTTTTTATATTTGAGTTCCTCTTTTCTTCTTCTTTTTCTTCTTCTTATGAGCTCCTGGAAAACTGCTTACATAAGTTTCTCAATATGCAAATGATTTCAATCATAATAACCATTGATAGAAAATCAAATGAAAAACGAAAAGAAAATCATACAAAAATTTTATCAAAACATTTACAAAATATTTTTAGGAAATTGCGATTTAACTTTGAGCTAACTATAAGCCCAAAGGATGCTTCAGATATCCTTTATATGTAAAGTTTATATAAAAAACGACAAAGCAACTAAAATCTGTTTTAGCTTTAAGCTACAGAGCATAGCACATAAATCGCTCTCTTTATTCTCTCTCTTCAAGAAGAGATATCATTGACTATCGTTAAATAAGTCTGTTATATTTGCATATGTTTTCACAACCTTTTTGTGTACTTTCTTTATATTCTTTGGCATTTTCTTTGCCTTTTAAAGAACCTTGAACTAACAGCAAAGAAAGTCAGCTTTAGGCATATTCTTCAATCTCGAAGATTTCCTTTAGGCATATAAGAATGCTCTATATCTTTATCTTAAGCAAAATATTAATAATATAAGAAAAACAAAGCAATACAAAACTTCATTTGCTTTGTTTAATTATATATCAATTTAGCTTAATTTTAATTTTAAAAATTAACTAAAAATAAAATATACAGAAATATTGCTGAAGAGTTTGCTATAGATTCTGTTTAAAAAGTTTTCTTCAGTTGAAAATAATTTGATATATTTTCAAAGAGAATATGAAAAAATGTTTTGCTGTGGTGGAAATAAGTACAAATGTTTTGTATAATGAAATTTTGGAAAATCTTTGTCACCTTTCAATAGCAACGAAATGTGTTGCAGCTTTGGAAAATCAAAACCAAAATGAAAATTAAATTTTGTATCCTGAAACTGAAACTGAATCTGATGATTGTAACCGAATGCATTGAAATTGAAAATTGGATTGTGTTTTCTTCTTTTTTTTTTGGGTATGGGAGGGGGGTTACTGCATGATGATAAGGGGTTAGTTCATATGCAAAGTAGGTATAGCTATAGGTATAGGTAGAGGTATAGGTATAGAGCAGACCGGATGTCCTAGATTGTAGCATATAATTTAAATATTCAAATTTCCAAATCGAATGGCAAATGGCGAATGTTGAACTGAAATCAATTATTTGCGAAAATGATGAAAATTAGGATGCAATGCAATGTGATCGAAAGGGAGTCCTTGAAGCTACACGTACGTATAGTTTGCACCTCGCACCCCAAAAAAAAATAAAAAAAAAAATTAGTAGAGAAAAAAAACGCAATCCCAAATCGCATTGTGTGCAATGTTGCAAAAGGATAACAACAACAACAACAACGTAAATAATTTCACATTTGCATATTTATTGATTTGAATTGAAAAAAAGAGGAAAGGGCAAACAGAGGGAAGGGGTAAAAGGAAACAGCGAAAAAGGTTTAATGACAGAGCATTTTCATTTACCTTTTCTCCTCTCTCTCTCTCTCTCTCTCTCTCTCGCTCTCTGTGTTTGCTGTGAAATTTAAATTATAATACGCAAGGATCTGGTGCCAGTTCTTTTGCTTCTTACTGCATCATTATAATCTTTTATTCTTTCAAATATTATATATTTATATATATATATTATTTTGCGCCTAGGGTTGTGTACCAGAAATAGAAACAGAAATTGAAACAGAAACTCAAACAGGAAGAGGCACAGGACTCATATATATGCTGTTGTCCTGCGCTGTATTATACTATTTTTTTTTATTTTAATCCCCATAGAGCAAGAGTAAATTTGCATAAGTTTTGCGCGTTTGCATTGATGTGTTGATATTGAAATATTGAAAAATTTAACAAAATAACAAAATCCCAAAAAATAACCAAACACACGCACAACAGATGTCCCCAGAAAAGCAACTCACAAACACACACAGATAACAACAGCCCTATTAAATAATAGCATAAAAAAACTTAAATAAAGAGAGCAAAATATCATCAGAGACAAAAAGAGAGAGAGAGTGAGGGAGAGATAAACAGTTTGAGCTCAGAAAGATCATAGATCAAGGTGCAAATAGTGACACAGTTAACCAGCGCGAGCAAAGGAAGACGCATCCTTTTCCGGAGCATCTAAAGGTGAGAGCCATAATTATAGTTATTATTTTTATTAAGTATTATTAATGAATATATATTTTATTGGTATTAACTAATTTAAGTATAACAATTTATATATTTATACTTATAATTACATATTTATGAATATAAGCTCTGATAACTCCTTCAAATAATTTAGAGTTCAATGAAAATTTTTGAAAACGAAAAAAAAATTTCTAAAGCGTAATCTATAGCAAAGATTGTATACTATTTAGTATAATATGATCAGATCATTTTAGAGAATTAGAAAAATATAGAACTGTTATATACAATTCGCTACAACTGATTAGATTCAACTGATATATTTTCTATTTTAATAAATCTGTAAATTTTTGTCTTCAAAAACATTCAAGGATATTAAGATGAATTTTCTTCATACTATTTTCATATATGATGAATATTTATATTCATTTATATATTAATTATATTATTACTGATATAGATACATTTGTATATAGAATTGCTAATTAAAATTTCAATTTAGTTGATTTTTGCTTCAACAACTTGAAGTCTTCATTTAGACCACTTTCAAATTGGCTGCACGCCGAGAAGTTAAATGACTTTTAATATTAATTTTATTTGCTTAAAATATTTTGTTAAAATATAAAATTAAAAAAATTTAAAAAATTAGATAATTAATATGGAATAAAAAGCATTCTTTCAGCTATTCCATTAACCTAAACTCATAATAAGAAAATAGGCAAAAAATTTAATTGTCGCCTAAGCAAATAAGAGCTTAAAGAAAAAAACATAATAAATTTAAAATGATTTAAAATAGGAGCACAGAAACAGCTATCGAACAATATGCAAGGAGAACCTAGTCAAAAGAGCAGCGGTGTGTATATCGTATTATATGTATGATGTCTGCAAAGCGTATGAAATATGCAACTTGATTCAATAACATTAAGCATGTCCACAGCTTGAAGTTGAATTCTTTTAATAAGTAGAAGAGCTCCACAATTCAGCTGCTTTGTAAGGCCTAAGCAAAGTGTTAGTTTACTCTATATAAACTATTTTTTTGTAGGTATATATAGTTTATATAATCGTAAAAGGAGCACAAATATATCCTTTTCACATTAGGCACACATATCACTACCACAATGGCTGTCATGTGTCGCAGAAAGGAATGAATTTTTCTTTAGGACGTCATAGGGCGAATCCGAATCTCATGAGCTTCAATCGTGGCACAACTTGAACGCTGACTGTGACCGCGACGCTGTTGATGTCTTCAAGCTCCAAGAAACGGCAAAAAAAAAGAAATGAGAAAAGGGTTAGGCAGCACGAAATAGGGTGCAGTTCGAAGGTTATGTGGTAATTTTTCGTTTTTTTACGTCAAGGACAACAAGAATGAGAACATGTCCTGAATTAATGAGCATGAGGAATGCTACAAAGCAAACCAAAGCCAGCATTCTTTGATTGACACGTTGACAGTCCACAATAGTTGTCCTGCCGTGATCTTGATTCCGATCCTCAGGCCGATTTTAAATGCTGTGATTCCATTGCCGGACAGTTCAGCTGGTGATGTACTGGATCCCGTTGCGATCCTTAAATGCGTAGAGAATTGTATCCTGCTGTTGAATTGTTTTAAAATTCATAATTCAAAACGTGAATTATATGTCAAGTGTGGATCGTCAATGCTCAATGAATTACAAGCAAACACTGAGAGAATATTTCAAAGGCTTTTATTATTTTTTGGATTTCAAATGAAATCGCATTTAATTATGGCTAAAAGGTTTCCTATAGAAATCAATCGGATTGAGTTAAAAACTCTTTCTTCAATCAAATAATCTTCTAAAGGTTTCCAGTTAATATACAAACTGAGCCATATAAATATGATCACTTAAAGAGTCTCAGAGAATAATTCTATCTGCTTTTTCTGTTCCACTGGAACTCTTGGTGTACACTTGAAGCACTTGTCGCTCGTTGTTTTAATAAATTAAATTCCGGAAAATCCACAGGAAGTCTGTCTGTGCATATTTTGTGCTCTGTTTTTTCCTACTTGTTTTCCTATTTCTTTTTTTTTTCTTTGCTGCTCTGCTTTGCTGTGTAGCTACAGCAGTCGCATAGAGCGCTTTGATGCAGATAAGTTTGTGAGACAGAGGAGAAGAGTGCTGTTTGCGAGGGGGCATAGATAAAGATAGATAGAGGGAGAGGAATAAAAGCGGGGATATTTTGTTGTATACTGCAACGGCAGCCATTCATTCTATCACTTCCTGCCTGGCGCAGCAGCGCATGCCGGCACGGACTTAATTTCATTTAAGGACTCGCCTCGACTTGCGGCTGAGACAAGACACGAATGCAATGGCCCCTTACTGCTGTGCCCTTTTGGCCACAGAGACAAGTGGATGGACAGTTATATAGAACCAGAAGAGACGGACATCAATGGCGGCAAAATAAATGTAATAAAAGATAAATAAATATACGTGAAGCAATCGGCAAGTGCCACACGATGTTGTTGCAAATCAAAAGTCAAGTGGCAAACCAGTTCAGTTCAGTTTAGCTTAACAACCAATCGAAGTGACTTACCAGCTGACCAAATGACCAATTGACCAACACGTGCCACAATATACACAACATACACAACACACATAGCACACACACACACACATACTAATTTCAATGAGGGAACAGATCCTGTGAACATGCGAACATTGCAAAGTGCGAAGGTCACTGAACACAAATTTCTGGGTTAATTTTATGAAAAATGAAAAATTAATTGAGAAATAATGTTGACAAGCGCTGACCACCACCATGGTACCACACTGTGAACCTAAGGATGTATGAACATATATAAGGATATAGGGACATATATAAGAAAGTACATTTTACCCCCTGCTCGGAGTGTCAATGGGCAATGCCTAATACGATTTCATATTGTAGCAAGATGTTCATTGGAATCTCAAGTCTCGAGGGTTGCGCTTGACCAGCGCGTGCTGCATTGACCATTGGTCAAAAGTTAAGTCGTTGTTGTCCAAGGCATCGGACGCCATTTTGTTGTATGCCTACGACTATGGACCTTTAATTTCAACCAAGTAGACAACATTGGGCAACAACTCTAAAGGTCAGCCATCATCATTATCACGCTTATAAAGGCTTCCTGGCAGGGGGTAGATGTACATTCTACACGCATGTCAATGGACAAGGGGATTGGAGGAGGCAATTGGAATACGACTGCAAAAACGTGTATGTGTATGTGCCTTGTATAATGAGTGACCAACGGCCAAGGGTTGAGTTCTAGGTCCTGGGTACAGGCTACTGGGTCAGTTCATCTTTTACCTTCAACCTCACCCCGAAATAAAATAAAATTGTAGCAAGACAACCCTCTTGCAGCTGCACATAACTCCGGGGGTTGATTGTATTCGAATACTGTTGCTGTTGCTGTTGCTGTTGCTGTTGCTGTTGTCGTCATTGCTCGCTGAGCAAATCAGTTCAAGCAATTGGTATGCAAATTAAAGTAAACTTTTTTTTAGCCTATTTTGCTCCCCCTTGTTGCCCCCTTGCGTTGATCGTTGTGCGTTTAATGAATTTGTACCGGTTCCATATACGAAAATGTGTCGTAGTTGTATATAGCTATAGGCTTTATGTATGTCCAGTCTAGGTCCAGGTTCAGGTTCAGGTTTGGGTTCACATTCAGGTTGAGTACCAAATCCCAGGGTCGTGACAGTTTGGCTCTAACTCGTCATATATTGCGGGGTGAACAAGGCGAACGAACGCATGACCAGCGGTCAACTTGATTAGTGACCAAGCCCCGAGGTCGCTACGTCATCGTCATCGTCCTCAAATGGCAATAGGGAGTGATCTCTATGGTAAAAACATTGAATTTTTCACATTAAACAGAACATAAATCATAGAATTAATAATGAAGAAAACAGCCCCTCAGCGTGTCGCCCCGTCTAACTCACTTCGGACACGAACCCAACAAATTGAAAGGCAACACAAAACATTAGCAGCCCGTTGGGTTCGTTTACTCGACTGTCCAGTGGGTTTGGTCAAAACGATCAAAACATAAAAATATTTGACTAACTGCTTACAACGAATGCCTTAAATGAATTATTATCGTATTGGCCCAAAAATTTCCTAGGCCAACAAATTAAAAAAGGGGGAGTAATTGCTCCCAAATGAATTCAAGTGGTAAACACACTTCTCTCTCTGTCTCGCTCTATCACTCTGTGTTTGCTCTGCTGTATGGCAATTTAATGCCTTGTTAAGGATAATATATCAAGCTTGTAATTATATTTAAAAATAACTTTTGATATTTTTCTAATTGAGGATTGTTTTCTCTGCTTTGCCTTGAGGAAGCATAGTAAAGTTATAAATATATATTTATACCAAATCTAAATATATATACTGTATATATACTGTTATATATATATAATCTGTGGAAAACATATGGCTATAATTTGCCATGTAAGCAGCATCCTTTTGGCTTTAGCTCTATTCATAGCCCATATCCTATATCCCTACACATATATCCATTTACCCATTTATATACCCATTCCCAATACCCTGTTACCGTTGCTGTTGCTGCCTCAGTTTGTTGCATGATAAATGCTGTTGACATTTGAACTAAAACCGTTTTCTTATAATATGGCAAATAATAATCCCCAGCCAGATGCTTAAAACGGAAACTATGCCACTGACAGAGCTTATAGTACTTTCCGCCTCAGCTGAACTGAGTGAACTGCTTGCGGCCCTATGTCCTAATGGTAACCGCCCTTCCCCACCTCCATCCTCTTCCCACATCATAGAGCAAAAGCCTACATCTAACCAAAACTCATACCATACGCAGCAGCAGCAGCAGCATTTTTTTTCTTTCTTTTCTTTTATTTACCAAGGCGAATGGCAAATAAGCCACGCAAAATTCTAGAAGAAGAAAAGCACACACACACACACACACACACATACTTGCATATAGAATATAAGTATAAGTATGAGTATGAGTATGAGTATGAGAATCAGAATGAGAATCAGAATGAGAAACTGTAATCCCTACGAAAAGTAAATTGTATTTCTGAGAAGACTTGTTGATGTGTAAGCGGTTGTGTACCCTACACTCTGCGGCATATTAGCACACTAGAAACAACAACAAAAATTTTTTATATATTTTTTTAAATTTTTTTTTAAATTTCTAAAATTGCAAAAGTATATTTTAGAATTTTGTAGAAAAATTATTTGCTTTTTATTTTTATTGAAATTGCAAATAGGCAAGTGTAGGGTACAAGAATAAATAGATACTTAATCACCCACACACACTCACACATACATACATACAGAAACACACTTCTCACATTTCAACTGAGTCTTGGCTTAGTTTTCAGGCGTTATCATATGGATTTCGTTGTTGGAATATATATGTATATATATATATAGATGTAGCTAAATCCTTTACTGTTTCTGTTTCAATTTGTGTACTGCTTAGGAATGTGTAGGTATAGGTACTTGTAGGTGGGTGGAGAGTGCTTACTATATGCCATATGGTATATGGGGTAAGGCATCTAAAAACTAAGTCCTCGAAATCCTCATCACGGATATGCATTTTGCCAGGCAACTCGCTTTGCAGGAAGACAATGGCTTAAGATGAACAAGAAGGGGAATTAATGAAATACTACAAAAAAAAAGAAAAGGAAAAAGAGAAAGGAAAAAAATTATTACATAAACTAAGAGTCAACTCTTAGGTTAAGCTTAACGGAGCAACAAACCTGCACAAAACTTATATCAAAGCTTAACATTGATCCAGTGTTTTCCTCTATTCAATTTCACATTTCAACAAGGAAATTCCTAGAAATTTTCAAAAGAAACCTTATGCTAAAACCGCAGAACTTAATATTTTCCTTTTAACTCACAAATTATTTGCATGTATTTGAATGTATTCAATTTGGTTTTATAATATTATGAATAATTTGCAATTGCAGCTCAATGTTGTTATTTTGTGGTATTTTTTACACCGAAAAGCTTTCTCAACTCCAGGCCTCGCACTCTCCATCTGAATTAAGCTCAACGGAAAATCCAGTTACAATGAATTTTAACTTCTTCTTTTTCCAGCGAGTCAATGAAATATGACTTGCATTCGGATAATCTGTTTCTTACACTTTCTTTGGATAAGCCCTGGAAGCCTCTGTCCTAGTACACTAGTGTCTCTACGGCATATCCTTTCAATGATACGACATATATATATATATATATATATATAATATAATATATACTTTATACCCGATAAATAGTTGGGCTCTCCTATAGATAAAGCATAAGATGTTCTTTTCTTTCAAGGCTATCGCAATTGTTCTCTAATGTAAAGATTTCCTGAGAAGAGCTTTAAGGGTTTGTATTTAAAAATTATTTTCCTTATAATTCCGAATATATTCACATAGAAGCATACGAGTTTGTGTCCGAATTATAGCTGAATCCTAATATTTGAAGTAACTAATAATAATAATGATGAAATTATAATTATATCAATCTATTCCCATGCAATGATCTAAACACTGTAAGCCTACTTTGCAGATTTTCCGATATTTCCAAATGCAGCTTAAGTTTCTTATAGATTAAAGCATAGATTTAGTTGAGTATATTAACTGAATGACAGTTAATACTAAATTTCATAAATATAAAGAAATCATATCACAAACAATATCAAAACTTAAGCTGGAATATGAACCTAGAAAACTTCCAAAAGCTTTCCGATACATTTTACCCCTAAAAAGGAATATCTCCTAAGTTAATTTAAGTTGTCTGCCATTCCGAACGATTTAAGTTTTTTCTTCTACTTCATTGACAGAAACTGATCTTACCTGATTTAATTCCAACTCTTCCGAGCTCAGCTATAATTCTGATTATAGTATCCCTATGAATCGGCAGTTGAAACTGTTTATATTAACTCCCTATGCAATAGTAATTAACTAAATTTAAGGTTAATTAAAAGTAACATTTCCGAGTAAAGTTCAAATTTCGCCTCATTTTATTCTAGTTTACCAATCATCTACCTGTAAGTTATAGTAAATATATAAAATTGAAAACTTTAAGCGAAGTAAGTGCAACTTATTGTTAAAATGAGAATAAGTCACTTGAAGCTCAGAGTAGTTGCCACAAATTGTATCGCAGTCCAAGTCCAATTATTTGCCAAACAGAACAGTAAATAACAAATTCAACGCAGCTTCATTCAACTTGACGTACATCTCAAGGATACGGTTGCCAATGCATTTGCCATATGTAAGTGCAGAGGGAATTCAAATGGTTACAGAATGGGAATGATTGTGGGTATAGCTGGGATAGGGTAGGGATAGGGGTTGGGGTTTGTGGGTGATGGGTTACAAGTGCCACATGCAGACCGAAACTTTACTTCGTCCGAGATGTCGCTCTTCGGTGTTGTGTACTCGTCGTGGTTCTCAAATCCTTGCTCTCAAACTCGCGTTCTAGTACTCGTCCTTGTTCTCATCTACATGCTCATTCTCTACGTCTCATCAGTACTAATGGAACATATTCCATAACACATTGGTAAGCACAAAAACAACAATAACAACAACAAGAAGAGAAGCAAAAAGACGACAACATTCGCCCATTCGCCAAAGCAGCCAGTCATTCGGTTTGGCATCCCTACTAGCTCCCTTTACCTTCCTTTATCCTTTACAGTTCTCCCTCATCCTTTTGACGTTGTTGTCCTCGTAGTTATTGTTGTTGTTGTTGTTGTTGTTGGTGGTGGTGTTGTTGTTGTTGTTGTTGATGTTGTTGTTTTTGTTGTTGTCGTTGTCGTTGTCGTCCGTTGCTTGCTACTCAAACCACTTGGCTCAGCTTCACTGTACACCACTTCACTCCTCCAATGTATTCCACTTCTCCACTTTGCTTCCGTTCACTTGATGTTTTCCCGAGCTCACAAAGTCGATAAATATGTATTCACATGTACACACATATATACACACACACACATATATTCATATGAGTCTCGTTGTATATACATGCTTGGAATGGATCTGGGTTTGAGTTTTGGGGTCTCAGCTTGGTATCGAGCACAAGGATGGGCTCCTTTTCTTGGGCTGCACATGTCAGGCTCAAAGTTTTTAGTAAAAGGCTGCGGCGCCTGCTAACGCCAGCGGCTGTTTCAGCTGCCAGGACAACCATACAAAACGAAATCTTTACGACATAGTTACTGCTGCCCGAAGACTCAACGACATTGTTCTTTACCTAACGACCAGTGCGACCAAAGAGTTTCTCCCATTTAACCCCCAAATCCGAGCTCAATTCGAAACCCAATCCCTGCCATTCATTTCATATAAACCACACCAAAGACACATATCCTCCTGTGCTCAATGTTACAGTTTCTTTCCATTTGTTGGTGTTACCTCCCCCCACAACATATAATGCTCACACCTCTGCACAAAATCTACCCTAGAATTCCTATACATCAGGTGAAACCCCTGAACGTACTCTGTGAGAACTTATTCGAGTGGACATATAATTGGATCAACCTCGATATACCTAAATGAATAAAAAGCTTAATGCCAACTTTAGTTGATCTTTGTGTCTACAGATGTTCTTTAAGCTTCCTGGCTTGAGCTCCAAAGGAAAACTATTATCAAATGAGTTACCCCCAAAGCTTCTCCTATACTTTTCCAGCTGCATTCCGATTACTCGGTTGACCGCATATCCTGATTGTTCTAAACAAACTGCTTTGATCAGAATCATTCTTCTGAGAGTGTTAAGCAGTTGTTGTCTGAACAGTAAATTTACCCAAGACTTCTCGAAGAAGAATTTCAGCTTCAGCGTCTTTTGGCCTATAGCGATTGAATAAGTGTTGTAATAACTCAATATTTATGAGATCCTTCACAGGATTATTACGTTTAGGACAGGTTTAAATCCTTGAAAGTAAGGAATCATTGATAATTTACTTGATGCTTAAAAGACTTTGACTAAAGCATTTATAGTTGCTTAAAGAAAAATATTATCTTTAATAGATTTCAGGAAGAGAAGCTCAAAGTTATCTATAGTTTGAGTACATCGAATGTAACATAGTATCTAAACAAAATATATATACAGTATATATATGTTTGTATATTTCATGAAGGGAAGTAACAAAGGCAAATGGAAAAGGAGATTTTCAAATTACGAAAATTGTACAACTTTGTTAGATATTTTCTTTTTGCCTTTTTCCTTTAGTTTTACCAAAATTCTATATGAAATGTGAATGCGTATATATATATATATGTATATGCGTGAGTGTGTGTGTGTGTGTGTGTGTGTGTAGTGCTGTGTGCGTACATGGCTACTGTATATAGAAAGGCACGCAGCGGGACAGAGTCAGTCAGAGGGAGATAGAAACACAGACAGCATAAGTAAGTGAAACAGAGAGGGGGAGAGAGTGAGGGAGTAGAAGAGGAAGAGCAGGAGTGAAAGGTAATGGTTAAGGCAAGAAATTGTGGTAGCAGGGGTAGCTGCTGAGTGGAAACTGGGGTTTGGGGCGGTTGGTGAAGAAGTGGGAGGGCGGGGCTAGGCACACATCCAGCACACACATCCAAAAAGGATTTTAGACCTTTATTTTCACATGGAGTACGTCAGTTGCTTTGCCACCGCACAAAATTCAAACTTTTCACACACACACACACACACTAGCACACACATACATAAGTTGTGGCAAAGTGAGAGCTAGGAACTCGCTGAATTTTCATTTGCATGTGTGTGTTTTTGTGATTTGAATTAAACTTTCGAACGCACACACACATTCACACACACACACACTCATAGAGATATACATACAGTGGAAGAGCATGGAAAATTTTACTGCAGACAACAAAAGGCTTGAGCCGGTAGCACGGCGAGGGGCAAGTGGTAAAATCGGATGACAGCGGGTTGGGTGAACAGAGAAAACGATTCTCCATAGTTACTAACGTTGTTACCCACTGCTACACATCCACCCCCCAAATGACCCTGCCACCCTCACAGCATGCTGCCCAAACCACTACTGAACAGCTTTTAACCCCCCCCCCCACCTCTCTTCATTCACCCGTCAACCCAAGAACTTACCCAGTCTTCTTATATGTTCCATTACGTTTTGCTTTTCTACTTTTGGAAGTTTTCGTCAAAGCTTTTATTATTGTTGTTGTTGTTGGGCAGCCATGTACCATATATGAATGTACATACATATAACTGTATGTGTGTATGTAATTGTGTGTGTGTGTGTGTGTGTGTGTGTATAGTATACATGTCTGTCTCTCTGTCTGTTTGTCTGTTTGTCAGTATGTGCAAAGTTTTACCAAATACTCGTATACATATGCATATGTATATACTCACATACACACACATAGCTGTACGTATATACATGTGAGTGTGTGTGTGTATGTGTGTTCAGCGTATGTGGCAGAAAGAGCCTGTGACAGCTTGTGGTCTGCTCGCGACATTTGAACATTTATTTTGTTTATTTTGAACACACGCTTTGGGCGCTTAATGCGACACACAGACAAAAGTAAAGCCTTACCTTATCCTCACGCCCGACCCCCAAACCCCAACCCCAATCCCCATGCACAAACCCTTTTTCTAACCCTTCATCAGTGTCATTCCTCCCCCAAAGCTCAGCTTCTCATATGCTTTCTTCGTAGCTGCTTTTTGAGTTTGCTTTAAGCTAAAATCCAAAGTAATTATATAAACTAGGTGAAAGGCAACAACAGTATATTGATATCGATATTAATATCGATTATTATAGATAAGAAATTCCAGTTTCTTTACTGATTAATAGTTCATAGTTATATTGCAAATCAATCTTCAACTGATCCACCAGAAGGATAAACCTACAGAGTAAATTCCAATTCATTTATTTAAGTTATGAAATCGATAAGTTATCGAATCCGAAATCTATATAAGACTTATGCTTTCTGTATTTTATACAAATATTTTATTCAAATTTATAACAATTTAAACATGCCACAAGAAATCAATAATTACCCAAGAGCTGAGCATTTGCTTCCTCTAGTTATAGCGAGGCAGAAGTGAAACCTCCCTCTACCAACTTTCTACAATGGCGCAGTGGTCAGCCTGAAACAAAATGGTGGACGATAGAAATATTGCTGAATCAGACTTGGTCCCCTCAAAGCTGAGTTGTTGCCAATGCCGATTGCCATGGCCAACCCAGACACATAAACAACAACTTACTGTTTCGCTGAGGGGGAAAGAAATCATTGGACGGTTGACAGGGCATTTGGGGAATACATAGAGAGCAATGTGCAGGGAGCAGAGATCTGGGGTAAGGGGTGGTGTTCATATTTTACCCTAAAATGTGGCATGGACAGCAACATAGCCAAAAGCGTCATGGGCATCTCTAGCGTCCAAACGTTGGGGATAAGTAATAAATATTTTACGTCAGTTGTCCGGATCACGAGCACGTTCAATGCGAAACCCAACTGCTAGCCATCACTCTCTCATTCTACCATCCTGTCATTTCATTCACCTACACATACACAGACACATACATATATATATATATATATATATATATATATATATATATATATATAATATATATATACAGCTTTACTCCTTCCTTATGCCCATCTAACACTTCCGACAAAACACAAGCAAAACTTTTGCGTGTTGAGCTTCTGACGCGACCACAAAAAGCGGTAACAATAAATACACGGCTTTGTCAGCCAGGTCCTTGCCTGTGTATATGTATAGCGACTGTGTTCTGGCCAGTAAACTCTGGCCAGAAATAACATAGAATACACTAGTCGCTAGCCGCCACTCGCCACTCGCCACTTGCCACTTGCCACTTGCTACTCCACAGCTAAAATTTGCCCTTGAATCATTTCAATTTTAAGCAAATTGACATTACATTGCCCAGCTGCCTTCCTGCAAGTCCTGCCCCATACCACTGTCACAGGCATCAGGCAGCGGTCGAAATTGGAAATACTTACGGTTCTTGCCTGCCTCCGTTCACTCCCCTACCTATCCCTTTCCTTCCCTTTCCACAGATTCCACTCTCGAAGGCCAAACCATAGCATGGGCAACTCAATAACTATCAGCGTCTACAGCGGCAACGACGACGAATCGAATGCGAAACTTGGAGAGAAGGTAGGATGTTCCTCCAACCACTCTAACATTTACGTTCTCGCCGCCGTCTTGGCCACGGGGCAGCCACGCGTTGACTGACAGCCGGCCAGGGAATTGAGCTGGTCGGTCGAGACTTTCAGGTCTTTGGACTGAGTAACTGCGTCGGCTGAGACTTGGCTATGACGGTAGAGCAAATTACACTTAGGGGTGGGGGAGGGGGCTGGCCAGACGCGACAGTTGGTAAAGCCGAAGATGCTGATAGATCTAGTGAGGTAGCATGAGTATTGAAGGGGAAGGGAAGGCACGATAGATACACGCGAAGGAGATGTGGACTTAAAGAAGTTACTTACAAGCCAGACAAGGGACACGATGAGGCCAACACTTAATTTAACCAAGCGCTGGCCATGTTAACGACATGACGCATACAAGCACAGCACAAGGTATACACCTACACAAATACAAACACAACACCCACACACATACAGGCGCACACAGAGCAACCACGCGCAAACGGAAAATGCTTATACAAAATGGCTGCCAGAGGTAAAACAGAGGCAGCAACTGGACCCTGCATGAAGTAGAAGCCAACAAAATAAAGCAACAATAAAGCGGCAATCATATGAACTGATAAAATGAGAGAATAACTTAGAAATATATATATACCATAAATGAATGAATGAATGAATATGTGAATGAATGATTCAATGAGCGGAAAATAAAATAAATAAAGTAAACAGAGAGAAAAGCAAAGCGAAATAAATTCAATTTAAAATAATTGTATATAGTTTATAGTTCAGACTTCTATCTGCTGAACTGAAATATTGACTTAAGACTTGTTATTCTATTGAATTCAATAGTTGATAGTTAAGTTAGCATATAATGAGGTTTCCCTGTAGGTAGCTAAGCATTAAAAATACCCTGTATTAACAGAAAAAAATTGCGTTTGGTTTTTAAAACTAATTTTATTTACTTTAGAAGTTGCCGAAGATGAGTTGTTCATGCTTGATTGAGACAAAAAACATAACCTAAAATTTATATATTAAATATAATACAAATTCATCATATTTTATTGAAATAATCTAAATGTTGCTTTAATATAGTGTTTACTGTATCAGTAGAAATCTTCTTAAAACATATATTTCTATTGGATCTCGTAGAATGAGCATAATACTTAATATAGTTGTAGAGTCTATGTAGCCGTGAATGATTTACCGCATTACTCGTTGACTATCGATATACAAATTTATTTCTAAAATAATTATAATCCGCATAGAATCCGCCTTTGAGCCGCTCCAATTGGGGTCAAAATTGCTTAATAGATGCTCAGCTACTTAGTTACTTGGTTTATTCATTTACTTAATTAAATATAAATATAGCTTAGTAACTAGTTTTACCATTGCGAAGTATTGATGAAGACCTGTAAAGATATAATATATTAACTGCTTCAAAACTATAGAATAATGACAAATGTAGGGTAAAAGAGTTTTTCAAGGAAACAAGCACAAGACACAAGTATTATAAAGCTGGTATTCGAACCAAGGACTACTCTAAAGAGTAAACTAGTTTACACTTAAAGTAGTTAGTGTTCATAAGAAAAACATGAAAATACTTAAAAGTATTTTCCAGTACAGAAATCACACCCATCCTTTCAGTAAATTTCATATAGGAGAAATCTAGAGACATGGACGTAGAAAATAAAAAAAAAAAACAATTTGTTCGCAATGTAGAAACTGTAAATTTTAATTTAAATAATAATTTTCATATACTTATTAATAATAAATAAATAATTTAAATATTTTAATTTAACTTTTTCAATTCATACACCTAAATCTAATGCAAATTACAATTGAAATCCTTTCCAATTTCTCGCGTCTCTTACAATATATGGAGAAGCATAATAAATCTTAATTAAATAGTTTATATACATATATATATATATACTATATAGCAATATAAAGTGTTTTTAAAGATTATATACAAATGTATATATTTATATAAGATGCGCCAATAAATTTATTTGCTTACGATTATATGAGAGTAGATTTTATTGTGTAAAAAGGGTTGACAGAAAATTTTGGTTTCTTGATTAAAAAAGTAATTAGAAAACTAAATGAAAGTTTTACGCAGCAGCCTTCAATGATGAGGTTTTTTGTTGTTCAAAAGGGGGAGGGGGATAGAAAGAGAGCGTGAGGAAGAAGTGGCAGAAATTGTACAGAAGACATGATGGCATGTTGTAATGTTTGTGGTAGGGGGAGGGGGGTGGGGGCTGGTGTAAGGAAGTGGGAACAGAAGAAGGTAAGGAAAATTAGTAGTAGAAAATGGAGGTGAGAGTATAGTGTGTGTATTCGTTTGGCGAAATGGTAAATAATGTAAAATGAAATAACTGTACATGGTCTTCACACCCGCACACACACACTTCACACATATACACATACACCTACACATACACTTAACAAACACTCGTAAGAATAAGCTCATGTGTGTGTTTGCATTTGTTCTGTTTGTATGTGCCAGCAGAAGGGGTTAGAACGTGAGTGAAGCAAGCTCTAGCTCACCCCTTTCAACGGTGAGGAATGTGTCCTGTAGGGTTCACTACATACCAAATGAACACCCACACGCATACACACACACGCACACACATACACGCATACATATGAGCACATATATAAGATCATGTGTTGTATAATGGCGTTGGGAATTGGATGGGGGTTGGCATTTGTTGGGCTCTTTGGGCTGTTGTCCTCATCCTGATGGGTGGTTGAATGGGTGGGTGGGCGGTTTGGTTGGCTGTTTATTGGGTGGTTGGGCGCTTTACTGGGTTGGTCACATATGAGACCGAGGCGTGCAAATAGCTCAGTCGACTTCTATGTGGTATGTGTATGTGTGCTTACATGTGTGTGTCTGTCTTTCTATACGTGAGTGTGTGTGTGTGGCGCAATAAATGTTTTCGAATGTCATTTGCTGCAAAGATGGCGACCATTAATATGGAACGAAAGGATTTGTTTTAATTTCGTTCTATGTACTTATACACATACATAACTGTTTGCATGTGTGTGACTTGGCATGTGTGTGTGTGTGTGTGTGCGACATGTGCGTGTGTTTGTGTGGGCATGACTGTGTAGAGGGTGACAAATCTACAATAGTTGGTACCGAGCTGAGGGCCAAACAATTTCGTGGCAACTTCTTCAAGCCATATGTGTAAATTAAATCCGCACATATACACATACAAACTAACACACACACACACACACTCATACGCATAAAACGGAGGAAGAAGCGTCCACAAGTCATTTAAGTTAAAACACCCAAACGCCCCCTTTGCCTGCCAACACTAGAAACTTACATGGATAGATGTTTTGGATCTGCGTATATAATTACGTATACAAGCTTTATACATACACACCCACACACACACACATACATATATTTAGGTATATAAATGTAGTATTTTATATGGCTTCGCTTTATGTATGTGTGTGTATATGAATGTGTGTTTGGAGCTCGTTGCTGCGTTTCTAAATTGAGTAATTAAAAACTCCAAAATGTTGAATTGCATTGCCGAAAAGTGGGAGATTCGTCCCTTTTTGGGCTGGAAGTCCTTATAGTAGTTAACCCAAAACAACAAATGTAGAAACATTACACAGCACAGTCGAAGGGAGAGGGATAGAGTGAGAGAGACCCTAAAAATCGCTACAAACAAGGCGTGTACATTAATTAATTTGAAAACGGCACACAAAGGATTTCAATGAAGCTCCTTAAGACAGCCAAAAAAAATTTTTAGGCACGCTTATCTATGGCTTAACGAGCAATAAGGATCACAAAAATAAAACAACGCAAACTAAATTAAAACTAAATTTATATTGAAAATAGTATACAACTAAAACTTATTACAACTAAAAGCGTTTTCCTGCTTATCCCTGGAGGTACTTCTCTTTGGAGCTCCTCAGATATACAAGTTTTTCCTATGATACACACCTTGAATAGGTAAGTAAAGACACATAAAATGGATATATTTAGTAGTATGTAAGAGGTAGAAGGAATCATCTCCAACACTATAAAATATATGTGTTGTAAATTACATTGCTTAACTCTTTAAATATCAGCTACTTTGGGAATACTGCTATGCACATCACAGGATAACGAATAGAATACATAACTTCTGGCTTAAAATTTGTCCAAAAGATTTAATTTTAACATTGCAACATTTGTCCCCTTAAATATTGCTGTAATATACCTATGTGTATGCCCCAGACAAGGTACAAATTTCCACCTAAATTTTCCTAGTGCCCTGTGTGCTTCTCCCAGAAGCCACAAATGAAATGCTTCAAATATTTATTCAATTTAATTTTTGGTTATAAGTCAACTAATGGATAAGGTATTTATATATTTATATATATGAATATATGTATATATGTATAGCGATAAAGAAGTAGATCAACTGTGTCATATACTGATGGCATATCCTGCAGCATCCAATCATAGTTTACCTGCATATGAAATTCATGGAAATTCATGGAACCTTTTTTGATTGATGTTTTGCTTATGAAAATGATTTGAAAGATCAACTTTGGTTATGTGTGTGCGGACGTTACCCGGCAACAGCATCCAACCACCCAAATCTAAACCCAGCCCCACAAACACACATACAATCCTTGACAGGGATTCGCGTTGGTGCGTGCCTGTCGGCCCATAACGGATATTTGCGTTGTCATATCAAAGTCCCATATGGCCCGTAAATGTAGCGGGGATATGTCAAGCGGATGGGGTAGTATAAAGAAATGGTAGTGAAGAAAGCAGGCGGAAAGAGGGGTGGGGGATGGATTAAGACTGGGTGTTGCGGGGGTTAGCAAAAGTGTCATCAAAGCCTAGGGCGCTTCAAGGATGCCATCAAAAATGCTAGTCGTACTATACATATATGCAGGATATACATATATAAGATATATGTATATGTGCATGTACATAGATGGACCCTCTACACACATATATACATATATATATATGTGTATATATATATATATATACATATATTTATATATATATACATGAGAAGCAGGAGGCAGTAGCATAGAGTAAAGCGAAGGAATAAACGAAATGTGATAATAAAATACAAAACCAATAAAGGAAAGAGCTCTTTACACTTCACTTGCTTACCAAGAGTCGTCGACACACACACACACACACATACAAATATATATACACGTATATATACACACACAGACACTGCTACTGTTCATCAGACTTGGCCCTGGAGAAGACTTCCGATGCCGTTCACAAAATGGTAAAAAGCCTACGGTTATTCGATGAATTCATGGCAGGCGAAGCGTGGACCAGGACCAAACAGCAACAGCAGCAGCAGAAGCAGCAGCACAGGGCAACAACATTTGGATAAGCGTCAGGAATAGGACGCAGGCTCGTTCTGGGCTGGGTAATAATGTAAGAAGCATAAGGAGGTTATGGGAGGATGCGGCAGCAGGATGCGCGCAACGGTGCGTTACACATGGGGCAGAGGTTTTTGGTGTGAGTGGATCATCATTTTTTATTTTCCGCTGAGCCCCGGCAACCAAATGTGCCAAAGAACACAACAACAACAAAAACAACAACAATAAACAGAAGAAGAAGAAGATGTTGAAGAAGAGCAAAAGACGTAGTTGGAGATGGAGAAGATGAAGAACAACACATGACACCCAAACTCGGCCAACGGCAAGTGTGGCACATTTATGTGTATGTCCCTGTATGGCTCAGTGTAGATGTGTGTGTGTGTGTTACTTTTATTTTCGCTATCAGCCATTTAACAACACTGTGCTTACCCATAGCAATACACACAGAAACCATCACACATGCACATACACACACACACACATGGAGCCCGCACACCCCATTTCCACATCAACTGTCAAGTTTACTGATGCCCCGCTGCCTGCCGCCAAGGATATAAACATTTTTTATCATAAGCGAATTTCGCAGCAGCCTGGCAAAAAAAAAAAGAAAATAGAGAGCTATAGAAAGAGAGAGGGAGAGAGAGAGAGAGGGAAAAAGTAAAATAAATAAATAAATAACAACAAATAATAAAAATAAAAAAAATGTGTGCCAACAAGAGAAGAGATTCGCAGCTTAACTGAATGCCATACACCCACATACAGCCAGCCAACAAATATCCTTGACTCCTTGCTACCCAACCCGATCTCCCCTATGCCTTTTCCCATGTGCACAACAGCTGCCTGACGTTAGACACTTCATAAGGATATACAAATATTTACCCTAATATTATTCTCATAATTAGCAAACTGAATGTATTTCCCTCTAGGCAAAATCATTCAAACAGATAAAAACAATATAGCCAAAAAAAAAATAAAAATACAAATAATTCAGAAAAAATAAAAATTTTAAATAATTTTTATATATATATAATTACACTAATATGAAGTAAAAAATAGTTTTGTTGCATATTTTGATGATTAAAATATTAATTAATTTGTAAATATTTTGCATCTTTTTAAAATAAAATAGATACAAATAAAATAGAAAAAATAAAAGTTTTAAATAATTTTATCATATATTTTAGATTACTACAATTTACAAAAAAAAATGTTTTATTGTGTTCTTTGATCATTTAAATATAAATTAATTTTAAAATATTTATCAACTGTTTAAAACATAACCTAAAGTGTTGTCAAAATTTCTGAGCAAATTCTGCGACTATTTTTACATCAATGAAAATTCATTTTAAGCATAGTTTTAAGTCTTCATACTACTTCGATTCATTTTTGATCTTATATATAAAAATATTTATTCTTTCCGTTAACATTAGATTCTATATCCTGCCTAAAATTTGATTTTAGAATATTTTCTTTTGCTGCTCATAAAAGTTCATTGATTTGTATACGTTAAGCATAAAATTTGCACATCTATCGATCTATACTAATACATTTATATATATGTATATATAAATATGTGTGTGTGTATATATACTATGCACATCAGCCACTTCCCTTGACTCTGTATATAAATATATATATATATATATATCTTCTTCAGTTTGCCTGTCAATTGCCCAGAGCGTTTGCAGCGCCATTTGACCTGGGTCCTCGATGTTTGGCATTTGAAAGGATGTTTACCTTTAACGCGTGTGGCACAACACATACCCGAAACCCACAGCCCAATACACCCAACTGCCTAGTGGGTGAGTGGGTAAATGGGTTCATTCGTTGCTTGGGTGGTTGCCAGTGGGCTTCGTGGGTAGGTGGATAGGTGGTAAGATGGTTGGGTAACATTTTTTTGTTGCCTGGGCAGCGCCCCAGTAAATTTTGAATATATTATATATGCAAAGTATTCGAGAATTGGTTTTTTCGCTTATCCAACTGCCAATTTTCTATATGGTATATACATATATATATAAATATATATGTGTGTGTGTATGTGTGAATGTATGTATGTATTTGTGTGTGTCTGTGCCGCCTGTCGAGTTATCTTATGGCAATTTTGCATTCGCAGAAGGGCGGCTGGGGTGAGCAGAGCTGGTGGAAAGGGCGACAGTCCACGGCCCATTTTGCACACCCTCTTTGCTCGTTATTTAAAATGGGTTCCGTTTTTTTTTGTGTTTTTTTTTTTGCAAATGTTGTTGTTGTTGTTGTTTTCTGTGTTATTGTTACGCTTGGCGAGAAGAGGCCAAAGCTGAGACGAACAGAAGTTGAAGCAGTAGAAGCTGTAGAAGTCGACAGCAAACGCTGTAAATCCAAAGGACTTGGTGCGGAAGCCAAAGATAACATTTTTGCACAATTCTCTGGTGTCATTTCCATCCATGCACATGCCAATTGATGTGTTTTTACTTTCAGCTTGGCAACCACCACAACCCACCAACAAGCTACCAGCCTACCAAAGGCAAAACTGAAGCCATCAACCCACCCAACTTATCAACAAGAGCAACAACTATAAGCGTCAGGACCTGCTATTAAATACTCTAAGCATTCAGTTAACAAAACTTGATTCAATAAATATTAATAAATAAAATAAATTTAAGTTAATATAAATATTTTATTATTTATTTTAATTTTATATTTATATTTTATTTTATAGCATAAAAGTAAATTTTTTTTAGTATTTATTTGAGAATTGTCATGTTTCATGTCAAAGTGCATATACCCGATTCGAAGGCATAATCACCTGGACTACCATTGGGCTAACGCGTCTGCCAGGCAAATCCCATCATCGACAACATCATCATCATCATCATCAGCACCAGCAGCAGCAGGCATGTGGTTGGTACCCCTGCTTCCAAGCACCTTCTCCCATACCCATAAGAAGCGTGTGTCTTCCATTTGATTTGAAGGCTTTGGATTAAGCAGTGCCCCGATAACAGCATAAAAGCTGGCAAGGTGCAAGCATTGCCAATGCTCCAACAACAACAACAACAACAACAACACGACATGCCACATTAGTCAAAAAGCAAAGTAAACAGAACATTTTAGTAACGCTGCCTGATGGGGGGTACCTACCTCCACTTCCCACCCCAACAATTACTACGTCAAAGCAATGCCAAAACATTTAGACAAATGCCCAGCAGCAATTCTTGGCATGCAAATAACATATAGAAACATATACCAAAATCAGGATGAAGCAGATTCCTTTCGATTTCATTTTATTTAATGGAAATTTCATTTAAAAATATTAGAAAAATATGTTAAATATATATAAGGCATTATATACACCGTTATTCCCTTTGTAATTATTATATAAACATATACAGTCTATATCGGCTATAAGGTGTACAGTTTATAAGCAAATATTGGTTAAAAGCAAAATTATGTTATTTTTTAACATCATAAAACTATTTAACACTAAATTTAGCGTCATAAAAGCAAAAAATTGATTGTATATAAGAAAATATTGTGTATAAACAAATAAAAAATCGTTGATTTGGAATCAGTTCATATAAATTTTATCGGTTTTAAACAAATTATATTAAATATTAAAATTTTTGATCTCATTTTATATTGAATATTAATATTATTATAGCTGACGAACAGCATAAAATATAAATTTAAAGAAATTTATAAACGTTTGGCTTATTTTATAATAAGCATTTAAATTCCACGTATTGGCATATTACTCATGATTGCTTAAAAGGAAATATCGAATATAAGCAAAAAATTTTCTGCATTATAGGTTTTGCTTATAACCGGTATATACTGTATATATAAAATATAATGAGTACATATAGGGTGGTCCACGAAAGATTTGCGTTTTAAAATCGCTATTAAAAACGAGTATATATTTTTCAAAATTTTTTTTTTAACTATTTCGTAAACCGCAAACCTTCTACTAAATATCTGACACACTGACAATGACATTTGAAATGTCAAAGTCAAAATTATTGATAGTTTAAAAAGCAAACGCTAGATGGGCCACCCTGCATATGCAGAACTTGTAATGCGCTGTCTCATCGGTCAACGCTTGTTACTGATTTTTTGACAAAAAACTCCATATTAACCTTTAATCACTCAGCCTACTCATCTGATTTGGCATCCTATGATTTTTAGCTATTTGAAAAACTTCATTTGCCTATGGAAGGACACTGGTTTCAGGACATTTCAGCTATACAAAAGGCGATGTTCGACATTCTGAAGAGCATTCCGAGAAATGACCTTAAACACTCATTTGAAATGCTAATTGACCGAGCTAAAAGCTGTATCAAAGCACAAGGAAACTACATTGAATAAAAAAATATAACTTTTATAAAATATTAATGTATAAACAACTATATACAAAGTTGATCCGGACACATTACCATAGTCAAATCTCAGCTCAGTGACAAATATCAATACGTTAAGAGTTTAATATCACAATTGGATTAGTTGATGGCAATATATCAAAAGTATAGAAAAATGTATTGTTTTCTTTAGGTTTAAGTGTTCCCATATCGGTAATAAATTATATATAAATAATAGAAGTAATTTAATTGAACACTGCTATATAATATTGCTGACCAAACGGCTATTGTCTACAGAGTCATTGTTCGCCATGCCCGAAATGAGTCCTCTATGAGGAGAAAAGTGATTGTTATCTGGGCGGCGTTTGGCGCTGACAGATAGAGTACAGCTACGAGCCAATAAATATATATTAGTAATCAATTAATATTATTAATCTAATAAAGATGAAATCAAACGTTTATTACTAGAGAATAGTAGAGCAACCTAACGCCTAATGCTTCTCTTTCCAACATAAAATCGGAGCAATAGAAACAGAATTTGTTCTTTAATTTTTCTATTGCTATAATAACTCAGTATAAAGAATGTATAGCTATAGATTATATCATATCTATGTATTACTCTTATAGACTTGAGAGCACTGCTGAGGATTAAGTATTATAAAACCGATCTCCATCTTTCTGGATCTGAAGATCACCTCGCAAGTTCCTAAGCTTTATATCCTTAGGAATCATTAAAGATTCAGCTTGCTATCAAATGAAGAGTTATTTAAAATATTTACAAAGTATTATCCCTGAACACTTCCTATAAGCATCCCTATTTTTATGGTTTTAAATGGTGCAAGTAAAGCTAAATTAAGTATTTCATTCTATTTTAAATCATATGACTAAAATATTCCAACTAGAGTGTATCCCATTCCAACTTGAAGTTAGCACCTTAATTTGAACTTTAATCTTCAATGGATATACATCCTGCAGCAACATAGTTTTCATCAGTGTGTCAAGTTGTTGAGTTTATTTCAAATATTTGAGCACTTGGAATGTGTTTGATCCAACACAAAGCGTGCGAATAGTTTGGTAAGGCAACATACCCAACCCACAATCCCACCTCAAACCAAATCATCCCATTGCCAGCCATCCTCCCATTTAAGGAAACTAACTGTGTGGCATTTGGAAAATGTGTTGCGAGTGCCCGGCGGTAATAAATAAAATGAACTGAACTGAACTGAACTGAGTTGAGTTGAGCTGGGAAACCAACAACAACAACAACAACAACAACAACAACAACAACAACACCAACAACAACAAAAGTAGCAGCAGCAACAAAGAAATGCAATCAATTTCAAGTTAAATTTTTGGCATATCGAGGTTTACGTAACATTGCCTTTCCATCTCTGCCCCAAACCCAAATGAAAGCGCTACATAACCCACACAAGTCCAACCCCTATACCAAAAAATTGCCAACACGCCCCCCCTTCCCCCGCCCCACACTAACACACATGCCCGAAAAAGGAAGCAAAACACACATTCACCTATCGACATTGCCCATCACGAGCTGAAGCTGGAGCTGGGTCTGGGGTGGGGGCAATGGCAGAATACACAGCAGTGGCGGCAGCTCCCAAAGGAATCATGCATGTAGTTGGGGTAACTACATTCAAACATCCATCCACTTATACATACACACACACGTACACACACATATGAAACATCCCCGAAGAGGACGAACATTGCCGATGGCCACAAAAGACATCATGGCTGCCGAGAAGCCAGCGTCCTAACGCTTCACTGGATACTTACTGTGAAAGTAGACCCATTCAAGTACACACACACACACGCACATAATCCCCACATATAGTCTGTTTGTTTGTGTTTGT
Source organism: Zygothrica quintamaculata (assembly GCA_037044455.1). NCBI lineage: Eukaryota > Metazoa > Arthropoda > Insecta > Diptera > Drosophilidae > Zygothrica > Zygothrica quintamaculata. The sequence continues at coordinate 268,097 of JBAMBS010001192.1, forward strand.
ATGCATGTATGTTTGTATGTTTGTGTGCGTGACAGCAAATGCCAAAAACCCACCCGCAGACCGACCATCAAGCCGCCCACCTCCACCCATAACAACAACGTCCATGGACCTGCCACATGAGAGGACGCATACACACACACACACACATAGCAAACACATGAGATTCACATATATATATGAAAATATATGCATATGTGTGTGTGTATGCGTATGTGTGGCCATCGCCCAGCGAGCGCCATGTTGGCGGCAATGGCAGCAGTCATGTTGAAATTTTAATTCCTCGCCCACTCAATTTGCTCTCCACCAACATCCCTGCCACACTCCCCGCCAAACGGCTGTCTGGCACTCAAAAGTTGTCCTCATGTATGCATACATACAAACATACATATACATATATAAATTTGTGTGTGTGGGGCAGATGGAGCTTCGCTTGGCCGAGCAAACACCCAACCCAACCGTATGAATCCCTCGTCACAATTTGCTCTCCCTTTTGCTTTCTTTCTCTGTCTATATTTTTGGTATCTCTCTCGTTTGCTTTCCCTTTATCGCTCATATGCTGTACTTCTCTCTATCTCTGTGTATATGTATATATATATATATGTGTATATGTGTGTGTGTGTGTGTGTGTGTGTATGGACCATGTGAAGTGCTTTGGTAGAGATGACGGCAAGGAAAAGGCTATGCTGGTCGTCCAGGTGGCGTCGTCTGGGCTTTGGGCTGCCGGAGTGGCTGCGACAGAAATCCTCAGTGTTCCACTACCACACGCTCGCCCATCTACCCCATTATCATACCGCCCCTCCCCCACCCCATAATATGCCTGTGTTGCTCCCTTCTCATCAGCATGTTGGATACTGTCAGAACTCAGCTAGTAGTCTGGTGAATGCTGCGGTAAGCAAGGACCCAACTAGGACAAAAGAGCAATACTATTCAGCTCACATCACATGACTCGACTCGTATACAACTATATGTATATATGTACATACACATGAGTATGTATCTGTGTATGTGTGTGTGAGCTTGCATTAAGTACATGGGGCTCCACTTCACATATATTTGCATGTGACTGGCCCCGAAAGAGAAGCAAGCCGTACAAAAATGAAACACCGCAAAGCGTGTGCCATGACATGTGATTGAGGACGACGTTTATATGCAATGACACACACACACAAACACACATACTATAGCACACTCTGAGTTACCTGAGTTAGTTAGTTCGTTAGCATTTATGCACTCTTTTGTATGCACACAGCTCCTTTCCATGTTGCAACCTGTCTCAAACCCAACATTTCTACAACAATTTTTCTACCTTTTTCCCCCACTTTAGGGTAACTTGTTAGAAGCAATAAATCTCAACGTGACTGAAGAGTCCTTCCTTCAAAAAAAAAAAATTTTCAGTTCAACTTTTAAGCTGTTATGTTGCTTATTGATCATGTGCCACACAGAGTGCATAAATCAATAGATTTTCCACAAATATTTTCAGTTCAAGTATTTTCTCTTGAAAACTTGAGCTGTATATAACTTTGATATGTATGAACAGCTAGAATATTACTAAGAGCACAACAAGAACTTCTTTCCATATAAGGGATAGAGATCTTTTGAGTTTATTTGAGCTCCTTAGCAACTAGATTCAAGAGTTTAAATTTTCTCTCTTTCTATATCTGTATATCAAGCATAACTTTGACTTACATTGAACAATATTTTTGTGGCATTTCCACGAAGGTTTGTAGGCTCTTAATGAGATACTCTGTTTTGGTAGCAGATTTTCCCTTAAATCCATTGTTTTCCATCAACCATATGAGATCCTAACTATACCATGTGCTAATAATAATCTGTAGTGTCGCATTCTTAACGCTCAGTTGGGCAGATTTGCATTCTGCCAAGCAAATTTATCAACTGACTGCGGAATTGAGAGACTGATGCACATCTCCCGCAGTTCAGGGCAACCGCAAAATTTGCGTTTCATGCTCTACATACAGAAGCAGCAGCAGCAGCAGCAGCAGCATCAGCAGCATCAACAACAGCAGTAGCAGTAAAACACGTAGACACGTGCAACGGTAGCGCCGTGCGGTTCAATTAATTATACGTGCGCAAATACCTTAATCCGCATATTCACAATCAAAATTCGAGAGTTGCATCCGCATCCTACGACAGACAGAGAGAGAGAGAGAGAGAGAGAGAAAGACACTAACAACAAACGGGACATTCATATGCAAACAAAACACACACAGTACACACACACAACGCGACTCATCAGTCAGTCAGGCAAGAAATAGAAGCAATCTAGTGGTGGGGGGAGTTCAGTTTTAGGGGTCGTGTCGGGTTCAGTTTTTATGGGAAAGGGTACTGGTAATCATTTTCTTTTGGATGATGCTACAAACTGACACAACAGGACTATCATTTCGGGTGCTCTTCATTTGAACGGCTTGCGGGTTGTCCTTGCAACCCCTTATGACTGTTTGGCCTATATTTATGGGTATTACGGTTACAAAATTTTCTATTTTGATGCAAATACATTTGCTAAGAAGTTGACACAGCTTTAATCTGCATTTCATATCATTCAAATCACCATAATCTCTATTGATCAAAGAAGTTTACTTCGCAGTTCGCAAAATTTATAAATCCCAGGAAACTATCTTGAAAATATCTAAGAATGAAACAACATAATATTACTAGATGAACTACCTAAGTAATAATGATCACTAGATTCACTTTTAGTGATTCATCTATAGTACTTTATTCCTGTACAATACTTACCAAACGGATTATATATCCTTCCCACGGGCTACTTCTCTAAATTCCTGAGCAGCATTTCCGAGACGTCTAGGGCTGGGTTATCCTATCGAATTGTTATGTACGTGCATTTAACTAGGCACTTGAGAGCAATTGTGAGTTATATATTAAATTAGGTTAAACATTTTATATATGCAAAATGTTAAGTACAGTGAATACTCGATTATTGGTATCACATTTTAAAGGTTTTCATTTAACAATAGGAAAGGATAACTAAAAGCTAGGCTAGCTATATATATCATTTGTTGAATCACATAACTTGGTATCTAAAAGTAATTCATGGTGAATTTTATTACAGATCATTTTCAAATGCGTTTTTAAATTAATGCTTTGATTGCAGATGCAGTGAGATAATATAAAGTAATATATATTAAGAGTGAACAAAATCTATTTGTAAATATGAATACTTTATAATACTGCTAGAAGAAAAATTGATCGGAGTTGCTTTAAAATTTATCAGAAATCAAAATTTATTAAACTTTAGGAATTAGGAATTAAATCAGCTTTGGCTTTCATTTAAAATAAACATATTGAAAAGTTCTCATATTAAAAGAGTACAAGTTTCAATTTAAAAAACTTTAAATTCAAAAGCACATAAGGTGCACTTTTAAGAGTGTCTACTGTATATTCAGCAGCAGAACGAAAGTTCGCTTATGATGTTTGTACACTTTGACTTTAAATACATATCCTTTGCCAATTGGATTATATAGATAGATCCAAGAAATATCTAGGCATGTAGTATACCAATATAAAAGGTATATAAGTTAGTATAATATATTCATATAAATGAATAACAAATGCAAATTGAATACATTCATTGTCATTGGCAGCAGAAAAGTGAATGAACTGCAAAGTGCCTGCACAGCGTTCAATTCAATGTATTCACATATAGAATCAATTCCATTGAAACATGTGAATACAAATTTAACAATATATATATATATGTATATACATAAATACAGTTACAGCTACATATATATATACACACACACACATATATATATACAACTATAGATATAGCCATAGATATTGTTAGAAATGCCAATTGTTAACGGGCAATTTCGATGCGCAATCAATAATTTGCATCAAGTGCGAATGGTGACGCATAAAAATCGCAGCAATTCGCTACTCTGCCAGATTTTATGTAGGAGCTGCAATTCTAATAAATATTGGCTATGCCAAGTCCAATGTTCCACTCTCCCCCACCCCCCACCCCCTCTCTGTCACATTACTGACTATACCCCCCTTCTACTCTAGTAGATTTTGCCAATGCTACTGCTGCGACATGACCGTAAAAACATCACACAGCGGCACGTCCTGTCGTGTATATTGAGTCCATGGGGGTGCCCAACTTACCACAGCAATGTAGAAGGGTAACAACAACAACAACAACAACAACAACTGGAACCACCAATAACAACAGCAATAGCAACAACTTAACTGTAGTAAAGAGGAAGAGCATTCAGGCATCACCGTTTCGGTATGTAAATCAACTTTCATTGTTCGCTTTTTAAACAAACGACGCTTTGGCATTGAAACACAAAGAGGAATACAAAAAAAAAGCGAAAAATACAAAACAAAAAAGAAAAGTAAAAAATATAAAATCACATTTCAATGCTTACAAAATAATAAATTATCAAACACAAAATTTTTTTTCCCACTTTTATTTTGTTTTTTTTTTTTTTTTGCTAGCATAAGGACCGTTTCGCGGGGGGAGGCAGGGGTTACGCTGTGACATGCCCATATGAAGAACGGAGAACAGGAGAAAAAAAATTGCAACAGCAAGGACATAAAAAAAGATTGTGTTACCCTGCCGTTAACCCTTCGTGCAATCAGCGCTACTGACATTTGCATGTCCTGACACACACACACACGCACACACACGCACACGCATAGAGGGAAATTTGGTAAAACGTTAAGGGAAAGGGGTAAATGGTAAATGGCAAATGGCAAATGGCAAATGTGAAATGCCTAATGGAAATTTGACACACAAATCTCATAAAACAAAAAAAAAAACCGTCGAACGTCGAACGTTGAAATGCAAAATGCGCATTGTATCTATTCAATGTCTATCTATCTATCTATGTTTGGTGTATATCTATTGTATGTTACGATCCGCCCGTTTGTCGTTCACGTAACGAACAAATCCATAAATCGTAATGTTGCCAAAATGGGATAACAACCTCGGATAAACATGACACCCAGACTGTCAATAGATATATTCGCGGTTCCTTCCATAATGTTGCACACGCGCAATTCAAAATGCGAATTCAAATTCGAATGGTTCAATGCGCAGGATATGTGTAGACACACACACACACACACACACACTCACATGCTATGTTATGGTATGGTATACTTTGGTTGGTTAGTTCCTTGGTTAGCTGGATGGATAAATGGATGAATGGATGGATGGATGGATGGATGAGCAGGCTGCTATTTGATTTATGTCAAAATTCTAACGAGCTACTCCTTTGCTGCCTCTGTTCTGTTGTCTGCCAAGTGCTCATTTTAATACGACTACACACACACACACACACATACGCATACATATACATACATTCAGTCATGTGCGAGCGCATCCTTATTTTCTGCTTTGTTTGTATGTGTGTGTGAGCTCAAGGATGTGCCCGAAAAGATTCGTATCATTAATCAAGGCTTTGTCAATAAATGTCAGCGTTGTGAAATTTCAATTTCACACCGAAACAGCTCGACTGCCAATTGACAATTGCCAATTTGCACTGTTATCGTTATCGTTATCAGTGAGCGCAACCACAGCCAGGGTATGACATCTCTATTAAAGGACAAAGCAAGGGCAAACAGTGAAAGAGTTGCGGCTAAAGGAGAAAATGTAAATAAAATATGCTTTTTAAATACTTGCATTATCGCTAAAAATTTCGGTTACAAGAAATTTTTATAGTTGTTTTTAATAGGAGAAATTTAAAATAAAATAAAAGCAATAAAAATGCAAACTATGAAAAATGTATATTTGATTTTAAGTACCTAATAAACATTAATGTATATCGATAAATATATCGATTTAAAACAAATTTTGTATGTGGTCAAGAACAGAAGAAGAGTTGAGGCTCCATGAAGTGGTCGAACATGCAGCAAACAACAAATCTACCTTACCAGATATCGATAAATATATCGATTATAAAAAAATTTTATGCGACTGGAAGAATAGTTAATTAAATGAGGCTACAAAATAGTATTCAGATTAAAAAGTACCAAGAATTATTATTGTTTTAGGGTATACATAAGATACATATATATCGATAAACATATCGATTATAGCAAAGTTTTCAAAACCGAATATTATTTTTATAGCTTTAACTTATATTTCTTGGCAATGTATAATACATAAGACTGTTATAAGTAGACAGAATATATTTGAATTTTGAATCGATAACACTTGACTATCGATAATTGCTTTTATTTTGCATAGCTGGCATCACGTTTCTATCAATTTTAATTTTATGCATTTGAAGATTTAATTGAACTTAAATTTTTGTTTCATATTAGTTGTATCGATAAATCGATAAATTGCGTATGCCGCAAAGCTAATCAAATTGGTTATAGTGGCCACACCCTGTGGTTTCTGTGAGTGTGAGTGAGTGTGTGTGTGACGACTGTGTGTGAGTGACGCCTGATGTTTAACTAAAAAGCTCGCATTATTGAACACACACGACATGATGCCACTCCCTGGTCGTTTCTAACCTCAAACGCCTATATCTATTCCCCTACTCTTAGTTTACCTTCTCCACCTGTCACACACAGATACGCACACACACACATACACACACACAGATAGAGAGACACACATATACAAATTGCTAGCCACAATTGCGAGCTGGCGAACGGGCTGCGGCATTGCAATTAGGAGGAGCTACGACAACGACGACAAGGATGACGATGACGATGGCAGCGACGACGATGACGACGACGACTACGTCCTAAGCAATGTGTGCACATAACGTGGCAACGCCGCAGCATCTCTATATACTCGAAATGCTAGCATGCTTCTTTATTCCTATATCCTACACATTACCCAAACTCCTTTGGTAACTGTTATAGTATGGCAGGACTCTGGCAGTTCTATACTCGTGCTCTTATTCGTATTTAGCCATAAACTTTGGTCGCTAGCGACGCAGCTAACAGTTAAATTACCACACACACACACACATGCCCCGCCCCCCTGTTGTATAGTCAGCCTTCCTGCATTCTCTATATCCTTCATACACTTCAGCCCCAGTCGGCCACTGTTTGTGTGCGCCAATTAAAAGCGGCATTAGCGCTGCTGCTGCTGCTCCAGCTCCCGCTTCTGCTCACTCCTTCAACCTGCCTCTTCCATATATACATATATATGTATATGTGTGTGTGTGTGTATATGGTTTTCTATGTATGCAGAATCGCACTTGAGAGCCACCAAAAATTTCAGTACGTTGCGGACGGCAGGCTAGGGATTGAGGATTCAGAAATTTTCAAATTGAGAAAGAGGATGGGTATTAGCTTGGCCATGAGGGGAGGAGATGAAGATGAGAATGGGAATGGAAACTGGGAATGAGAATGAGAATGTGGGTTTGAGGTTGAAGCCCATATGCAAAATTTTCTAACCATAAATTGCCGAACCAAAACTTGTACAGCGTAAAGTTTTGTGTTGAAGCAGATACCATCGGTAGGGGTATAGTTTGTTTTGGGGGGTCAACGGGTGAGGTTAGGGGAGGTGAATTGATGTTAAGCAAAACAACGCAGCGCGAACGAGGCCAAATTCACACACTCACATACATATACATACACATCAGAAGCCAGTGGCATCCACATGTGCTAATGAATGCGCCGCGGGCGCTTGTGTGGCAACTTGTTAAATTGCTGCCGTTGGTCGCCCTAAAACTAGTCGCCGTTTATTTAAAATTATCCTTGCTATATCTATATGCATATATATATTTATACATGTGTATGTGTATGTGTGTGTGTGTCTATATACAACGCACACCACATGTGGCATCTGTATGAATTTTCACAATGGCATCCAATCGTGGCAAAGCCCAGTCATTTGAAGCTTCATGCATGCCCCACAATCAACCCATAGCACATAACTTGTACTTGTGCTTCTTGTTGTTATTCTTCTTGCTGTTGTTGTTGTTGTTGTTGTTGTTGTTGTTGTTATCATTGTTGTTATTGTTGTTGCCAGTTGTTCTCGTTACCTTTGTCACACATCAATCCGTAAGCCCGCAAATGTAAATGAGAAATCTGTGATTACATATGTAGATTCTATGCAACTGGAAAGTCTTTGATTTTGTGCTTTGGAAATTGCATTCTTTACATTTTGTTTTATTTGCTTTTTTCGCTTTAACTGTAAATGCTTTAAATAATAAACGCAATAAATAAAAAAAAGTTATCGATAGGTAAAGAAGAAAGAATAGATTTTCTAGAAGAAATTCGTATCTATAACAAGTTATGATTATATAGTTAAGTCACATATTACAACAAAATAAGTATATAATATAGTAGTAGAAATATTCAATTAATAGTTATTGGTAATTTCGATTGTATATCGAACACACATCGATAACACTAAGCGCAAAACTAAACACTAAAAGTAAATTTGTATGACTTCTATTATGAAATACTCAATACAATACACTCAGTTTCTTATAGTAAGGTGTTATCGATAACATAGCTATATTTATCGATAACATTAGATCAATGGCTATAAATTCTAAAATTTAGCTTAAATCCCTGCAAATCTCATTGTTTGACTTGGCTTTGAAACATTTCCAAAAATTTCTTTATAAAAAATTAATAGACTCACATACATGTATTTGTGTGTCTGTTGTGTGTTCTATTGTGCCAGCATATAAAAAAAATGAAAAAAGGTTTTAAGCCCCGCCCACTCACTTAGCACCTTAAAAGCTGCCAAGTCTGGAAATGATTGATATGGACGCTGTCCGACCCAACAATGACGGGTACAACGACTGTGACTGAAGCAGCTACATCAGCAGAGCACGAGAAAATGTACTCAGAAGCAACCCTAATCCAACTAGTATACAAATACATTAGACCGCCAACACATATACACACACACACACTGCCGCACACCCATAAACACACATCAAGTTGAAGGCAGAGCTGCCGTCCGCACGAAAGGCTCCAAATTGAAAAGATAAACTTTACAGACCCAAACGTAGACTTAAGCCCAAAGCCCAGCATCCATACTCAGCCTCACCTGATGCTAACATACACACACACATATACATACACACATATACTCCCACACATATGTATATGTATATATATATACATATTGATGTTGGCAATCGGTTCTCAGGCAGCGCATGGGTTTCACTTGGGTTTTTGCAAATGGCACTGATAACATTTACCTTCTAACCCAACCTCCCCATATTTAGCCTACTCTACCATTTACGTTTGTCTTCCACATCATGTACATCCTTTCACCATCCACATTCTACTCCCATCCGCCTCCATCATTCGCTGATTGTTCTTCTCGCTCTGACTCTCATTCTGTCCAGGACGTGTGTGTGCACATGATAAATGAGACAATGCGCGAGGAGAGCCACCAAAGGAGCCTTTGGCTACAGCTCTAGCTACGACTCCCAATTTCCCTCATTCTGATTCTGAATCACATATCCCCCTGCCTACCCGCTAACATCAACAGCCCCCAACCCCTTGGCAGCTAAATCAACAAAAAGCAACCCCAACGGGTGAGAGCCACCCACATTAATAAAACTTTGGCTGCCTTCAGTCGCAGTCGTCGCAGTTTGCGTCCTCGCACAGACACTAAACTGATACTCAATTATACACATACACACACACATACGCATACTCATACATATGCAAGCATATAACAGTATACAACCCTCACATGTACAGACACACACACATACAAGCTCATATGTATATGGTTCAGCTCATATGTATTGGCAGCGTATGCATTCTAGTATCTCTCGTATATATATCCTGGGCAGCAGCCATTGCCATTGCCAGCTAAAGCAGAGCACAAAAAGGACACACACACACACGTATACATGTACACCCACATACGCACAGATACATAAACACATACGTACATGAAGAGAAAACAGAGAGAGAATAAATACGAAAATTCTACACGCCCAGCGCATCGAACAAGCTTTTAGATGTGCCTGAAAGTCCTGCAGGACTATGCAAAATGAGTAAGAAACTTGCATTAAATACACTTCTATATAAAGATATGTTTCTAAATATATATATATATATATATTATTATATATAAGTAATTCTATTTATATCTAAGTAATATTAAGTGGCATGACCCAAACGACAAAACAATAAATTTCATTCAAAAGAAGCTGCGATTTCTGTATGGATTTTTAGAAAAGAGAGAGTAAGAGAACGAGAGAGATTTGCTTTTTTGGGGCAAATATTAATTAAAAATAAACTCATTATCATTATTATATAATATTTTTAACTATTTTGTTGCTTTTGTAAAAAGTTGTTATATATATATTTTATTATTTTTGCCAGAAGCCCCCAAAAATATTAATTTTAATATTCAACCAATTCAGAGCAATTTAACGGATCGGTTTAGTTGCCAAAGAGAAAGTTATACTCAAAGGATCTATATATGTACTTAAACTAATGTATGTATTTTAAATTTGTATTCATATATCTATGTTTTAATCTGTATATATACTTTATGTCCTACTTGACTTTAGACTGAAAAATTATTTGGTCAAATCTTTTTGACATTTTTCGGATATTAAATGATGTTCAAGAGACGTTTACAAAAACGGTTTAAATATTAAAATGAGTAAAGGACTTCTTAATATATAATATATAAGTAAAATAAATATAATTCAGATCAGGCATATATATAGTTCTTTAACCCAAATCAATCCCTTTTCTATACAGAAGCAAAAAGTTGATTTGATTTGTATGAAATAAAATGCTTTTAGTTCAATGAAAGCGCTTGCGGCAGGATATGGGAATTATTAATAAATATATCTAAATATTAATTAATAGAAAATTAAAATCACTTTCTATGGTATAAATATTATGTTAGAATTATGTTTATAAAATATAATTATAGTATTTATTTATAAATTTTGACATTCTGGCAACAATATTAAATAATTTTTTTTAAATTTTGCTTTATATTTCGTTGAGTTGAAGTTGAGGAATTGAAGTATATATCCTTGAATGTTGGCAACTAATCAGGCTTTTGACATATATGTCAGTTGAAACATATGAAATCAACTTTCACTTGCAGTTGACAGTTGCTTGGGTTATGTGCCACACAGCTCGCACAGAGGGAGACCCCTCCACCAGTCAGGGGCGTGAGCATATTTTTTTTTTGCCTCTGTAAGGGGGAAATTGAATTCAGTTCCTTATTAATGTTGATTAAGGCTAATGTTTTTTAGTTGATCAATTAAATTAGTCTAGTTGTATATGTTTTGAAATGACATTTAACCCCTTTGCATACGCCACTGTTGCATGTTGGTTTCAGTAGAGAAGAATATTTGGCAGGCTGTCAAGCAGCACCTACTGCGCCTTCACCTGGGCAAAACATATCTTTGGGCACGGGCTTAGGTTCAATTTTAAGGTATATGCTTGGGTTTGTATTTTGGGTTTATGTTTGGGTTTGTGCTTCGGTTTGGGCTTGAACTTGGGTTCAGTTTCAGCGTGAGCAAAAACATCTGCCCTGTTGCTGCCGCCGGGTTTTATGTCGGACGGGCGCGTACTCTATGCAAATTAGATGGGCGCGCGCTAACATTATGCGTTTTATATACATATATATATATATATATATATATATATGGATATATATATATTTATGTATATATGTATGTATACATGCAATAAATGTAAATTAATTCTGTTGGCCAGACAAGTAGAAACACACACACACACACACCTCTATATTCTCCCAAAATTCAGTCTACAAATTTTGTATACCAGACTCAACCAATAACTTAAAGCAACAAACTGCTACCAATAACATTCATATCTATACAGATATATACATATATATATTCATATAAAAATATATATTTATATATAGATAAGATAGCTGTGCTGCTTTCTATATAGACAACAGATTGCTATCATAGCTGCATAGCGTATACGCTGTGTTGTCGCCCACCTGCGACTCCCTCGCATCAAGAATCTCAAAAGAAAAAAAAAATAATAATAAAAACTGAAAAATACACTTTCATTGATATATACTAATATTATTATTATTAATATATTGCAAAAAAAAAATTGTATTGAAATTTATAGCTCTTTTAAAATAACTTAAATTAAGTTTGATTTTTATACCGAAATTTTGTTTCAAATATGTCTCAAATCGACTTTATGTTATATGCTATTAAGGGAAATGTAAAAGAAATTTTTGGTTTTAATTAAGTTAAATGTAGATTTTGTTAAAGAAAACTTTAGTGCGGTAAAACAAACAACTTTTGCCCCAAAATATCACAAATATTAGGTATTATACAGCCAAACTAGAGAGCTAATTGTATATAACAAACTGACATGGATATCCTTGCATTATTCATAGCTTTATGTGCAATTTTTTTAATGGGCTAAAGAGAGTATGAAATCTTTCATGCTATGTAGAACTATTTGAAGCACTCAGAGTGAATCACTTTATCAATAGATCATGGTGACTTTGACTGTTTCTATTCCTTGTTTAAGACTTGCATCATTTTTTATCTCTTTACTTGCAATATTTATACATTCAATCAATTCCTTTTTATACTTCATAATACCTTATTTATTATAATACCTTTATATTATTAGTTAGTTCCTTTGGAAATAGTCACATTGAAAGCGATCGTCCAGATTCGCTTCGATTCCGCAATCTTCGTCAAGTATCAAAAGAAGTTTCAATAGCAAATTTGAGAATTTGTCTCAAACTCGGCTTAAACTGCTTTGGGGCACTGATTTTTGAGAACTATAAATGAAGCACTATAAAATCTCCAAAGAGGTGGCAACCACTTACCAAAGTGTTATCCTTCAGGACATGACACACAATTGGACCTAGAGGAACTTAAGGCATTCTTTTTAATTTTTCTGTTCAAACCGAAAGAAATTGAGCGTCTCAAAGTCGCAATGGGACACATTGCAGGTTGCTTTATACACACAACGTATATATGTATGTATGTGTGTGTGTGTGTGTGTGTGTGTGTGTATTTTGCATAGCTTTGCATACTGAAAACAAACACTATTATCCTAGAGGGCGCCATTATGCGCAGATTGATGTGCGTTCATCAGTGGACGGGTGGGCGTACGGGTAAATGGGCGAGGCATCTTACACAGGGAACAACAGAACACAACACGAACACTTGCCCCAAATGGTGGCAAGGCCTAAATCGTTGATAAAAATGATACAAATAGATACCGTTGGGTTGCTGGCCGTGTTGCCTATGTGCCTGCCAGGCATAGGCAGAGCGTTGCACGCTTCGATGACCCGATAAAATAATGCTGATGCTTGCCGCACTTTTCATAACGCTAAAAACTCAAAGGTATTTTCATTTTTATACACTAACAAAGTGTACCACAATTTTAACATTAGAGTTGTAACATATGTTACTTAATTATATTTTTAAATATTTTTTATTATTTCTAGAATTTTGTTTTCCTCAGAAAATCAAGCCATAAAAGTTGTGAGAAGCAAAAATTCGTAAAGAGTATAGTATGTTCGGTGTTCTAGCAAAATTTTTACATACTTTTGCTATAAGGAATTGATGAAATGGATGCGAGGCAAGTGAAATAACAATAACAGTTGCAAAAATCAAACAATATTATAAGTGCAAAAGATAATCAAGTTCCAGGTATAAGAAAAATTCATTTCAATTCGATTCGACTCGATTCGTTCTTGGAAAATCAATTTACATATATGAAAATGCTGTAGGAGTAATGTCAGTTGATGTAACTATAATTCATATATCAATTTAATGTAAATTCTTTACATCATAAGCTGAGTAAGCAATATTTATAGAAGCTATTAAGAAACACTCTTTCTAACAATATCTTTGACTATGAATTCCAAAGTATTGCCATATATATAGATTAACTAATTTTTATTAATTTTTTATATAATTTAAATACTGTATAATTTATAATACACTAACAAATAATTATATTTATTTTGATTTTATAATAAGAAAATTTCCTTATTTATTTTTTTGCCTAATTTTAAATTAAATTTTTGATTGTCTCGACTGAACTCGGCCGAGGTGTCTCTAGGTTAAAGAGCGACTTTGTAACCTTCAGTGTGCCACAGACACAACACACCCACACCTACTCTCACACACACAGACAGAGACATACACCCCCTTTGAGGCAGTTACTGAGCCCAGACGTGGCAAAGGTTTCCCTTTTTTCTTTCATTTTTCCTCCATCTTTTTTTTCTTTCTGTTTTTTTCTTGCATATCAAATAAAAATCGCACAAAAATGTTGCAAGTGCAAAGTAAAAGTGGAAGCACGTGCATTATGCACTCACACATATACATTTACACACACAACAACTATAGCTGTGTATGTATATTTTGTAGGTTTCTGAGTGCTTCAAAACAACATTTTATAAAATGAAATCTACTTAGCATAAAAACTGATCCCGTTTTTATATCAAACGTTCAGATTAACCGCAGTCATCTTAGTTTGGTGTTAGAATAACTTGTGGCATACTCTGGCAACGCTGTTAATGTGTAGAAAGTGAAAATGAAAGAAACTTAAAGTTTAATAAACAAATGTATATTATTACTATATATCCTTTTCTTAGTCTTCCTGTCATAGTCTCAGTGAGACTTTCATCGTTGGTTTTACTTCTTGCAATTTAAAATCAAAGTTTCTTCATATTTTCTATCTTCAGATATAATTTAAGATTAAGCTATATGTACACATATATATATATATAAACTATAATTTATTCAATTTTCTTTAACAAAGTCAGAAGAAACTTCACTGTCTTCTAAGAAGTTTAAGCCCTCTACTTAAGGGTTAACATTTAGCTGAAGTGGAAACTCGCTTATGAACATAACCTCAAATGCATTCAATAATTATATTTGTCTATGAAATTGACCAAGAATTAACCTCTACACTTATGCATTAGAGTCTTGGGTCCTTGCCGAAACCTGTATCAACCCTTTTTAACAAGCTTTCAAACCTTAGGAACCTTAGCAGTAATGTCGCCATTGGCAAGTTGATGAACTGATTCAAGTACTGGGCGTGACACATAGCTACCCACAGAAGGATGTCCTATATATGTATATGTATATATATATACATATATATAAATATATATATATATATGTATATGGTTCATATTTCGCAGTAGATTGCAGCATAACATTTGCTTTCATATAAATCAAGTTACAAAATTGAATTGAGCGACCCTCTTCAAAATATTTAATACCGCAAGTGACCCCTGTCCACCACTGGCCCAACAGATCAGGACTCGTGTGACGACCAAATGGTCAAGATACACACACACATATATATACACAAACAGCCAAGGGAAGGCATTGAAACAGGATTCACACTGCCATCAAAGCTAAGCTGCAAAATCGGGTAGAAAAATGTGACAACTGAGTGTGCAACAGCAACAACAACAACGCAACTTCTAGCAATGGCAAAGGTTACGCGTGCGTACAGTTCGTGCCCATCGTCAACCGCGAACCCAACTTTGGGTCAGTAGCTGTCGACGCAAGCGCAATGATGCGGCCAAACATCATTTTGCCATATGATTTATGGACCGTGCAATAACAGTTGATTAATCATTCTGGCGCCAGTACAATTATAAGAGTAGAAAAAAATTACCGCAAACTCAATCTAAATCTAATAACTAAACACATATAAACAGATAAACATATAGATCCTTTATATATATATAGATATTTATGCATACATAATATATAGAAATACTCTTTAGGCTAAGCAAACAAATTCCAAATCAGTTTTAAGCCATGAAAATAATTACCAAAATATTTAGCCCCAATTTCATATCATTAGTTTATTTTGAATTTCTTTAAAATATTATATGAAGTTAATTAATAAATGGCTAATTTTACTTCTTAATATTCAGTATTTAACCTAACTTAAGCTACTTTTTAAATAAGTTATCAATTTGAAATCAAATCATAAAATGCTCCTACTGCAATTAGAGTTACCTCAAGTCCTGGGTATATGCAGCAGTTTTAGGTCTTAATTTCTATAATTTATTTTTTTTAAGTCTGTAATAAATTATTTTACTTTAAATAAAAACTAGTTAAGCATAAGTAATTATAAGTTATATTTATATAATTTTTTAAGAAGAGTGCAGAATAAATTACATATTTAAAGAAATTTTAAACTGCAAAACAAGAGAAAACATCGACCCTCTTTATAATTTATATATTTGTTATTGCTTTACATAACTTAAATTAAGTTTCTTATAATTAAAATCAGTATATATATATTTATCAGTTATTAAACAATTAAGTTATTTAGTTACACTAATTATAACCATTAACAGAATCTCAAAGAATCAAATAGCAAAATTTGCACGCTACTTTCTCTCCCCTGAAATCGAGGATTTGCCTTAAGTTTATGTTTGTGCTATTATTTGAATAATTATAATCTGTAGAATACTGCTTAAATTAATTTATTTAATATATATATTTTCATTTATTTAGGATTAATTTATTTTAATGTGAAATTAAGCAGTCTAAATATTTTATTTATTTATTTAAAAGCATAATAGTTAATAGTAACCTAATTGATAGCAGCTGCAAGTTTCATTGCAAATTTTTATGCATTAAATTAAAGCTATCAAAGATATTACTTAAATGATCTTATTTATATATATTTGATTTTTATTAATTTATTTTTTAACTTTAAAATAGTACAAGTTATTGATCAGCCATTAAAATAACTTTAATTTAAATAAGTTAATCCTCCCCAAAGAGCATTTCAATCAAATCAAATCAAATTAATAAATGAAAGCAAAGATATTTTATTCTGATGGGAAAGTATAAGATTTTTCTATAAAATATATGCATAAATATTATTGGAGTATTTATAATTAAAATATTATTTATTAGAATCTCTTTTCCAGCTGATATTTCGTTCTATTAATTTTCTTTGTTTTACATGAAAAATATATTATATATCATTCTATTGTGAAAACTAATAAGGGATTAAAATTAGTCGTGTTTCTTGCAATATTTTTGACTTCATTTAACTTCATTTAAAAATCTATTTCCTAGGCAATTTAATATGAATTTAGTTAAAAATTTATTTTCTTTTGTATAATTTCTATAAAATATTTTTAAGCTTTGCCTGCTTTAAGATTTTTCAATTATCGAAAATTATATATTTTTTTTTTGCTTTAATTGCCGACGGCACGTTTTAAAATTATATTTTTGATTATCTCGACTGAACTCGGCTGAGGTGTCTCTAGGTTAAAGAGCGACTTTGTAACCTTCAGTGTGCCACAGACACAACACATTCACACCTACTCTCACACACACAGACAGAGACATACGCCCCCTTTGAGGCAGTTACTGAGCCCAGACGTGGCAAAGGTTTCCCTTTTTTTCTTTCATATTTCCTCCATATTTTTTTCTTTCTGTTTTTTTCTTGCATATCAAATAAAAATCGCACAAAAATGTTGCAAGTGCAAAGTAAAAGTGTAAGCACGTGCATAATGCACTCACACTTATACACACACACACTACTATAGATGTGTATATGTATTTTGTAGGTTTCTGAGTGCTCAAAACAACATTTCATTAAATGAAATAAACTAAGCCAAAACAATTCTAAGCTTGCGGATAAATTTACAGCAAGTTAATTTTTAATATTATTTATTTTAATTTAATATATATTGCTTTACCTATTATTTTAATTTATTTATTTTTTATTTATATTTATGCCTAAATTCATGTGTATTTTTTTATTTCAATATGACTTTGTATACTCTATTATTATTATTATTATTTTTATTCTTTTTTATTACTTGTATTATTTTATATTGTTTTCATTTAATTAGTCTTAAATTTATTTACTTTATTCATTTATTATTTTATTTGATATTTTTGTTTTTTTGTTATAGCCATAACTTTTTATAATAACAACTTTTCTACATAATATTTTTTATTATATTTAGAAAATTTAATTTTGTTTTTTATTTGATTTATGTTTGTCATTAATAATTATAAATTTAAATAATTAAATATATATAATGAATATAAGTTCTAAATATAATAATTATTTTTTATTTATTATTTTTTGTAATAAATTTATTTTTTATAATTTAAAATAATTTTTACTTATTGTTTAATAAATGTTGTAAGTATTTTTTTAATTATTATTTTTTAATGAAAATCTAAAAAATAATGGCAAAATTTTCTTTATTTAAATTAAATGTAAATTTATTATAATAATAAATTAATATAAGTTGGTAGTGGAAAACTTTTAGAATGAAAGAATAATATGTTATTCCCGACAATTATACTTTTCCAATAGAATTTGGGCATATGAAAAGCTGTTGGAAAAGTCACAAAGTTGCTGGGAAGTAAAGGATAAGCTAAGGATATTCCTGAGAATATAGAAAAATGAAATAGTTCTATAGAAACTTAATATATTGCATATATCCAATTATATATATGTAAATGCATTTTAATTATTCAAACCGGTTGCTGATTATCAGCATATTACACACATACACACACAAGCATAGGTATTATATATGTATATATATATATATATATATATATATAAAGCACCGTTTCATTAACAAGTTGATTGAAATTTCCATTTCGTTGTTATAGAAGCACAAATTGTGGCATTGAAATAATAAAATAGAAAAATGACAGAGAAAGAGAAATATAATATAATTTTAAACCCGTTAGAGATGTTTATAAAAGATATGAAACTGGTTACCCGATTGTTAACTGGGTTGATTTCTATAACAACGAAATGGAAATTTCAATCAACTTGTTAATGAAACGGTGCTTTATATATATATATATATATATATATATACATATATAATACCTATGCTTGTGTGTGTATGTGTGTAATATGCTGATAATCAGCAACCGGTTTGAATAATTAAAATGCATTTACATATATATAATTGGATATATGCAATATATTAAGTTTCTATAGAACTATTTCATTTTTCTATATTCTCAGGAATATCCTTAGCTTATCCTTTACTTCCCAGCAACTTTGTGACTTTTCCAACAGCTTTTCATATGCCCAAATTCTATTGGAAAAGTATAATTGTCGGGAATAACATATTATTCTTTCATTCTAAAAGTTTTCCACTACCAACTTATATTAATTTATTATTATAATAAATTTACATTTAATTTAAATAAAGAAAATTTTGCCATTATTTTTTAGATTTTCATTAAAAAATAATAATTAAAAAAATACTTACAACATTTATTAAACAATAAGTAAAAATTATTTTAAATTATAAAAAATAAATTTATTACAAAAAATAATAAATAAAAAATAATTATTATATTTAGAACTTATATTCATTATATATATTTAATTATTTAAATTTATAATTATTAATGACAAACATAAATCAAATAAAAAACAAAATTAAATTTTCTAAATATAATAAAAAATATTATGTAGAAAAGTTGTTATTATAAAAAGTTATGGCTATAACAAAAAAACAAAAATATCAAATAAAATAATAAATGAATAAAGTAAATAAATTTAAGACTAATTAAATGAAAACAATATAAAATAATACAAGTAATAAAAAAGAATAAAAATAATAATAATAATAATAGAGTATACAAAGTCATATTGAAATGTTATTTAAATTAAAGTTATTTTAATGGCTGATCAATAACTTGTACTATTTTAAAGTTAAAAAATAAATTAATAAAAATCAAATATATATAAATAAGATCATTTAAGTAATATCTTTGATAGCTTTAATTTAATGCATAAAAATTTGCAATGAAACTTGCAGCTGCTATCAATTAGGTTACTATTAACTATTATGCTTTTAAATAAATAAATAAAATATTTACACTTTAACCCATTAAAAAAATTGCACATAAAGCCATGAATACTGCAAGGATATCCATGTCAGTTTGTTATATACAATTAGCTCTCTAGTTTGGCTGTATAATACCTAATATTTGTGATATTTTGGGGCAAAAGTTGTTTGTTTTACCGCACTAAAGTTTTCTTTAACAAAATCTACATTTAACTTAATTAAAACCAAAATTTCTTTTACATTTCCCTTAATAGCATATAACATAAAGTCGATTTAGACATATTTGAAACAAAATTTCGGTATAAAAATCAAACTTAATTTAAGTTATTTTAAAAGAGCTATAAATTTCAATACAATTTTTTTTTTGCAATATATTAATAATAATAATATTAGTATATATCAATGAAAGTGTATTTTTCAGTTTTTATTATTATTTTTTTTTTCTTTTGAGATTCTTGATGCGAGGGAGTCGCAGGTGGGCGACAACACAGCGTATACGCTATGCAGCTATGATAGCAATCTGTTGTCTATATAGTAAGCAGCACAGCTATCTTATCTATATATAAATATATATTTTTATATGAATATATATATGTATATATCTGTATAGATATGAATGTTATTGGTAGCAGTTTGTTGCTTTAAGTTATTGGTTGAGTCTGGTATACAAAATTTGTAGACTGAATTTTGGGAGAATATAGAGGTGTGTGTGTGTGTGTGTTTCTACTTGTCTGGCCAACAGAATTAATTTACATTTATTGCATGTATACATACATATATACATAAATATATATATATATATATATATATATATATATATATGTATATAAAACCATAATGTTAGCGCGCGCCCTTATTTGCATAGAGTACGCGCCGTCCATAAAACCCGGCGGCAGCAACAGGGCAGATGTTTTTGCTCACGCTGAAACTGAACCCAAGTTCAAGCCCAAACCGAAGCACAAACCAAACATAAACCCAAAATACAAACCCAAGCATATACCTTAAAATTGAACCTAAGCCCGTGCCCAAAGATATGTTTTGCCCAGGTGAAGGCGCAGTAGGTGCTGCTTGACAGCCTGCCAAATATTCTTCTCTACTGAAACCAACATGCAACAGTGGCGTATGCAAAGGGGTTAAATGTCATTTCAAAACATATACAACTAGACTAATTTAATTGATCAACTAAAAAACATTAGCCTTAATCAACATTAATAAGGAACTGAATTCAATTTCCCCCTTAGAGAGGCAAAAAAAAATATGCTCACGCCCCTGACTGGTGGAGGGGTCTCCCTCTGTGCGAGCTGTGTGGCACATAACCCAAGCAACTGTCAACTGCAAGTGAAAGTTGATTTCATATGTTTCAACTGACATATATGTCAAAAGCCTGATTAGTTGCCAACATTCAAGGATATATACTTCAATTCCTCAACTTCAACTCAACGAAATATAAAGCAAAATTTAAAAAAAATTATTTAATATTGTTGCCAGAATGTCAAAATTTATAAATAAATACTATAATTATATTTTATAAACATAATTCTAACATAATATTTATACCATAGAAAGTGATTTTAATTTTCTATTAATTAATATTTAGATATATTTATTAATAATTCCCATATCCTGCCGCAAGCGCTTTCATTGAACTAAAAGCATTTTATTTCATACAAATCAAATCAACTTTTTGCTTCTGTATAGAAAAGGGATTGATTTGGGTTAAAGAACTATATATATGCCTGATCTGAATTATATTTATTTTACTTATATATTATATATTAAGAAGTCCTTTACTCATTTTAATATTTAAACCGTTTTTGTTAACGTCTCTTGAACATCATTAAATATCCGAAAAATGTCAAAAAGATTTGACCAAATAATTTTTCAGTCTAAAGTCAAGTAGAACATAAAGTATATATACAGATTAATACATAGATATATGAATACAAATTTAAAATACATACATTAGTTTAAGTACATATATAGATCCTTTGAGTATAACTTTCACTTTGGCAACTAAACCGATCCGTTAAATTGCTCTGAATTGGTTGAATATTAAAATTAATATTTTTGGGGGCTTCTGGCAAAAATAATAAAATATATATATAACAACTTTTTACAAAAGCAACAAAATAGTTAAAAATATTATATAATAATGATAATGAGTTTATTTTTAATTAATATTTGCCCCAAAAAAGCAAATCTCTCTCGTTCTCTTACTCTCTCTTTTCTGAAAATCCATACAGAAATCGCAGCTTCTTTTGAATGAAATTTATTGTTTTGTCGTTTGGGTCATGCCACTTAATATTACTTAGATATAAATAGAATTACTTATATATAATAATATATATATATATATATATTTAGAAACATATCTTTATATAGAAGTGTATTTAATGCAAGTTTCTTACTCATTTTGCATAGTCCTGCAGGACTTTCAGGCACATCTAAAAGCTTGTTCGATGCGCTGGGCGTGTAGAATTTTCGTATTTATTCTCTCTCTGTTTTCTCTTCATGTACGTATGTGTTTATGTATCTGTGCGTATGTGGGTGTACATGTATACGTGTGTGTGTGTGTCCTTTTTGTGCTCTGCTTTAGCTGGCAATGGCAATGGCTGCTGCCCAGGATATATATACGAGAGATACTAGAATGCATACGCTGCCAATACATATGAGCTGAACCATATACATATGAGCTTGTATGTGTGTGTGTCTGTACATGTGAGGGTTGTATACTGTTATATGCTTGCATATGTATGCGTATGCGTATGTGTGTGTGTATGTGTATAATTGAGTATCAGTTTAGTGTCTGTGCGAGGACGCAAACTGCGACGACTGCGACTGAAGGCAGCCAAAGTTTTATTAATGTGGGTGGCTCTCACCCGTTGGGGTTGCTTTTTGTTGATTTAGCTGCCAAGGGGTTGGGGGCTGTTGATGTTAGCGGGTAGGCAGGGGGATATGTGATTCAGAATCAGAATGAGGGAAATTGGGAGTCGTAGCTAGAGCTGTAGCCAAAGGCTCCTTTGGTGGCTCTCCTCGCGCATTGTCTCATTTATCATGTGCACACACACGTCCTGGACAGAATGAGAGTCAGAGCGAGAAGAACAATCAGCGAATGATGGAGGCGGATGGGAGTAGAATGTGGATGGTGAAAGGATGTACATGATGTGGAAGACAAACGTAAATGGTAGAGTAGGCTAAATATGGGGAGGTTGGGTTAGAAGGTAAATGTTATCAGTGCCATTTGCAAAAACCCAAGTGAAACCCATGCGCTGCCTGAGAACCGATTGCCAACATCAATATGTATATATATATACATATACATATGTGTGGGAGTATATGTGTGTATGTATATGTGTGTGTGTATGTTAGCATCAGGTGAGGCTGAGTATGGATGCTGGGCTTTGGGCTTAAGTCTACGTTTGGGTCTGTAAAGTTTATCTTTTCAATTTGGAGCCTTTCGTGCGGACGGCAGCTCTGCCTTCAACTTGATGTGTGTTTATGGGTGTGCGGCAGTGTGTGTGTGTGTATATGTGTTGGCGGTCTAATGTATTTGTATACTAGTTGGATTAGGGTTGCTTCTGAGTACATTTTCTCGTGCTCTGCTGATGTAGCTGCTTCAGTCACAGTCGTTGTACCCGTCATTGTTGGGTCGGACAGCGTCCATATCAATCATTTCCAGACTTGGCAGCTTTTAAGGTGCTAAGTGAGTGGGCGGGGCTTAAAACCTTTTTTCATTTTTTTTATATGCTGGCACAATAGAACACACAACAGACACACACATACATGTATGTGAGTCTATTAATTTTTTATAAAGAAATTTTTGGAAATGTTTCAAAGCCAAGTCAAACAATGAGATTTGCGGGGATTTAAGCTAAATTTTAGAATTTATAGCCATTGATCTAATGTTATCGATAAATATAGCTATGTTTATCGATAACACCTTACTATAAGAA
>JBAMBS010001194.1:0-27944 GCA_037044455.1 Zygothrica quintamaculata
ATTTTGTACAAGTTGTTTCAATCGATTTACACTCACAGCGTGTGGCGTCCTCAACCTGAAAAACAAATTGAAACCCTCAAATGCACTGGAAACTATTTGCTATTTTTTTTTTCTTTTTGTTTTTTTCTTTGGGGTTTTAATAGAGTTTTTTTATATTTCAGTAACCAATAATAAAAGAAAATGAAAATAAATCAATTAAAAATAAATACCAATCGAGTAGCCAAACGATTGCATTGCACAGTGATTCATTGCAATCGAAATTTTTCAAGCCAATCCCCAGAAACCAAACAAAATCGAAACCAAAAAAAAAAACCAAAACCTTTCCCCTGTTGGTGGGCGATATGTATGTTTGTATGTCTTTATATCTAAGCAACAAAAAGACGCATCCAATTTTGAAATCATTTGCAACAACTCCTAACAAAAAGAAGAAAAAAAACAAATTAAAATTTTACGTGGGTTTCGTCGTGTGCCTAAAATAAAAATAAATATATAAAAATACAAAGACAAAAAAAAAAGAAAATTAACCAAAAGCTGAGACATGTTGAAGCGTGGGCACATCCCAAACAAATATACTCATATACATATATATATATATTTCGATTGCAGGTTGCGTTGTGTTGCATGCAGGTGTAGAAATTAACTGCAATCACTACACAGAGGGGGAATCCATCCTAAAATTAACATAAGACACATTTGCTGCTGCTGCATTTGTTTTTAGTTAATTTTTTCTTTAACATTTGAAGTCGATTATTTTCTCTCTCTTACAATCTGATAATCATAAGCTTAAAGGGCATATAAGACCAAGGAGATACCCCTTAACATACCCTTGCTCAGTATTAGTTTGAATTGATTGTAAATCATTTAAACTGAATTTATATTATATTCAAATGTTGCAAGCTTTATAACATTTTCTAGTAGATATTAAAAGGTTTCAATGCTATAACTTATAAGGTCAGACTTATCAACCACTGGCAAGTTCAAACTTTATCAGTCCCTGCATATTAGCTGAATGTTTATAGGGTATTGAATTGAAAAGATTTATGAGCATTATAAGCAAACATATAAATATATATATATACATGTTTATATATATTTATGTTGTTTATATATATATATAGACATAAAATATGGTGACCGAGTTCCGCTACATGCAGAGCGGGCGATAAAATTATAATTAACTTAATTGCAAGTGAAATTAGCTTGAAGTTTAATGATGTGCTCCATAAACTTGCAACAGTTGCTGCTGCTGGAGGGCGGGGTGTACACGCAATGATACGGATATGTTACTTTCTTTGTAGTTCAGTTCGGTTTATGTTTTACAACCTAAAGAACGAGGGTGAATACTACATGGATTTTGAATATTATTCATTATTCATGTACTGCAACTCTAATGAGACAGATAAAACCTAAAAGATTTATGATTGATGTGCTGAAGATGCTTTGGGGGGAGGTTAAGGTAAGAAGTGTAGAATTTTGTAAGCTGGAATTTCTTGAATTATATATATACATTAATATATATACTATATTATGATAGCATCTATTCACATTGTATAGAGCAAATGAATGAAAATAAATTTAAAAACTTCCCATGTGTAGCTCATTTAGTTGCCTACACTTTTTTTTTTGGGGGGTTCTACAACTTTTGCTTAAAGTGTTATGTAACGCAACCTTCATAAGAACAACAACAACAACAATAATGAGTTAAGATTGTTTATCAGTTAGTTAGTTGGTCATAGTTGGGATCTATTCATAGTTTATGTCACAACACCTTGATTTATGGAGCGTTTAACACAGCTTAACGACTTCAATTATAAGGAAAAAATATACACACACATACACACACACACAGATTCAACTTATATATGACTATATATGTTCTCTTACCAACATGTTGTTTGGCACATAATCCGGAAATTTCATATTTTTTGTCGTTATTATTTTTGTTGCTACTTTTTTTCTGTGATAAATGAAATTGTTTCTCATACAACAAACTTTGAGATAACTCAAAGCAATTACCGAATGAGAAGTTTTATTTAATTGTATGCCATATTTACAGCACTTCTTCTTCTTCTTATTAAACACATATACACTTTATATATATGAATAAACTTTTTCTTTTTTCTCTTTTTGCACTAATCTTACACTTGTTTACTTTGAAAATACATTTAAGCCAAGATATGAATACACGCAATTAGGCACTTTTGGCTAAAAAAATCTAAAAAACATAACAAAAAAATGCATTAATAATGAACAAATGGTAGCAGACGTGCGACGAGTTAAACAAATAAACAAGTGTGAAACTTAATTGCAGATAAACTCGACTATTAGATACTCTTTAATTGCAATTTAGTTTCGCTTTCTATTGCCATTTGCTGCTTAGGTAAATCTGCTATAAGAGCAGGCAAAGTCTAGTACGACACATCTTCGAATTGCTTAAAATAATGATATTGTTCAGGAATATATATATTTATATAAATATATATATATTTAAATATATTTTTATATCGTATTCATACTGTAGCTGTTGCTCTTTGCTGTTTTTTTAAAGCGTAAAAATTCCAATTGAAATTAAAATTTTAAAAGTCACGTCGAGAGCTCAAATTGAATTGAAACTGAAGTTGAAATTGAAATTGAGATTGAAACTTAATCTCAGGCTGATGTCACTTTCAGTTTGTATTCTTTTTTTTTATTTTTTTCTTTATATTTTATAAATATTTAACAATATTTCTATAATAATTGCACTTGCGGCTGAGCTAATGATTTATAAATAAACTTTAGTCGCGATTGCAGCTTAAAAGATTTATGTAAATTTATTGAGGAATTTGCGAAACAGATGTTAAAGAAATAGAAAACGCACATTTGCATATTATAACTTCTTCTTTTGTTTCTTTTATTTAGATTTTTTTTTTGGGTTTTTTATGGCAAATATTTGGAAGTGCGGAATTTACAGTAGCGACAGAAACGAGAGATATTTTGTGGTTGTTTAGTGCTGTTTAGCATATGTTTCTTTAATTTTTTTATTTATTTTTTGGTAGTAGTTTTGTCAAGTTGGCTTTAATTGACTGCCAGACATATAATATAACACAACACATATACACGTGCACTAAATTTACATGCTAATTGCCTGATACACGCACTTTAAGATACATTTAGTAGCAGTAAAAATTTCGATCGAACAGTTCAAAAGACGCAGATCGCATGCCCAATGAAGGCAATTCGAATTGTCTTCAAAAGGTGCACTATGCATTGGGGCAAATAAATGGCGTTAAAAGCCAATGACCCTAGTTAACTGCAAATTTGAAGCGCTTTACATTTGTATCTCTATCTGCAACTGCATCTGTATCCGTTGGATTATAGTTTAAAAGTGAAATGTTTGCGCCTTGCAGCTGCGCTTCACTGGCTACAGTCTATTTACTAAGTGAGTAATCACAATTTTATTTTTTTCTGCTATTTTGCTTAGTAATTGTAGTTTGCATTGATGCTAGTATTTGGGCAGCTGTCCAAGTAATTAACATTTACATTTGCACATTAACATAGGGCGTCTGTCTGTTAATTCGTATAAGTATCTTAAAGATACTTCGCGTCGTTGATTATGTTTTGTACGCTTGTCGCGCCGTCGCAGTCCGCTCACAGCAAACATTGACGTTGACGGCTTGAAACACGCTTTGAAACTATTGTAAAAATTGTGGATGGCAATTGCCATCTATATAAACAGATACAATCCAAAACCGGAGAGCGCAACGAAACGAAACGAAACGAAACAAAAACGAGACGAACATGGAAAGAAAACGATGCCGATGAAGGCAAAGCGCAAAACAAACAAGCGAATAAAAAGGCGCAAGCAAGCAGGCAGTAGGCAGGCAGCCAACGAAGCGACAACAAAGCAAAGCGTCGTGCAGTAGCTGTGCTCTCTCTCTATTCGTATGTGTGTGTGTGTGTGTGAGTAAGTGGAATTTAATGCATGTGTGTATGTATGTTGAGGCCGGAAAGCGGCAGCGAAGACAAAAATGTAAACAAACTGTAAAAAGTAAACAGCAATAATTGATAAAAAGAAAGAGAGATTTACAGATTTGCTTTTGCTGTGGATTCTATCTTTATGTGAGTGTGTGTGTGCGTGGAACCCAAAGAATTCCTTTTTCATTGATATTGCAAACACAAAGGAATTAAAGAAGGTTAAAGGGAATTTCATCATAAACTGAAATTATTGTACAATTTTCGTAGATCTACTAGAAATAAGAATATCGTATATAATATTTATAATATTATTATGTTTATTTTTATAGTTTTTAGATTGAACTCTCTTTGTTAAGAGAGTTCGTGTACATATCTGAGATTCAAAGTTGAATAAAGTTAAACATAATTTAAGGGCAACTTCAATTCAATTAAACACAATGATCCGCAGCCAGATCGGTGCACAAAAGCCAACATATCTTGACATATTAATTCAATCAAGCAAGTGCTTATTAAACGTTTTAAGTGACAAACAAAGTGTAGAAACGAAAACCAGAAGAAACGAGCTCCATTACGAAATGTGAGTGCAACAATTGCAGTTGCAGTTGCAGCCTGCAGTTTGCAGCTATACAATTGCAATTGTTGCTAGCTTTATGTATCTATATCTTTGTTTATGTCTGTTTATGTGTGTGTCTGTGTGTGTATCTGTAAGTTGTTTTTTTTTTTTTAAAGTAAGCAAGTAAATTCCATGAATTACATGTGGCACACCAAATGGAAATGTGCAAACTATGCGCAACTTTCATGAATTAAAGACAAAGCTTGAAGAGAGTGTGTCATATTATACACATACATATAGTATATAAATGATATATGTATGTATGTATATAGTATGCAGAAATATTCATTTACATGGTTTTGCCTGACAGTCGTCAACGTATCATCAATGGTGCTCACTGACAGCCACAATGACGTTGGAGATGATGACGACGATGGCGATGGCGATGGCGATGGCTATGTCGACTGCGACGGCGACGGCCTCAACTGCAACAACTGACAAACGTGCATATTTATGCAAAGTAAAAAGCAAATCGTGAAGGCAGTTGCCACTCCTAAATGGAGGCTACTCCAACAGCTAAAAGAATCAAAGATACACTACAACCAAAATACCCTTAAAATTCAAACTGCAACCGAAATCTGAGTATGTTTTGAATTTATTTAGTTGCATTTAAATAAGACTTAAATATACCCATTTCTAGCATATTTTCTAGGGTATTAAATAGAACTCAACAATGTCGATGTCGAACGCTTTTTATGTAAAATGTAAGCGACTCCACTCAATTGTCTAGAGCCGCATCTACCACTGCTGCTGGTGGTGCTGCTGGGACTGCTCTGCCTTTACTTCTATCAATAGCTTTATGTATATATCCAACTATTATGCCAACAATAGTGAATATACCAAAACTGTCTGGAATTTCTATAAAGTAGAAATACTTTATGCTCTTCTTCTACTTTTATTTCTGCTTCTTTTTCTCTTGCTTCTTCTTTATTGTACTGTGTTTTTGTTGACATTCAATTCTGGTGTGAAGTGGTGGGTAACAGCTAGTAGCTATTTGGCTATCGAAAAAACGTTTGTTTTCATGCCAAAACCCAAATAATAAATAGAAAAAAAGCATTGCCCAGATACAAATAAACAGACACTGCAGAGTATACCTCCCCCTAATGGTTATCCCCCACATAAAACTACTACCTCTGACCCTATGTTTGGCATGCTAAAACAAAGGCAAATATTACGTCGACTGTTAGTTATTGAATTGCAGAAATTGATATTGAATGTTGTTGGTCAAAATAGTTCTTAGTTTCATACGCAAACAATAGAATCAACTGTTGTTTGTTGGCTTCAAATAACAAAGGATAAACTATAAGATATCCTAGGGAATACACACCAAAAATACTAACTATAACTAGCCATATTATAGCAATACTCAAGGCAAACCTTATATACCATAACTCTATAAAAAGAAACTCATAAAAAAAAGGTTTTTGTATACCCTATCCAAGGTTTCATTAGTCTCATAGACTAATCAAAATGATTATAAACATTTTGGAAACATTTAATGAATACTTTCAAATTGTATGAGTTCAATCCCTTCATATGGTTACCAATTATTGGGTTAGACCGAAAATAACCGTAGCTAGAAACTATTCTAAGTGATCTCATTAATTTGTTCAACACCTCCTGAACTGATTTAACCTTTTTCGTTACATTTTCCAACTCAATTTATCAACATTTTCTAATGATTTTTTAATCTTTTTCGTTTCGCTGGCTGTACGCATTTTTCCAGTAATTTTTCCCAAGGAGATGCTTCAGGTAACAAAACACCAAATGAAATTTTAGGTCTGGGACAACCCTAAGCTTACCCTTAGGTACAAGCAGGTAGCCAACAACTACACTATTTTTATATATATATATAAACATGTCTGAACAGGCACAAAAGTGGATTGCAGACGAAGCAACATGTTCCACAGCATTTCATCTAAATCCTCAAGGGGAACTCTAGGTTTCTATGCAGAACAATTGATAAACAATTGACTTTACAGCAAAAACACTAAAATGCAATCAAGCGTTAACAAATGTGTATGTAAGAGTGTGTGTATGTGTATGTACTCTACCCTTGTATAGGGTTATTGGAACTGTCAGTACAAACTTTATAGAGGAGTCGGAAAAAAGTTGGCAACTCTCAGCATTTAGCCTGCCAAAAGTTGCCTTCGCATATTTATTCAATGTCAAAGTGCAAACGTAAACAACGTTTAAAATTCTTCATGGTTTTTTTTTATTTTTTTATATATTTTATGATGACACGTAATATAACATGTTTACAAATAAACTACAGTTTTTGTAACCAGTATATATGTCTGTTTAAATTGAGGGTAACTTGTATCAGGGTGGTTCACAACAGAATTCAGTTGAAGTCAACAACTTTTTGATGGTTTGTTTCATTTTTTTCCATAAAAAATAATTCTGACCATAAATAAAGTTTTTCAAGTTATTCTTGTTGCAGTCTGCTGCTTAAGTCTTCTCTTAATGCAAATAAAATCATTTAAAATATTATTCATGACCATAGGTATAATCTCAGCTAAAATTCCAAGCAAGCTCTGAAGTTTTCAAGAACTTATGCAACGCTTTGTGTGGTTCACCCTAATGTAAGTTTGTTGCAAGAGATTTGCTGCTGCTGCTGATGCCACATTTGTATGCAAGTCGGGCAGCAACATGCAAAACTTTAAACATTTGAGCACATTAACAACATCAACGTCAACAACAACAAGAGGGATCAAGGAACAAGGAAACCAGAACAGAACTGTGGCTGTTGACTTAGTTAGCAGGAGGTTATGTTGGTTACCTTGTGTTGAGCTGTAATGACAACAGGTTCTATAGACAAGTTTATGTTATCCTGTCGCACACGTATGATATACGAGCCTTACCTACGTGGTATGTATATATGAGCTGATGAACGGACCAAGGCTAAAAAGGAGCAAGGACTAACGTCAGCATAGGGGTAACCATGTTAGCTAAGTTTGAGTTTGAGGTCGTTGTGTATAAGAGCATTTCAATAACGTCATTTGCATATTGACGATTGTCACGTCCGTTTGACATGGCTTTAGGCATTCCCAGTGGGCGTGGCAAGTGACGCAATATAGTTACATAGCTGCCAAATGATGCGTCTGAGTGGTCCCATCTGTGAAGCATTTAACGAGCTCGATGTTGATGTCGACGCGACGTGTTAATGGCTGCGACATATTCGTGTTTAAAGTGCCCAAAAATTTCAGAAATTTAACTAATAGACGACATTGGCTGTAACTATCTAACAGATACAAATCGATAAAGTTAAACAATCAGTTCGATTGTATTAAAAATAAACAAAACGTCGAACTTAAATTGCCTTAAACTAACTTGCGATAGTTTGTGCTTGTGTATCTATAAGATACAAGATATGCTTGTAGGTCAATAACTCTTTGGTCGTATGTTGGCATATTTCTATGCTCATTTCTATGTTGAGTGTTTTGCTTTCTTTTGTGCGTGGTACGTGCTTCAAATACAAAATTCTAGATCTTTAGATCTTAAGATTTCATAAATTAGGCAAAGTGCCAGTGGAAGAGGCAAAATACAAAAAAGATATAATAGAAGCAAAATACCAATGCCATTGAGCACTGAGGCATGAGGCATGAGGCATGCGTCGAGAGGCCCATCAAATGCGACGCCCCTGGGTCAAATTTCCAAGTGCAGTCGAGTCTGTCCCTTTGTACGTCTATACCTCTATTTGTCCCTGCTTTGGGTTCATCTGTTTGAGTTATGTTGCGCATGCGTGCAGCGGCTTTGGAAAGTACCTCACAAAGCGGACAAAAGCATAGATGGGAGAGACAGAGAGAGAGAGTGTGGGACACATAGAGTCGTAGTAATAATGTAACATAGATTACACTCAAGTGCGCAAGTAGGTAAGGTCTTTAAACTTATCACTGCTAAAGGTCAAACTTGCTCTAGGCCCCTAAGCAACCCTGTGCCCCTTGTGAGTAAAATAAGAAAGAATACTTATTGCTCTTTAAGAACACAATCTGTGCAGTATAACAAGCATTGATTTAATGATACTTAGAACTATCTGGTATATATTTACGATATAACCTTTCAATGAGTAAAATTTACTTCATAGATTACTCCTTTAGTGGTTTTAGTTGCCTCACAAAAAGCAGATAGTTTTTTGCTATTTCCTATAGTACAAATCCTTTGCTCTAGTTACAGTTAATAGTCTCTGATATATTTGCTTTAAAGCACTCCCATTTGATACTTGCTACACATTTTTACACCTATGTCAATAACTTTCGCAGGCATTGCCCTTTGTATAAAGCTATGCCGTAGGAAATGAGAAGCTTTACATATATATACATATACATATATATAAATATATGTCCAAAGATGTCCTTTCACTTGTCATACTATGTTATACAATAGTCTCATTGCCCAGAGCAAACACTTACTCCATTTTATGTATCCTAGGTGTACCTATAAGGTGTGTGTGTGTGTGAGTGTGTGTATATTTGTATTGAGGAAAGAAAAAGGCGCAATGTAAACAGGAAACGGGATACAGACATCGGTACTGGAGATAGGACAACATGTTTCTAGTGCACACACTTCTATGCAAAGAGTAAACATTTTGAAATGAGTGTGTAATTTTCCAAGGCAAACAGCAGTTTTACACGGAAAAGTAGAAGAAAAAAAAAACAAATTGGAAAAAATGACAGAAAAAAATATAAAAAAAGGAAGCAAAGCGGAAACATGACAAACGCCTTCTGAAGTGCAAAGAAACATGCAAAATGCTGTGCGACGTGTCTAAACTGAAATAAGTTTTCCTTATTTTCCCCAATGACAAACAGAATGAAGCACAGTTTAGATTAAACACATGGAATATGATAAAAAAGAAAATATGTAAAAAAAAAAGAAAATTCAATTTAATTTTGATTGAATTTTGAAATGAATACTCATTGATCACATCTAATCTCCTACTTAAGTCAAATGTAACTCTCCTTTTAACATGTTTTAAATATATTAAAATTTCTTAACCTAGATAATATTTGACATTTGTAATAATAAGCCATATATTATAGCCATATTGTAGATATAGCAAAGTAATGTCAACAATAGAGTAATTAGATTCACTACCATATCTGGGTTATTAAGGCCACTTGATATAATAATATACATTAGATATATATATATATATAATTTCCCTTAACAACCTGTCAGTCGTTCATTGATCAAGCATTTAATTATAGCTGCAAGTCTTTAAAGTAAACAAAGTGGTTGTAGACATTAGAGAAACCCACGTTAATAATAACAATTATCTCTTGTTCAATATAAACAACAATAAGAAAAGAAAAAACTTAAAACTATGTTAAAAAATTCATAAAAATTTATGATATTTATTATAATTTATCTGGAAACTAGGTGGCAACGATAAATAACAAAACGGCAACTCTATTAAAGAAAAACCCACACACAAAAAATATTGCATGCAATTTGCTTGACTGCAATGTCACCTGGGCAAAAGTAATAATGAAAACAAATGGTTAATTGAGTACATTTTGAATAATGTGCTGTACAAATATTTAATAGTTATATACTATATATATATTTGATAAATATATATATATATATGTATATATCCCAACTTAAGCTACTGAGCAACACCTTTGCATCACCTTGAGCCCTGAAGTTGCACATTGTGTTGATGGCATTGTGGCAGCCAGCAAAATGCTTAAATAGAAAACGACTAAGAATGCATCTGTATACTGCATATAACGGACTAGAAAATATCCTATAAAATATAAAAATTACTAAACTAGAACTTTCTACTATTTATAATTAAAATCTTCAGATAGCATATCGACTCAAAATTAATGTTGATTCATAGGTTATCTCGCAGATTATCTTTATATTAAAGGTGTATATTAGTATATACTATATACAAGCATTTTACATAATATGTAGCTAGTTATTACATTTTTCATTTTTAATTGTAGGGTATCAAAAGCAGCACATCAACTTGTTGCTGTGATTCGCTTCAATGATTCTTTGAGTACAAGGCACATACTACTGTGTAATTAAGTGCCTGGTTACATAAAACTAGCCATCCATTCGACTGGAAAAATAAATGAAAAAAAAACAAACTAAAACAATAACAAGAACAACAACAATAACCATAAATAGTACACAAAGTGTGGGCCCATGGATACTACTAGATAGAGTTGTCTTTTTAGTACGTGAAGCCCTAGTTGAGCTTTTGCTGTCAGTTTTTTTTTGATATATTACGAGCAGGTACTCATAATTGTTTCTATTTCTTGTTTTATATATATGTATATGTATATATACTTCCATATTATGGCCCTTAATGGAGCACATGTCCAAGAAATGGTCAGCACTTAAGGCACTGGCCAATTAGTGGCAAGTCACATAAAGATTTAATACTCACGAATATGGCCCAAGGGCATGCGATAAAGGGCTTAAAGGAACGTTTAACTTACCTGAAATGAAACAGAAGCAAAAATTTAAATTAATTATTAAGTTAAAATAAGGTAGAAATAATTATATACTAAAAGTGTATTTATAATAATTATACAAAATAATAATAGTTATAGTTAAATTATAACAAAAAATTATGAGCTATATTTAGAACAAAAATTGCATACTAAATTTTTATTAAAAATATATGGTAGAACCTCTGAGAATATATATAAAAATATATACATGTATATTTCTGTTACATACATTGTTGTATGTCAGGTTTATATTGGAGTATCACAACAACTTTGTCTGAGTTCGATGAATCATAAACCGCTTTGTGGTTCAAACCTTTTGTTTGTATTTTGATGTGGATCTACTCCGAGTAGAAGAAAACCGATTTATATGCGAAACGTGTAAAAATAAATAAGGGAACATAAATTGAAATTCGCAGAAAGAAACAAAAAACCAAAAACCAAAAACCAAATCAAAATCAAAATCAAAAAAACTAAAAATGGAAATCTTCCCAGTCATTTGGGTTAAATTTTGCTAAATTTGCATTAAAGGTCTGTTCTGTCTGTCAGATGACTTTGCTAATGTTTTATTCAGATTTTTTTTTAGTTTGTTTTTTTTTTTTTTTGATTTGCATATAAAATTGCTTGTTGGTTTCTTTCGATTTGCTGTTTACGTATCAAATTGGGGAACCCAAAACAAATTATAAAAAAACAAAAAAAAAAAAACTTTCACATACGACGAGAGTGAAAGGTTGTCGCTATTTAAGCAAATCTTGAGATTTTAGCCACAGTCGATAAACAAGTAGTTATAAAGCTTTGATATACATAAAATTCTCATAAAATTCTCATAAAACGCTCATAAAATGGTTACAGAAATCACTAAAATATTCAACTTTGACATTTAAGTTTTGGCCAAGTGTGTCACATTATTGTTTAGAGGCATTAAAGAAGCCCACACACACACACACATACACACGCAGCAGAAGCAAATGTTAAAGGTGTGAATTTACCTATGAAAATTGTTCAACGAATCGAGATAAAAAAATAAAAACAAATATAAAATCAAAATAAATGACATGTGAAGCTTTTCTAAGTATCAAAAATTAACTTAAATTTAAGAATAAAAATTCGGCATATTTATTTTAATTTTAAAGTTTAAAAAAAATCCCAATTGATTCATGGTATAAAAATTTAATTCAAATGATTTGAGTGTATTGAACTAGAAAGTGTTTTTTTTTTAAGTTTTAATGATTTGTTTGTGTTTTGTTGTTTGATTTTATATTAATTACTGGGAGTTCATATAAAAAGCTTTTCTAAGTGCAGCTTAAAGCTTTGTCATGAGCTTTAAGTAGCAGCTTTAGTTTATTGTAATAAGAGAAAACTTTTCTACCGCCTGCACTGTTAAAGTAATAGAAATTTATTTATTGAATGGAAGTTGAATACAAAGAGCTTTCAATTTCTAATAAAAATTTTCTATAAACAAAAAATTATAAATAAATAAATTAAATATATATAAAGACTGTAAAAAAATTTATTAAATAAATAATAAAATATTTGAAAAATAATTCCCTTTTGTTAGAATTAAGTGAATCATAACAAAAGCATTTTGTACGCCAAGACAAAAAAGGTTCATTAAATGAATGCAAATTAATACGAATTTAAGTAAAAGGAAGACACAAAAAACCGCATACAAAAATGCACTAACAGGTGTTAAAAAATAATAAAAAATAATAAGAAAAGATTGTAAGGAATATATAGGAATGGTTATGCTTGATTTGATGTGAACTGAAAGCATTACGAATCGATATATCAAAATGTGTGTGAAGTTTAATTGTAATGCAAATATTTTGCCTGTTTACTTTGGGAACCTGTTTTTTGTTTCAATTTATGAATCAATATTGAAGAATTTAAGGGGTGCGGCATGCACATAAAGTTTTTTGAATAATAAAATATATATATATACATATATATCTTAAAAATACTCAGATATAATAAACTGTATACATATATGACTTCAAAAAGCACATTGCAATTCATTTCCCAATCAACTGGCGGTTGTTTATTCATGTTTTTTTGCTACTTTAAAACATAAAAGCGCGTTGTTATATACCCTGTAAATATTATGACTCAAAGGGTATATACCAGCAAAAGCCAATTAAGAACTTAATGCAACAAGTGTATGATTAGTTACTATACTTTTATATACAGTTACTTTACAGGGTATCCACTGTTATATACTTCTTATAAATTGCTTATTCTAACTTGTTGCTGTGCCACTAACTTGGTTTAGTCCAATAGTTTTGTCCGGTGGATTGTCCGGTGCTTTTTGTCGTTCATTTCGTAAGCTAACGAGTCGTGTTCATTGCTGCTGAACTAAAGGGGTTTTAGAAACGTGGGGGGTCATTGTAAAAAATGCCGTCAGATCCACATTTTTGTTGGCCAGTAGAAAAAAAACCCCAACAAAATAATAATAAATAGTAGCTAAATGCAAGTTGAACGCATTTTACACGTTTTCTTGTAGCTTGCTACGTGTGTGTCTTGTAAATGTGGCCAAGCTACGAATATGCAACGCAATTTAATTAGCAAAAAAAAAAAACGAATAAATGGTAAAAAAAACCTGGCTTAATGGAGTTAACAATTTCAAAGCTTTTGTTTTATAAGTTGTTTAACAAGTTCAGTTTTCAGTTTCAGTTACAGTTCCAGTTATAGTTTCAGTTATAGTTCCAGTTCCAATTCAAGTTCCAGTACCAGTTCAATCTTATCTAGATTGTCGCTTAAGATTTCGATTTCGATTTCAAAATGCTAATAAATCGTTGTTAATAAGCTCGTTTCAGTTAAATAGTTGAAACTATTGTGTGAATACTGTGAATGGCGGTAAAGTTGTTAATAACTTTAAGGCCTGAGAAGTAGCACAAGTCGAACAACATTTTTTTTTTCATTATATTTTACATATGTATATAGATATATATATGTAAAATATAATGAAAAAAAAAATGTTGTTCGACTTGTGCTACTTCTCAGGCCTTAAAGTTATTAACAACTTTACCGCCATTCACAGTATTCACACAATAGTTTCAACTATTTAACTGAAACGAGCTTATTAACAACGATTTATTAGCATTTTGAAATCGAAATCGAAATCTTAAGCGACAATCTAGATAAGATTGAACTGGTACTGGAACTTGAATTGGAACTGGAACTATAACTGAAACTATAACTGGAACTGTAACTGAAACTGAAAACTGAACTTGTTAAACAACTTATAAAACAAAAGCTTTGAAATTGTTAACTCCATTAAGCCAGGTTTTTTTTACCATTTATTCGTTTTTTTTTTTTGCTAATTAAATTGCGTTGCATATTCGTAGCTTGGCCACATTTACAAGACACACACGTAGCAAGCTACAAGAAAACGTGTAAAATGCGTTCAACTTGCATTTAGCTACTATTTATTATTATTTTGTTGGGGTTTTTTTTCTACTGGCCAACAAAAATGTGGATCTGACGGCATTTTTTACAATGACCCCCCACGTTTCTAAAACCCCTTTAGTTCAGCAGCAATGAACACGACTCGTTAGCTTACGAAATGAACGACAAAAAGCACCGGACAATCCACCGGACAAAACTATTGGACTAAACCAAGTTAGTGGCACAGCAACAAGTTAGAATAAGCAATTTATAAGAAGTATATAACAGTGGATATCCTGTAAAGTAACTGTATATAAAAGTATAGTAACTAATCATACACTTGTTGCATTAAGTTCTTAATTGGCTTTTGCTGGTATATACCCTTTGAGTCATAATATTTACAGGGTATATAACAACGCGCTTTTATGTTTTAAAGTAGCAAAAAAACATGAATAAACAACCGCCAGTTGATTGGGAAATGAATTGCAATGTGCTTTTTGAAGTCATATATGTATACAGTTTATTATATCTGAGTATTTTTAAGATATATATGTATATATATATATTTTATTATTCAAAAAACTTTATGTGCATGCCGCACCCCTTAAATTCTTCAATATTGATTCATAAATTGAAACAAAAAACAGGTTCCCAAAGTAAACAGGCAAAATATTTGCATTACAATTAAACTTCACACACATTTTGATATATCGATTCGTAATGCTTTCAGTTCACATCAAATCAAGCATAACCATTCCTATATATTCCTTACAATCTTTTCTTATTATTTTTTATTATTTTTTAACACCTGTTAGTGCATTGTTGTATGCGGTTTTTTGTGTCTTCCTTTTACTTAAATTCGTATTAATTTGCATTCATTTAATGAACCTTTTTTGTCTTGGCGTACAAAATGCTTTTGTTATGATTCACTTAATTCTAACAAAAGGGAATTATTTTTCAAATATTTTATTATTTATTTAATAAATTTTTTTACAGTCTTTATATATATTTAATTTATTTATTTATAATTTTTTGTTTATAGAAAATTTTTATTAGAAATTGAAAGCTCTTTGTATTCAACTTCCATTCAATAAATAAATTTCTATTACTTTAACAGTGCAGGCGGTAGAAAAGTTTTCTCTTATTACAATAAACTAAAGCTGCTACTTAAAGCTCATGACAAAGCTTTAAGCTGCACTTATAAAAGCTTTTTATATGAACTGCCAGTAATTAATATAAAATCAAACAACAAAACACAAACAAATCATTAAAACTTAAAAAAAAAACACTTTCTAGTTCAATACACTCAAATCATTTGAATTAAATTTTTATACCATGAATCAATTGGGATTTTTTTTAAACTTTAAAATTAAAATAAATATGCCGAATTTTTATTCTTAAATTTAAGTTAATTTTTGATACTTAGAAAAGCTTCACATGTCATTTATTTTGATTTTATATTTGTTTTTATTTTTTTATCTCGATTCGTTGAACAATTTTCATAGGTAAATTCACACCTTTAACATTTGCTTCTGGTGCGTGTGTATGTGTGTGTGTGTGTGGGCTTCTTTAATGCCTCTAAACAATAATGTGACACACTTGGCCAAAACTTAAATGTCAAAGTTGAATATTTTAGTGATTTCTGTAACCATTTTATGAGCGTTTTATGAGAATTTTATGAGAATTTTATGTATATCAAAGCATTATAACTACTTGTTTATCGACTGTGGCTAAAATCTCAAGATTTGCTTAAATAGCGACAACCTTTCACTCTCGTCGTATGTGAAAGTTTTTTTTTTTGTTTTTTTTTATAATTTGTTTTGGGTTCCCCAATTTGATACGTAAACAGCAAATCGAAAGAAACTAACAAGCAATTTTATATGCAAATCAAAAAAAAAAAAACAAACTAAAAAAAAATATGAATAAAACATTAGCAAAGTCATCTGACAGACAGAACAGACCTTTAATGCAAATTTAGCAAAATTTAACCCAAATGACTGGGAAGATTTCCATTTTTAGTTTTTTTGATTTTGATTTTGATTTGGTTTTTGGTTTTTGGTTTTTTGTTTCTTTCTGCGAATTTCAATTTATGTTCCCTTATTTATTTTTACACGTTTCGCATATAAATCCGTTTTCTTCTACTCGGAGTAGATCCACATCAAAATACAAACAAAAGGTTTGAACCACAAAGCGGTTTATGATTCATCGAACTCAGACAAAGTTGTTGTGATACTCCAATATAAACCTGACATACAACAATGTATGTAACAGAAATATACATGTATATATTTTTATATATATTCTCAGAGGTTCTACCATATATTTTTAATAAAAATTTAGTATGCAATTTTTGTTCTAAATATAGCTCATAATTTTTTGTTATAATTTAACTATAACTATTATTATTTTGTATAATTATTATAAATACACTTTTAGTATATAATTATTTCTACCTTATTTTAACTTAATAATTAATTAAAATTTTTGCTTCTGTTTCATTTCAGGTAAGTTAAACGTTCCTTTAAGCCCTTTATCGCATGCCCTTGGGCCATATTCGTGAGTATTAAATCTTTATGTGACTTGCCACTAATTGGCCAGTGCCTTAAGTGCTGACCATTTCTTGGACATGTGCTCCATTAAGGGCCATAATATGGAAGTATATATACATATACATATATATAAAACAAGAAATAGAAACAATTATGAGTACCTGCTCGTAATATATCAAAAAAAAACTGACAGCAAAAGCTCAACTAGGGCTTCACGTACTAAAAAGACAACTCTATCTAGTAGTATCTATGGGCCCACACTTTGTGTACTATTTATGGTTATTGTTGTTGTTGTTGTTCTTGTTATTGTTTTAGTTTGTTTTTTTTTCATTTATTTTTCCAGTCGAATGGATGGCTAGTTTTATGTAACCAGGCACTTAATTACACAGTAGTATGTGCCTTGTACTCAAAGAATCATTGAAGCGAATCACAGCAACAAGTTGATGTGCTGCTTTTGATACCCTACAATTAAAAATTAAAAATGTAATAACTAGCTACATATTATGTAAAATGCTTGTATATAGTATATACTAATATACACCTTTTATATAAAGATAATCTGCGAGATAACCTATGAATCAACATTAATTTTGAGTCGATATGCTATCTGAAGATTTTAATTATAAATAGTAGAAAGTTCTAGTTTAGTAATTTTTATATTTTATAGGATATTTTCTAGTCCGTTATATGCAGTATACAGATGCATTCTTAGTCGTTTTCTATTTAAGCATTTTGCTGGCTGCCACAATGCCATCAACACAATGTGTAACTTCAGGGCTCAAGGTGATGCAAAGGTGTTGCTCAGTAGCTTAAGTTGGGATATATACATATATATATATATATTTATCAAATATATATATAGTATATAACTATTAAATATTTGTACAGCACATTATTCAAAATGTACTCAATTAACCATTTGTTTTCATTATTACTTTTGCCCAGGTGACATTGCAGTCAAGCAAATTGCATGCAATATTTTTTGTGTGTGGGTTTTTCTTTAATAGAGTTGCCGTTTTGTTATTTATCGTTGCCACCTAGTTTCCAGATAAATTATAATAAATATCATAAATTTTTATGAATTTTTTAACATAGTTTTAAGTTTTTTCTTTTCTTATTGTTGTTTATATTGAACAAGAGATAATTGTTATTATTAACGTGGGTTTCTCTAATGTCTACAACCACTTTGTTTACTTTAAAGACTTGCAGCTATAATTAAATGCTTGATCAATGAACGACTGACAGGTTGTTAAGGGAAATTATATATATATATATATATCTAATGTATATTATTATATCAAGTGGCCTTAATAACCCAGATATGGTAGTGAATCTAATTACTCTATTGTTGACATTACTTTGCTATATCTACAATATGTCTATAATCCATTTATGGCTTATTATTACAAATGTCAAATATTATCTAGGTTAAGGAATTTTAATATATTTAAAACATGTTAAAAGGAGACTTAAGTAGGAGATTAGATGTGATCAATGAGTATTCATTTCAAAATTCAATCAAAATTAAATTGAATTTTCTTTTTTTTTTACATATTTTCTTTTTTATCATATTCCATGTGTTTAATCTAAACTGTGCTTCATTCTGTTTGTCATTGGGGAAAATAAGGAAAACTTATTTCAGTTTAGACACGTCGCACAGCATTTTGCATGTTTCTTTGCACTTCACAAGGCGTTTGTCATGTTTCCGCTTTGCTTCCTTTTTTTATATTTTTTTGCTGTCATTTTTTCCAATTTGTTTTTTTTTTTTCTTCTGCTTTTCCATGTAAAACTGCTGTTTGCCTTGGAAAATTACACACTCATTTCAAAATGTTTACTCTTTGCATAGAAGTGTGTGCACTAGAAACATGTTGTCCTATCTCCAGTACCGATGTCTGTATCCCGTTTCCTGTTTACATTGCGCCTTTTTCTTTCCTCAATACAAATATACACACACTCACACACACACACACACTTATACGTACACCTAGGATACATAAAATGGAGTAAGTGTTTGCTCTGGGCAATGAGACTATTGTATAACATAGTATGACAAGTGAAAGGACATCTTTGGACATATATTTATATATATGTATATGTATATATATGGAAAGCTTCTCATTTCCTACGGCATAGCTTTATACAAAGGGCAATGCCTGCGAAAGTTATTGACATAGGTGTAAAAATGTGTAGCAAGTATCAAATGGGAGTGCTTTAAAGCAAATATATCAGAGACTATTAACTGTAACTAGAGCAAAGGATTTGTACTACAGGAAATAGCAAAAAAGTATCTGCTTTTTGTGAGGCAACTAAAACCACTAAAGGAGTAAATTTTACTCATTGAAAGGTTATATCGTAAATATATACCAGATAGTTCTAAGTATCATTAAATCAATGCTTGTTATACTGCACAGATTGTGTTCTTAAAGAGCAATAAGTATTCTTTCTTATTTTACTCACAAGGGGCACAGGGTTGCTTAGGGGCCTAGAGCAAGTTTGACCTTTAGCAGTGATAAGTTTAAAGACCTTACCTACTTGCGCACTTGAGTGTAATCTATGTTACATTATTACTACGACTTTATGTGTCCCACTCTCTCTCTCTCTCTCTCTGTCTCTCCCATCTATGCTTTTGTCCGCTTTGTGAGGTACTTTCCAAAGCCGCTGCACGCATGCGCAACATAACTCAAACAGATGAACCCAAAGCAGGGACAAATAGAGGTATAGACGTACAAAGGGACAGACTCGACTGCACTTGGAAATTTGACCCAGGGGCGTCGCATTTGATGGGCCTCTCGACGCATGCCTCATGCCTCATGCCTCAGTGCTCAATGGCATTGGTATTTTGCTTCTATTATATCTTTTTTGTATTTTGCCTCTTCCACTGGCACTTTGCCTAATTTATGAAATCTTAAGATCTAAAGATCTAGAATTTTGTATTTGAAGCACGTACCACGCACAAAAGAAAGCAAAACACTCAACATAGAAATGAGCATAGAAATATGCCAACATACGACCAAAGAGTTATTGACCTACAAGCATATCTTGTATCTTATAGATACACAAGCACAAACTATCGCAAGTTAGTTTAAGGCAATTTAAGTTCGACGTTTTGTTTATTTTTAATACAATCGAACTGATTGTTTAACTTTATCGATTTG
Organism: Zygothrica quintamaculata; assembly: GCA_037044455.1. Classification (NCBI taxonomy): domain Eukaryota; kingdom Metazoa; phylum Arthropoda; class Insecta; order Diptera; family Drosophilidae; genus Zygothrica; species Zygothrica quintamaculata. Next base: position 20,123 of record JBAMBS010001194.1, read on the forward strand.
TATCTGTTAGATAGTTACAGCCAATATCGTCTATTAGTTAAATTTCTGAAATTTTTGGGCACTTTAAACACGAATATGTCGCAGCCATTAACACGTCGCGTCGACATCAACATCGAGCTCGTTAAATGCCCCACAGATGGGACCACTCAGACGCATCATTTGGCAGCTATGTAACTATATTGCGTCACTTGCCACGCCCACTGGGAATGCCTAAAGCCATGTCAAAGGACGTGACAATCGTCAATATGCAAATGACGTTATTGAAATGCTCTTATACACACGACCTCAAACTCAAACTTAGCTAACATGACTACCCCTATGCTGACGTTAGTGCTTGCTCCTTTTTAGCCTTGGTCCGTTCATCAGCTCATATATACATACCACGTAGGTAAGGCTCGTATATCATACGTGTGCGACAGGATAACATAAACTTGTCTATAGAACCTGTTGTCATTACAGCTCAACACAAGGTAACCAACATAACCTCCTGCTAACTAAGTCAACAGCCACAGTTCTGTTCTGGTTTCCTTGTTCCTTGATCCCTCTTGTTGTTGTTGACGTTGATGTTGTTAATGTGCTCAAATGTTTAAAGTTTTGCATGTTGCTGCCCGACTTGCATACAAATGTGGCAGCAGCAGCAGCAGCAAATCTCTTGCAACAAACTTACATTAGGGTGAGCCACACAAAGCGTTGCATAAGTTCTTGAAAACTTCAGAGCTTGCTTGGAATTTTAGCTGAGATTATACCTATGGTCATGAATAATATTTTAAATGATTTTATTTGCATTAAGAGAAGACTTAAGCAGCAGACTGCAACAAGAATAACTTGAAAAACTTTATTTATGGTCAGAATTATTTTTTATGGAAAAAAATGAAACAAACCATCAAAAAGTTGTTGACTTCAACTGAATTCTGTTGTGAACCACCCTGATACAAGTTACCCTCAATTTAAACAGACATATATACTGGTTACAAAAACTGTAGTTTATTTGTAAACATGTTATATTACGTGTCATCATAAAATATATAAAAAAATAAAAAAAAACCATGAAGAATTTTAAACGTTGTTTACGTTTGCACTTTGACATTGAATAAATATGCGAAGGCAACTTTTGGCAGGCTAAATGCTGAGAGTTGCCAACTTTTTTCCGACTCCTCTATAAAGTTTGTACTGACAGTTCCAATAACCCTAAACAAGGGTAGAGTACATACACATACACACACTCTTACATACACATTTGTTAACGCTTGATTGCATTTTAGTGTTTTTGCTGTAAAGTCAATTGTTTATCAATTGTTCTGCATAGAAACCTAGAGTTCCCCTTGAGGATTTAGATGAAATGCTGTGGAACATGTTGCTTCGTCTGCAATCCACTTTTGTGCCTGTTCAGACATGTTTATATATATATATATAAAAATAGTGTAGTTGTTGGCTACCTGCTTGTACCTAAGGGTAAGCTTAGGGTTGTCCCAGACCTAAAATTTCATTTGGTGTTTTGTTACCTGAAGCATCTCCTTGGGAAAAATTACTGGAAAAATGCGTACAGCCAGCGAAACGAAAAAGATTAAAAAATCATTAGAAAATGTTGATAAATTGAGTTGGAAAATGTAACGAAAAAGGTTAAATCAGTTCAGGAGGTGTTGAACAAATTAATGAGATCACTTAGAATAGTTTCTAGCTACGGTTATTTTCGGTCTAACCCAAGAATTGGTAACCATATGGAGGGATTGAACTCATACAATTTGAAAGTATTCATTAAATGTTTCCAAAATGTTTATAATCATTTTGATTAGTCTATGAGACTAATGAAACCTTGTATAGGGTATACAAAAACCTTTTTTTTATGAGTTTCTTTTTATAGAGTTATGGTATATAAGGTTTGCCTTGAGTATTGCTATAATATGGCTAGTTATAGTTAGTATTTTTGGTGTGTATTCCCTAGGATATCTTATAGTTTATCCTTTGTTATTTGAAGCCAACAAACAACAGTTGATTCTATTGTTTGCGTATGAAACTAAGAACTATTTTGACCAACAACATTCAATATCAATTTCTGCAATTCAATAACTAACAGTCGACGTAATATTTGCCTTTGTTTTAGCATGCCAAACATAGGGTCAGAGGTAGTAGTTTTATGTGGGGGATAACCATTAGGGGGAGGTATACTCTGCAGTGTCTGTTTATTTGTATCTGGGCAATGCTTTTTTTCTATTTATTATTTGGGTTTTGGCATGAAAACAAACGTTTTTTCGATAGCCAAATAGCTACTAGCTGTTACCCACCACTTCACACCAGAATTGAATGTCAACAAAAACACAGTACAATACAGAAGAAGCAAGAGAAAAAGAAGCAGAAATAAAAGTAGAAGAAGAGCATAAAGTATTTCTACTTTATAGAAATTCCAGACAGTTTTGGTATATTCACTATTGTTGGCATAATAGTTGGATATATACATAAAGCTATTGATAGAAGTAAAGGCAGAGCAGTCCCAGCAGCACCACCAGCAGCAGTGGTAGATGCGGCTCTAGACAATTGAGTGGAGTCGCTTACATTTTACATAAAAAGCGTTCGACATCGACATTGTTGAGTTCTATTTAATACCCTAGAAAATATGCTAGAAATGGGTATATTTAAGTCTTATTTAAATGCAACTAAATAAATTCCAAACATACTCAGATTTCGGTTGCAGTTTGAATTTTAAGGGTATTTTGGTTGTAGTGTATCTTTGATTCTTTTAGCTGTTGGAGTAGCCTCCATTTAGGAGTGGCAACTGCCTTCACGATTTGCTTTTTACTTTGCATAAATATGCACGTTTGTCAGTTGCTGCAGTTGAGGCCGTCGCCGTCGCAGTCGACATAGCCATCGCCATCGCCATCGTCGTCATCATCTCCAACGTCATTGTGGCTGTCAGTGAGCACCATTGATGATACGTTGACGACTGTCAGGCAAAACCATGTAAATGAATATTTCTGCATACTATATACATACATACATATATCATTTATATACTATATGTATGTGTATAATATGACATACTCTCTTCAAGCTTTGTCTTTAATTCATGAAAGTTGCGCATAGTTTGCACATTTCCATTTGGTGTGCCACATGTAATTCATGGAATTTACTTGCTTACTTTAAAAAAAAAAAAAAACAACTTACAGATACACACACACTCACACACACATAAACAGACATAAACAAAGATATAGATACATAAAGCTACCAACAATTGCAATTGTATAGCTGCAAACTGCAGGCTGCAACTGCAACTGCAATTGTTGCACTCACATTTCGTAATGGAGCTCGTTTCTTCTGGCTTTCGTTTCTACACTTTGTTTGTCACTTAAAACGTTTAATAAGCACTTGCTTGATTGAATTAATATGTCAAGATATGTTGGCTTTTGTGCACCGATCTGGCTGCGGATCATTGTGTTTAATTGAATTGAAGTTGCCCTTAAATTATGTTTAACTTTATTCAACTTTGAATCTCAGATATGTACACGAATTCTCTTAACAAAGAGAGTTCAATCTAAAAACTATAAAAATAAACATAATAATATTATAAATATTATATACGATATTCTTATTTCTAGTAGATCTACGAAAATTGTACAATAATTTCAGTTTATGATGAAATTCCCTTTAACCTTCTTTAATTCCTTTGTGTTTGCAATATCAATGAAAAAGGAATTCTTTGGGTTCCACGCACACACACACTCACATAAAGATAGAATCCACAGCAAAAGCAAATCTGTTAATCTCTCTTTCTTTTTATCAATTATTGCTGTTTACTTTTTACAGTTTGTTTACATTTTTGTCTTCGCTGCCGCTTTCCGGCCTCAACATACATACACACATGCATTAAATTCCACTTACTCACACACACACACACACACACACATACGAATAGAGAGAGAGCACAGCTACTGCACGACGCTTTGCTTTGTTGTCGCTTCGTTGGCTGCCTGCCTACTGCCTGCTTGCTTGCGCCTTTTTATTCGCTTGTTTGTTTTGCGCTTTGCCTTCATCGGCATCGTTTTCTTTCCATGTTCGTCTCGTTTTTGTTTCGTTTCGTTTCGTTTCGTTGCGCTCTCCGGTTTTGGATTGTATCTGTTTATATAGATGGCAATTGCCATCCACAATTTTTACAATAGTTTCAAAGCGTGTTTCAAGCCGTCAACGTCAACGTTTGCTGTGAGCGGACTGCGACGGCGCGACAAGCGTACAAAACATAATCAACGACGCGAAGTATCTTTAAGATACTTATACGAATTAACAGACAGACGCCCTATGTTAATGTGCAAATGTAAATGTTAATTACTTGGACAGCTGCCCAAATACTAGCATCAATGCAAACTACAATTACTAAGCAAAATAGCAGAAAAAAATAAAATTGTGATTATTCACTTAGTAAATAGACTGTAGCCAGTGAAGCGCAGCTGCAAGGCGCAAACATTTCACTTTTAAACTATAATCCAACGGATACAGATGCAGTTGCAGATAGAGATACAAATGTAAAGCGCTTCAAATTTGCAGTTAACTAGGGTCATTGGCTTTTAACGCCATTTATTTGCCCCAATGCATAGTGCACCTTTTGAAGACAATTCGAATTGCCTTCATTGGGCATGCGATCTGCGTTTTTTGAACTGTTTGATCGAAATTTTTACTGCTACAAAATGTATCTTAAAGTGCGTGTATCAGGCAATTAGCATGTAAATTTCGTGCACGTGTATATGTGTTGTGTTATGTTATATGTCTGGCAGTCAATTAAAGCCAACTTGACAAAACTACTACCAAAAAATAAATAAAAAAATTAAAGAAACATATGCTAAACAGCACTAAACAACCACAAAATATCTCTCGTTTCTGTCGCTACTGTAAATTCCGCACTTCCAAATATTTGCCATAAAAAACCCAAAAAAAAAAAATTTAAATAGAAGAAACAAAAGAAGAAGTTATAATATGCAAATGTTCGTTTTCTATTTCTTTAACATCTGTTTCGCAAATTCCTCAATAAATTTACATAAATCTTTTAAGCTGCAATCGCGACTAAAGTTTATTTATAAATCATTAGCTCAGCCGCAAAGTGCAATTATTATAAAAATATTGTTAAATATTTATAAAATATAAAGAAAAAAATAAAAAAATAGAATACAAACTGAAAGTGACATCAGCCTGAGATTAAGTTTCAATCTCAATTTCAATTTCAACTTCAGTTTCAATTCAATTTGAGCTCTCGACGTGACTTTTAAAATTTTAATTTCAATTGGAATTTTTACGCTTTAAAAAAACAGCAAAGAGCAACAGCTACAGTATGAATACGATATAAAAATATATTTAAATATATATATATTTATATAAATATATATATTCCTGAACAACATCATTATTTTAAGCAATTCGAAGATGTGTCGTACTAGACTTTGCCTGCTCTTATAGCAGATTTACCTAAGCAGCAAATGGCAATAGAAACCGAAACTAAATTGCAATTAAAGAGTATCTAATAGTCGAGTTTATCTGCAATTAAGTTTCACACTTGTTTATTTGTTTAACTCGTCGCACGTCTGCTACCATTTGTTCATTATTAATGCATTTTTTTGTTATATTTTTTAGATTTTTTTAACCAAAAGTGCCTAATTGCGTGTATTCATATCTTGGCTTAAATGTATTTTCAAAGTAAACAAGTGTAAGATTAGTGCAAAAAGAGAAAAAAGAAAAAGTTTATTCATATATATAAAGTGTATATGTGTTTAATAAGAAGAAGAAGAAGTGCTGTAAATATGGCATACAATTAAATAAAACTTCTCATTCGGTAATTGCTTTGAGTTATCTCAAAGTTTGTTGTATGAGAAACAATTTCATTTATCACAGAAAAAAAGTAGCAACAAAAATAATAACGACAAAAAATATGAAATTTCCGGATTATGTGCCAAACAACATGTTGGTAAGAGAACATATATAGTCATATATAAGTTGAATCTGTGTGTGTGTGTATGTGTGTGTATATTTTTTCCTTATAATTGAAGTCGTTAAGCTGTGTTAAACGCTCCATAAATCAAGGTGTTGTGACATAAACTATGAATAGATCCCAACTATGACCAACTAACTAACTGATAAACAATCTTAACTCATTATTGTTGTTGTTGTTGTTGTTGTTGTTGTTCTTATGAAGGTTGCGTTACATAACACTTTAAGCAAAAGTTGTAGAACCCTCCAAAAAAAAAAGTGTAGGCAACTAAATGAGCTACACATGGGAAGTTTTTAAATTTATTTTCATTCATTTGCTCTATACAATGTGAATAGATGCTATCATAATATAGTATATATATTAATGTATATATATAATTCAAGAAATTCCAGCTTACAAAATTCTACACTTCTTACCTTAACCTCCCCCCAAAGCATCTTCAGCACATCAATCATAAATCTTTTAGGTTTTATCTGTCTCATTAGAGTTGCAGTACATGAATAATGAATAATATTCAAAATCCATGTAGTATTCACCCTCGTTCTTTTGGTTGTAAAACATAAACCGAACTGAACTACAAAGAAAGTAACATATCCGTATCATTGCGTGTACACCCCGCCTTCCAGCAGCAGCAACTGTTGCAAGTTTATGGAGCACATCATTAAACTTCAAGCTAATTTCACTTGCAATTAAGTTAATTATAATTTTATCGCCCGCTCTGCATGTAGCGGAACTCGGTCACCATATTATATGTCTATATATATATATATAAACAACATAAATATATATAAACATGTATATATATATTTATATGTTTGCTTATAATGCTCATAAATCTTTTCAATTCAATACCCTATAAACATTCAGCTAATATGCAGGGACTGATAAAGTTTGAACTTGCCAGTGGTTGATAAGTCTAACCTTAAAACCTTTTAATATCTACAAGAAAATGTTATAAAGCTTGCAACATTTGAATATAATATAAATTCAGTTTGAATGATTTACAATCAATTCAAACTAATACTGAGCAAGGGTATGTTAAGGGGTATCTCCTTGGTCTTATATGCCCTTTAAGCTTATGATTATCAGATTGTAAGAGAGAGAAAATAATCGACTTCAAATGTTAAAGAAAAAATTAACTAAAAACAAATGCAGCTGCAGCAAATGTGTCTTATGTTAATTTTAGGATGGATTCCCCCTCTGTGTAGTGATTGCAGCTAATTTCTACACCTGCATGCAACACAACGCAACCTGCAATCGAAATATATATATATGTATGTATATGAGTATATTTGTTTGGGATGTGCCCACGCTTCAACATGTCTCAGCTTTTGGTTAATTTTCTTTTTTTTTGTCTTTGTATTTTTATATATTTATTTTTATTTTAGGCACACGACGAAACCCACGTAAAATTTTAATTTGTTTTTTTCTTCTTTTTGTTAGGAGTTGTTGCAAATGATTTCAAAATTGGATGCGTCTTTTTGTTGCTTAGATATAAAGACATACAAACATACATATCGCCCACCAACAGGGGAAAGGTTTTGGTTTTTTTTTTGGTTTCGATTTTGTTTGGTTTCTGGGGATTGGCTTGAAAAATTTCGATTGCAATGAATCACTGTGCAATGCAATCGTTTGGCTACTCGATTGGTATTTATTTTTAATTGATTTATTTTCATTTTCTTTTATTATTGGTTACTGAAATAAAAAAACTCTATTAAAACCCCAAAGAAAAAACCAAAAAGAAGAAAAAAATAGCAAATAGTTTCCAGTGCATTTGAGGGTTTCAATTTGTTTTTCAGGTTGAGGACGCCACACGCTGTGAGTGTAAATCGATTGAAACAACTTGTACAAAAT
>JBAMBS010001195.1:0-20000 GCA_037044455.1 Zygothrica quintamaculata
CCACACAATGCTCGTCTAACATTGCTTCTCCAATGCTCAGTAGAGCTGCTTCCGTAATAGCGCCGAGCATCCTCTCCCCAACTAAAGCGATATTAAGCACAGTGGCCGAGCCCATATCTGTTACCACTTGGCAGGATGTCTCCTTTAGACCGGGTAAAGGAGCAAATAAAAAAAGAACCGGCGTGGCCCTCTCTCCCAAATTAGCGCACAAAAAGCTGGCCTCTGTACAGCCAGAGACAATCTCCACTAACCGCTTCCAAGCCCTAAGTGACGAGGATGAAATGGACACTGACCCTGTCACCACTAGTGATGATGATCAGCCCTGCTCTTCAAACACCGCCATCAAAAGTAAAATTAAAAAAACAGGACTGAAAACACATTCGGCAGGTGCACTTGCCCCCAATACCCCGATAACAAGCGGTCGCTCGAAGGTACCCAGAATGCTGTTCCCAAACATCCTAAATATTCAGTTATTTCGCAAAGAATTGGATGACATCGTAAGTGATGGCTACACCATTAAAGCCCTGAACTCGGGAGACTGTGCTGTGCAGTGCAACTCCCCTGACGCATACAGAGTGGTGGCCCGACACTTTCTTGGGAAAGGCACCCTTTTCCATCACCACCAACTACCCGAAGACCGCGCTTTTAGAACGGTTATGCGCAATATTCATCACGGGGTCCCATCGGAGGACATTATTGCTGCTCTTCAGGATGAAGGTCACACCGTTTTACGGGTATACACCCCGCGCGGCAAGGCGACCTCTCTGCCACTTAACTTAAGATTTATTGATCTTAAGAAAGCGGATAGCAACAAGCTGCTTAAAAACTTATCTGTGGTCTGCAGTCATAGGGTGACCTGGGAGAAACCCCGTAAGCAATCGGAGCCTGTGCAATGCCATCGGTGCCAAGGCTATGGTCATACCAAGGCTTATTGCTCCCGGCACTTCATATGTAGAGAATGCGGTGAAAACCACCCCACTCTGGAATGTAAGCTCCTAGTAGACGATGCTAGGTGCTGTTACCATTGCGGTGGCCCCCACGCAGCTAATTTCAAAGGCTGTAGAAAATTTATCACAGAGGCATCTAGTCGTCAGCGCAAAAACAACCCATCGACTGTGATTAAGCCAACAATCACACATAAACCCCTTACACTCGCATACGGAGTTGGTAAACCATCGTTTGCAAACGTCGCTCGTGGTAGCCAGCCAATTGCCCAGCGTCCAAATCAGACAGAAAATGCCCCGGCTGATACCGTCCCACTTGCCAGTGCCAACCTGGATGCCAAGCTAGAGCAGCTTTTCACTCGGCTCGACAGGATGATGTCGTTGGTAGAAACTCTAATGCAAGCGCTCCTACAGACGCGCACCATCCATTCTGCTCCTCATAATGGGTCTCATTAGAGTAGCAGCCTGGAACGCTAACGGGGCCTCGTCAAAGACCAACGAGATCCTGGCCTTCATCGAGCTCCACGACATCGACGTACTGCTGCTATCAGAATCCCACTTTAACTCCCGTTCCACATTTAGACTTCCCGGTTTTACTCTACATGCTGCGAACTTCCCGGATGACACCCAGCGCGGAGGGGCGGCCATATTAGTACGATCATCTATCTCCCACCAACCTTTTTGCACAATATCGGAGGACCACATACAGGCAGCAGGTATTCAGCTAACGTCAAACAGAGGCAACTTCAATATTGTCTCTGTATACTGCCCCTCACCCTTTAGGTGGACGGATGCTGTAATTGTGTCCTTCCTCACTCAGCTCGGCACCAAGTTTCTGGCGGCAGGCGACTGGAACGCAAAACACAGTTGGTGGGGCAACCAGAGAACCTACACCAGAGGAAGGTTGCTATTTTCTGCACTGATAAATGGAGGCATCGACGTTGTCGCAACTGGCGAAACTACTCGCTACCCTTATCGTGTTACCGACACTCAAAGTGCAATCGACTTCGGCATATCTAAGGGCTTCAGGCAGCAGCAAATCAGAGTACAAGTGCTGACAGAACTGTCTTCTAATCACCTGCCGCTGCTTTTTGAGATAGAGGAAGACGCACAATTGTTCAAAGGCGTCCAAAAAATGTTGCCACCACATGCAAACATTGAGATTTTCAAGCAGTACATTGATGCCATCGTTGAGCTTAATGCTCCCACTGACACCTGCAGTGAGCTTGAAGCTTTTGTCGACCACCTTACTTCTACAATTACTGAAGCGGCACGGCAGGCCACTCCAACTCCACGCCAACCTGGTCCCACGACCGTCAGGACAGCATCAATTTTGAACCCAGAGGCAAGGGATCTGCTTACCCACAAAAGGCGTCTCAGAAGGCAATATATTGCGACAGGTGACCTCGATATAAAACGGCAGTAGTCAAGCGTCACAAACAGATTATACCGTCTACTAGCTAATAATCGGCGTGAAAACCTTAATACTCTGCTGGAAGGAACTGGTGCTGATGACAACAGCTACTTCTCGATCTGGACGCTGACGAGAGGAATTAGACGCCAGGCTTTATCCCAATCGCCTATACTGAATCAGAGTGGCGTCTGGCTCAAGACGGATGGTGATAAAGCTGCGTTAGCTTTGCTCGTCATCTTCGATCAACTTTCACGCCCTTCAGTCTAACGGACGATTCTCATCGCGAAAGCATTGCCGCCGAACTTCAAGCACCATCTGCACCGGCCCGACACATGAGGCATACCACCCTGCAAGAAGTCTCTATGCAACTCAAGGCATTGAAATTGAAAAAGACCCCTGGGTACGATGGCTTCGACAACCGTGCAGCAAAATCTCTGCCTCGCAAAGGAATCCTTGCTTTGGTAAAAATTTTCAATGCTATGTTTACACTAGGGCACTTTCCTACACAATGGAAGCATGCGCGGATTGTTATGATCCCCAAACCTAATAAACCTCCTGCCCAGATTGAGTCCTACCGCCCAATAAGCCTGTTGGCAACCTTCTCCAAAATATTTGAACGAATTCTGCTAACTCGACTGATGGAGCTGCCACAAATAAGAGGCCACTTACCGCAACACCAATTTGGCTTCAGGAAATCCCACGGTTGCCCCGAGCAAATTCATCGCCTCGTCAATCAAATAACGCGTGGTTTCGAGCAGAAGCTTTACACAGTCGGCGTCTTTCTGGATGTGAAGCAAGCGTTCGATAAGGTGTGGCACGAAGGCTTGTTATTTAAATTAAAAGACCTGCTCCCCGCTCCCCATTACACGATCCTGAAATCATTTATAACCGACAGGACTTTTGAGGTAGCAATCCGAGATGCTCGATCCAACCCTGAACAGATACATGCAGGAGTTCCTCAGGGAAGTGTGCTCGGTCCCTTCCTGTACACCCTGTATACTGCTGACATGCCACCGCCTGATAACAACGCTGATGAAACCCTCCCGGCTCAGCTCCTACTGGCTACGTATGCTGATGATACTGCCATGCTGGCGTCTCATCCCACTCTGGAGAATTCTATTAACGCAGTTCAGGAATGGCTCCATTCTATGGAGCAATGGTGTGCAAAATGGAACATCGCTATAAACTCCGCTAAATCAGCATGCGCCACGTTTTCGCTAAGACGTGGTACCGTGCTCCGGGCTCAGCTTCAACGGTGAAGCTATCTTCAACCGAACTGCACACTGCTACCTTGGTGTGCATCTGGACAAAAAGCTGAGTTGGAAAAATCATATTCTAGCGGTGAGAGCTAAAACAACAATTAAAATGAAAAAGCTGGATTGGCTACTCAGCTCTAAAAAGCTGCAAGTTGCTACCAAGTCGCTAATTATAAAAACAATTTTAACACCGACTTGGTCATACGCCATTCAAGTTTGGGGCACTGCTTGCAGAAGCCTACTTAATAGGCTCAGGGTACTTCAGTCTAAAGCTGTAAGAACTGCTTCTGGGCTTCCCTGGTACGTCACCAATCGAGTAATCGAAAAAGACCTGAAGCTGGTGTTTAGATCAACCATCATAGCAGCCGTTATGCCGAAAGACTTTTGGCTCACCCGAATCCATTGGCGAATCAACTGACCGAGCCTCTACCCCATGGTCGTCTGATGAGAGTTAATCCAAGCGATTTGCCTTCGCGAACATTTAGTTAAATTTTTCCAACATTTGTAAATAATTTCTTTATATTTTTTCTTTAGTTTTAGGGAAACTATTGTTTCCAAAAAATTCTTGTTACCCCCCGTTAAGTTAAGCTCAAATTCTCTGAGCGCTTCCTAATGAATAAAATATATATATTAAATAAAAAAAAAATTTTGTGGCATAGTGTCACCACTAGTGATGATGATGATGAGCCCTGCTCTTCAAACACCGCCCACAAACGTAAAATCAAAAACACAGGACTGAAAACACATTCGGCATGTGCACTTGCCCCTAATACCCCGATAACAAGCGGTCGGTCGAAGGTAGATATGCTAGAACTGATTGGGAATTCTAAGCACATATATTCAAAGTATGTATAAAATTGTAGCATACTTCTAAGGTAAAATTTGCTAGACTGCAAAGTGAAAATTGCTAAAAATAGTAAAATACTATGCATTATGATTATGATATGATAATTATTCTAGGTAAAATGGGAGAGTATAAATATTACTTTTATTTTTCTTATTTATTTATTAATTTTATTGTTATTGTTCTTATTGTTGTTATATCCATGACAAATACTTAGAAACACTGATCGAATCTTGCGTTTTAATCACTTGAAATTTCTATTTGTTAGTTAATTGGCTTATTGTGTTTGTTATAAAATATATATATATATAAATATACATATATATATATATACATATTCATATCTTACATATACATGTATATATATGTATGTGTGTATAGTAAATATTATATTATAATTTTAGTATAATATTTAATGTTGTCTTGTTATTCTTTAGCAATAAGCTTTGCCCGTAGAAGCTGCTCCAGTTTTAAGCAAAACTCAGACTTGGCAATGCCCGCATCAAGGAGCACCTCACCATCCCGACGCTTTCGGACTGATATAGAAGGATCAATAGATAACGGTGATTGTCTGCCAGTATGTTGCATTTCAATTTCGGTTAATGAATTTGTTGTTAATACTGTTTCCGTTGTGGATGGTGTATTATTAATAACAATGCCGGAGCTAACACTTGCAACATTAGCGGCACTTGCAGCATTTACAGATGCAACAGTTCCACGTAAATAGCTATATCCAGGCAGCCAGCGTCTTAATAAACGATCCAATTTGGCCAGTGGTCGTAATTTTGTGTATGAGTGTGCGTTAATTGAATCATTTATAGTTGTATTTTGTATATTGATATTCACATTTTCATTCACATTTTCAATCACATTTTCATTGAGACTTTTTTTTGGCATAATTCCATTGCAATTTTCATTATTACTATTATTATTATTAATAGTTATATTATTGGTATTCGTAATTGTATCGCATTTACTACCACTGGCACTGTGAATATCCTTTGGTTCATATACTGTTATTGGCATATCCTTAACGACCATTTTGCTTGAGTTTCTTCTATTTGCGTCCGCTATCTACTGGCTTTTCTTTCAGCAAATTTTTCTATATATATACATATACATATGTACATATATATATACATATATACATATACATATATAATTAAATTTTTTTTTATTTTTGATTTTTTTGTATTTTTTTTTTTTTTGTTTTTGATTTCTTTTTACTTTTTATTTAAATAAAAATGTAGATTCTGAGTGAAAATGAAAACAGAAAATGAAAAAAACTTCTACATTTTTTTTCAAATATTTTGACACAAGTCTGACAGCATTCATAGGGCAACATGATTTTCTTTTAACTCTTCTTCTTTACACACTATTTTTTTATTGTTTTTTTTTCCCCCCAAATAAATATATATATAAAGTGTGTGTGTGTGTGTGTGTGTGCACTCTACGTGCCATTGCATTTGCTGCATTTTTGTGGAAAATTTTTTGCTTGATTTGTTGCTGCGCTTTATAAGCTTTTGCTGTATTGCTGCTTTGCAGCTGTCTGCCTTTGTGTGTGTGTAGTATATATAAGTATATATATATAGTATAAGTGTGTATGTGTGTGTGTGCATTATCTTATATGTGACCCCTGAATGACAAGTTACTTTAATGTGCTACGCATTGAGCATTAAATTTACTTTAATATTTTTCAGTTTAACTGTTTTGGCTGTTTAACGGCTGCCCTAACGGGTTTCAGCTTGCTTTTGGCCAATTTTACACAATTAATTAATTTAAATTTCATGAATATAAAAATGTTATAAAAATTTTAACAATTTACTTGCATAACTTTATTTTAATATGCAATTTTAGCTGCAAGTTTAAAGCGTCTATCAAATATTGCATGTCCTTTGAGCAATTTTTAATATACATTTAAGTTGCTGACTAAGTTAATTACTAGCCCTTTAATAAGTGTGCACTATATTTAATAAACTGTTATTGTAGTTAGAAGTTGTTGCATGTTCTTTCAACAAGTTAACAGTAAGCTATGTGCCGCTGCATGTGGCATATAAAAACAAGGCAAGGATATTCAATAAAATATTATACACAGTTAATATTACATATAATAAACTGACTCAAGATGTGCTTTTACATATCTACTATTAATATATAAGTATCTCTGTGTGTGTGTGTGTGTGTGTGTGTGTGTGTGTAAGGACACTCTCTAAGCAGCTGCCTTAGTTATTTGTTGCTTTTGCTTATCTTGAAAGCGTTTATAATTGAAAAAGTTTTACGCTTGTGTGTCGCCAATGTTGCTGCCACGCCCACATGCTTAACCACCTACTCATCCTGTATCTGAATCTGAATCTTCATCTTATGCCCAACCACATCCACTTGCCGTTTACACTTAATAATTCAGTTGAAGCTGGCAGGAAAGTGGCGTTAAGACTTGGCTTTTTGGTCTCGCTTTCTTCGTGACTTTTGTGGCTTAAATGCCAGCCGTTTAGGCCACAAAATATCAATCTAACTCATGGCTATTATCATATGATATTGTGTTACCCTAAATATAAATCAATATAATGACAAAATTATGCATTAAAACGACTAATTAATACACTTACTTAAACCATATACAAAGCAATTTATTTGCGGCAACTTTTTGCATATAATTAACATATAGCAAACCGATATTACCAATCAGTATATATACATATATATATATATATATATATATTGATATTATATGCTCATTACATATGCTCAAGGATATGATAATCTGCCAGGATATAGTCACAAATAAACAACAAATTGGCAAACAGCAAAAAAGGAAGCAAAAATATAAAAATTAAATTTAAATTTAATTGTCATTTTCTCAGCTTTTTCTTTTTTATTCTATGTCTGTTTGCTTTGTTAGCTAAAGCAAGCTAAGCTAATACCCTTTCCATATGGCATAGCGATTCATTGTGCATACATTAAGTATGGTCCCTGCAGTCCTTTGACTTTGGCTCACAATTTGCATAAAACAAATTAAATTTGCTGCAAACTGCTAAAAGCAGCAGCAAATTCTTAACAAAGCAACAAAATACACTGCAACAAAAAGTGTAGTAAAATTTTATAAAATTTATAATAAAATAAATATTATATTTATTACAAATTGGCAGCTCTTTGCATCGCTCTTTCAAAGGTAACATCAAATATCCTTGCTCAAGGATATATACCAGCTGCTACATTTTATATAGTAAACATAAGTTAACATCTGTTGGACAAATTAGTTACTCTGCTATTCTATTTGAAAGGAGTCAAGAGCAGCGGAAATTGCACTAATTTTGTTAATGTATAAGAAAAACTAGAAAATGTGTTACTCAACCTTTTGACAAGTGACAGTCCTTTGATCCTGTCTTCGTCTGTCTTGAATTTTGCCATTATTGCATTAAGACTATCACTCAAAGAGTATGCCAAATTTGAAGTGCAAGCTGTGCCAGTGTGTACACACTTAAAAATAAACTTAACACAGCTACCTGAAGCAAATTTTAAATTGAAGTTTCACTTTTGAAGCATTCAAATGCTCTTAAGTTTATTAACTAGCCTTGGTAGTTTAACAGTTTAAATATAAAAAATATATATATATATATATTTTATGGGGTTTCAGTTGATTATTTCTACCCTCTATATATTAATTGATTTTATTTTTCAAAGAGGCAAAGGGGCTTAAAATAACATTTATAAAAATTTCATTCTCCTTAAGACTTTCGATATAAACTCTCTCTATTTAAATGTGTAACCCCTCTCCCCTCTCTCTATCTTTTCTATACATAGTAATCCTCATCAAAAGCTACAATTAAGAATTTTAATTTTATGGCACGTCTGCTATGAACTAACTTAAAAACACAAAAAAAAGGTACAGCAAAAGATGCTCAGTATATTCTTGACTTCTCCTTGAACCAGAAGCCTTGAGCGTAACTTCCACAGCAGAATCCTTGTTGATAATCTCAGAGCACTGGTAGAGGCCAGCACATATGCCCGACAATTAGTTAGTTTAGAGAATGAAGCTAGTCGTGCAGAATGATTTGTTTTCGGCTATATACTGCATATAACTTTAATCAAATGTAAAATGAAAATAAAATTTAAATTTATTTTCCTCTTCATACAAATGAAATTAAAATCACAGAAATTTTATAAAAAAAAAATTTCTAAATTTTTATGTAATTGCTGTTAATTTTTTTGATAATATTAACTGCAATTTGCCAAATGGCAATAAAAAATGTTTTAAACCAAAACATAAAATTGTGACATAAAACGTATTTGTATACATAGAAGCATATTTCTTTCTATGTATATGCATGTATATTTATGTATATGTGGGTGTGTGTGTGCGTGTGTGTGTTGTGTGTGTGTGTGTGGCGTATCCGTTTCCGTTGGGTAGAAAACAAAAGGAAGGCGCAGGCTAAAACTGTCTATGCCATTGCAGTTGTCAGTTGACAAAACGGAAAATATTATGTTAGTTGGACGCTTAGTGAGGCTTTGGCAAGGACAGGCCTACCCTAGGACATTGCATATGCTGGCAACGGAAGTTCATCATACACACACACACACACACACACACACACACATATGTGGGACATTGAAGGTTACCTGAATTGGTTGTCTGGTCGCATCGCTGACACAGTTGCAGCTCTTAAATGGCCTAAAATGTTGCCTACTTAGCGGCGCAGCTGTAAAAGATTTTGGCCACTTCAATATGCTGCTCCTTGCAAGTGATTTTGTATTATGATTTATGCGCCACCTGATAACATTTTCAGGCAGCTAAATATAGCTCTAGCTAAATCGTAAATCACAGCAACTGAAAGCAACGTAAAGTGTTTTAGCTTAAAGTAATACTAAAAACATGTTAAGACAAGCATCTAACAGATGCATTAACAGATGCCATTTAAGTGTTGATATTTAAGCCAAATTTTGTTGACAAAATTTTCAGCCAATTAACAGTAAAATTTCCCCCTTGCTACTTGCATATCAATAGTTTCATATAGGCAATTAGTTAGGCAACAGCTTAGAAAATGCAATTTAGAGTTTAAGTTATTTAATTAGTATAAATATTTAATTATAATATTTGAGCAAAACAATGCCATCAGAAATAACTGTAATTTGGCCATTCAACAATATAAAGCAGAAATTTTGTAATGCAGCTAATCTTATTATAATTATACTCAAAAGCATTTGGAACATGTTTTACTTGGCCATTAGCAATTTTAATGAAATCTCATGAAATTCTGAAGTAATCTATATAAAAATACAAAATAAACAGAAGGAGAGAGAAACCACAAGAACTATTCTTACATATGCTGTTACTTCAATAAATATTTGTATCAATATTTTATTATAGACTTTAAAAGAATTTTAAGTGTTTAAATTGTTAAATTTTAAAGCTTAAAATGTTTATGAAATCAAATGGCAAATTGCTATTCTAACTATCAATTGCTTACGTGACTTTCAATGCTAATAATCAATTAGCTTAACACATTAACCGCAGATTTGTGCGGTTCAATCAGGCAATGTGTATGCGTGTGTGGCTATGTGCGAGTGTGAGTGTGTGTGGTATTTGGTTTCAAAGTCCTTATAATTGCTAGCAAGCTCAGGCATGTTGCCACTAGAGATAACCTAATTTATTATTCATATTTTCAGTTTATGCAAGTATTATTTAAAAAAAAATAGAAAATCTTGAGCTGTGACTTTAGCCAAAAATAAATAATTATTTAATTTCATATAATTGCGCTCGCGTGTTAATTGCATTCCAAAGGAATTCTAAGTAGCTAAATCATAACAATAAGTCGACACTTTTTAGATTTTTAAATATGGCGCTGATTGGTTTGAGCATAGAATAAGCTTTGTGCAAAATTTGAGTATGTAATGTAGCTATTGGATTGAGTCTGCGCTTAATGTCACAGCTAAGCGAAGGCTCAAACGAATATCCTATCGTTAAGTGGTGGCGCAATAAATTTCCCTATGGTTAAATATCGTATTTTACCAAATATCCCACAAGTTTATGGTAAAATGTCATAAATTTTATTATCCGTTAGGGAAATATACACAATGTCCTTGACGATATTACAATTATATCGTAAAGGATTTTATAAACTTGTTGAAAATTATATTGTAGAAAATTGTATTGGGCAAAAAGGAACAGAAACTTGGCTAAGTCTGTTATAAATTTTACTCGTTAAGAAATACTCAAAGGGATGAAAGTTAAATAAATTCACCACATGTCCCAAATTAAGGAGCAGTTAGGGGAAATTAAGTCTGCATAGAGTAGAATTTCGTTGAGTTGAGCTAAGTAAAGTTGAGTTAAAAATAAATTGAGTGTTGGGAAATATTCACTCAAATTTCAAAAACATAACAAAAATTCTCAAAACGAAAATAACCGAAAATGAAAAGCAACCAATAGCATATTCGCTATTAAGATGTAATGATGGATAGGGGGGTGGGGTAAAAAATTGATGGATTGAGAATAGGATGAGTTGGCAATGGCAGTTGCTGTTGCCGTTGCTGTTGCCGTTGCTGTTGCCGTTGCTGTTGCTGTTTCTGACTTCGTTTCTGGCGATCAAAGCAAGTGTCAAACTGGTCTAGTAAACAAAATGCCTTGACCGTGTTATCTATTGCCAGTCATGGTCATCATCAAGTTTTGTCCAAAACTTGGCCACTTCCGTTGTTTGTGGCATGGGCATCAGTTTGTTGCCAATCTTTGCAATGTCGGCAAACGGAATCGACTGGCATGCGTGGTCGCATTCCGTGTGAAATTCAAGTTCTCTAGGTATGCCAGATGGTTGAATGTTGAATGAGTTATAAGGGAAGGCATAAAGTGAAAGATACAATATAGTAAGAAAGAAAAAGACAGACACAAAACAGAAACAGACAAAAGAAAATGTATAAAAGACAGAGAGAGAGAGAGAGAGAAGTAGATTGAAGATGAAGTTGCCAGGTTCAAGTTTTTGAGGAAATGAGTTGTCAAGCGTACGGAGGCGGACCAGAGCCGGAAAAGCCAATTAATTTGACAGCGGCCATAAAGGAACGGCAGGCGCAGCATTTGCTGCACCCAAAACGCAGTCATGCGAAAAGCTAAGAGTTGTCTTAGAATTTAAGGCGAAGAGGTCTTTCAACACCACACGGCAGGCATAAAAGCCCCAAATATTATAGTAGTAGGTAACCGGTAGAAGCACAGGAGTAGCACTAAGCAGAGAGTCCTGCCAACTATTTGCACGTATTGGACTCTGATACTGGTAGAATGAAGGCAGTGATGCTGCAATGGGAGTACAATGAACCTTAGCACAGGGTCGGCTACTGCGTGCCAGAAAGACATACATATATATATATATATATATATATATATATATATATATATATACATATAGACAGCTCGCACAACCGACGCCCCTGGGCAGTAATGTGCAAATGAGAAAAAGGTCCCTAAAGAGCAGTCGAAGTACTTGCTGCCACGCAAAAAAAAAAAAAACACTTTTAGCTAGAGACATCGTTAACTTTGTGTCCTTGCCTCATTTGATTTTGAGTGCTGGCTAGAAAGAAAAAAAATAAAAAAAAAAAAGATGACTAAATTATTGAGGTCCTTAGACTGGCTTTAACTGTAAGTAAACTCTTTGCTCTGGACAATACCCAAAAAAAAAAGGTGTTAAATTAAGTTGTTCATAAAAATTTAATTTCTATATAAGATAACTATATCTATATCTGTCTCTCTCTCTCTTTATATATATATATATAGCACTTTAGCCTAATTTAAGTTTTATCCTAGTCTATAATCTTTTATTTAGGTAAAAGTTTTTATATTCTTTTTATTTATTTTATTTTGTTTTGTTTCATTTTTTTGTTGTTTTGGTCTAATTGAATTTTGTGTGCTATCCATTTGGTAAGATATTGAGGACAATGCACAGGACATACTTAGTCAACATATAACTTGAGAATGCATTCTTTTTGTTGTTGTTGTTGTTGTTGCTGTTGTTGTTGTTGCTGCAAGTTTATTGTTCAGCCCTGAACTGATGCAACTTTGACCCACACCCGTTTGGCATTTTACTACGATTGCCATTTCGTAAGATGATCCCAAAACGGATTCCAGTTAGATTTATATATATACAAAAAGAGAGAGAGAGAGAGAGATAGGTAGGGAAGAAGAAGAGGCTAGTTGACTGAGCGACATTGTAGTTTATCACTTGCCAGGCGCTAAACAGCAAGTTTTCGTTGAAAACTTTTACGAATGCCATCATAAATCAAGGGATACTTCTGCTTTTGCTAGTATTTTCACTATTTTTCCTTTTGCTTTTGCTTTTCGCTTTTAACTTTAAAGTTTGCGTTGAGTAAGGCTATAATATTGCATTCCATACGCTTCATTTGGACTTATCATTTTGCTTGTTGTAACTTATACACACACACACACACACACATACACACTCTCTCTCTCTCTCACACTTTCTCTCAACATCTGTGAGTGTTTGTGTCCTTTATTGTTTGCACTATTATTACTGTGGTTTTCTCCTATTTTATATCTCTCTTTATATTTAACTTAACCAAATTTCTGGGGTTAAAACAAGTATCAAAAATACTTATTGTTGTTATGAGTTTTCTTTATTTTTTTTTTGGCCAAGTTTCATATAACCTATTCAATAGTATACTACATATACTATAGAGTTTATGGCTAACAGTTTACACCTTACACCTTACACCTTACACCTCATACAATTTGGAATTTCCATTTTACAGTTTACAGCTTACAGTTATGCAGCTAACAGTTTACAGTTTGTTGTTGAGTGTCAAGTGCCAAGTGTTGTCCGCTCACTGATAGTCGGGACAGTACAAGATGGGACAGGTCACATTTCTATGTGTGTGTGTGTGTGTGTGTGTTGCCCCTTAGCCGCAGGTGCTTGCAGCGCCACAAAGTAGGCAACAGAATTTTGCTTTCATTTTGTTACTCTTATTGTTATTGTTGTGTTGCTGTGTTTGTGTTGTTGTTAGTCGTGGACATAGTTTTGCCACAATTTTATGTAATTAACAATAAAAGCTTTAGCTTTACAAAAACTCATAACTATAACAAAACTTTAAATACCCTACAAAAAAATGTTCTGTGCTCTCAACTCAAATGTTAGATTATAAAATGCCATAAATATAACATCATTAAAAGTTGAACAAACCCAAAATCCTGAATATAACTGACAATTACATAAAAGAGTACCATGAGGTATCCAAGGTTGAGGATTGTGTTAGCAACGAACTGAAGATCACCCCAAACCACAAACTTCAAACGCGCTGAAAGTGTAAAGAGCAGAAGAAAGTGCAGAGATCGAAATATAATATATATATAATTATTTATTTATTTAAGTTCATTGTTAGCACAATACAATCAACACATTTAACTGCTTAATATTACAGTTATTTGATTAACAAATTAATATATAAATTAAAACTTTCTAGACTTTCTTTAGAGTTAAGCAAAGAAAAATTAAATTAGATCTTACTGAAAAATATAAGAAAAATATAAATATAAACAATTTAACTAAATACAAACAAACAAAATTAAAATAAAATAAAAAACTATTATTTATATAAATATATATATACTATTAAAATATTATTTATATATATTTATAAGTATATATATTAGAAATAAATATTTAAGATAACATATTCTATAGTATACGCTCTTTCTCTCTCTCTTAGAGTATCAAAGTTGCATACTTTTTGCCACAGTTAGAAACTATGAATACTTGTGGATAAAGAAAATAGAGTAAAAGATAGAGAGAGAGAGAATATGAAGGCATTTCGGGCACAGAGAAGCGCACAACGCTGGCATTATTAATAAAGTAACACGAAAAACGAAAACGAAAAAAAAAACGAAAGAAAAAAAATTGCTGGCACATTGTAATTTTCATAATTTTTTTGCGGTTGCATTCAAAAAATGCCAAAAATGAGCATTCAGTGGATAACGGGGCAGCGGTTGAAGAGAGTTGGCAACTTGGCAACTTGGCAAGTTGGCAACTTGCTGCTTTGCCCATTGTAATTCAAATGCCCAAAAGCGTTCTACGCGTTCTTCGGATGATAGAAAAAAAAAGAAGAAAAAATAAGAACAAAAATATCTAAAAGAATAACCAAAAAAAACAAAAAGCAAAAACCAAAATAAAATAAAATAATAATAATGGAAGCCAAAACGTGCGGAACGAGTAAAAGGGAAAACGCTACTCACACAACAACCAGCGATTTCAATTATTTATTGGAATTTTTACCTACTGACAGCAAAGAGTGAAAACAGAAGCTAACAGTGAACATGGCGAAAAGTCTATTATCCTACTTAACCATTTGATAAATACCCTTACTGTTACATAAATCAATATAATAATAGCCAAATTATTAACTATATTATCTATATTTAATCCAGATTATCTTTACTATTGCGTATTGTTTAACTTTATTAGGTATATTAAGTATATTATTTATTTTAGGTTTTTCTTTTTATATATTAACTACATTAACTATATTATTCATATAATATTTTCTATATTATATAAATATATAAGAAAGATTTCAACAATCCGCTTACAACTTATACTAAATACGTTAGCATACGTTTAAGAAAATGATAGAATTTATAGTAAGTATCATAAATGTTCAATAGATGAAAGAAAGCTACTTAGAAAACAAAAGACTTAAAGACGGACAAACAGATAACAGATAAATAGACTCAGCTGGTGTTTTTCTACACATTACGTGACAAAATTATAATACCCTATTGCAAGGGTATAAAAACGATGAACGTTGAACGTGAACGGTGTACAGTGAATGTTGAACGGCAAATAGTAAATGGTAAACCAAAAAATGAGCAACAAAAATACATGAAACACATGCACACACACACAGAGAGAGAGTGAAACACATACATACTAATATATAGAAAGATTGTTAAATATATGTAAGCAACAATAAAATTACAACAACAACAACAACAACAACAGCAACAGAATAAAATAAATAAAAACAACAACAATAATAACAATAAGAACATCAACAACAATGGCAATAACATGCAGAAGAACGACAAATACAGGACGAAACGTTACCAGCACACAACACAAATGCGAGTACATTCAAAGAGAAATAAAACAAGGGAGTGTGGAGAGGGGAAGGGGATAGCAACAGCATGTGAATGTCGATGATGTCGATGAGAAGCGACAGGTAAAGCCAATGCACAAAATATCAGAAGATAAAATGCAGTCTGAAAAATATATTTTGCCAATACACATATAAACACACTCTCACACACACACACACACACACACACACACATATGATCACAATGCACAATGGGTGTTGAGTCAACTGTCTTAAATAACAATATTTGCAATAGTTTTGCAGAATTTTCAATGATTTTGCACGCTTTTCATTTTCAACATTTTTTCCTAGAAATAGAAATAGAAATAGAAGTAGAAATATAATTATAATATTATATATATAAACATAATTAGCACTGACTATTTCCTATTGCTCGTTATATCCTCTAGCAGCTCGATAGTATCGTGTTTAAGTCTTGTAGCTGGCCGATAGTGATATCGATAATATGCTTGAATGGTAATTTAAAAGTGTGTACATACTCTTAAATGGTAAAACAAAACTAATTAAATATGCATGATCTATGGCAGATGCAGCATCTTTATAAAATATATTTTGTGTTTAATCTATGGCTTACTTACGATTTTATAAGTACTCAATGAGTAGTATTCAGTTTTGTAATATTATTCAAAAACTTGCCCATAGAATTGTCTACTATTGTATATAACTGTTGCATAAGCTGCTCTACTATTTTTCCTTTCTTGTTAGCCCGTTTGCCTTTTGTAAAAAAAAGAGCAAAGCGGAGCTATTGGAAATGTGCAAAATCCAAAAGTATGTAACACATAGAAATAATCATCGGAGACCCCATAAAGTATATATATTCTGAATCAGGACGACAAGACGAGTTCATCTAGCCCTGTCCGTCTGTTGTCTGTCCGTCTGTCCGTCTGTCCGTCTGTCCGTCTGTATGAACGCCTGTTTCTCAGAGACTATAAGAGCTAGAGCAACCAAACTTGAAATCTAGATTCGTTATCTTCGTAGGTTATACGAGTTTGTTTTTGATTTTTGAATTTCCTCCCCTGACCCCCGCAAATCAAAAAAAACGATTATTAAGCACAATTTTCAACCGATCAAATTTATTTTTGGCACACATCATAATTAGACCATTCTTGATCGATGTTGTAAATCTGGGTAAGATTGATCAAAAATCTCGGAAGTTATAGATCATCAAAAGTGGCGTTTTGGGCCCCGGGGGGGTATCGTAGCGCGCGCAAAATAAGAGCTAGAGCAACGAAATTTGGCATCTAGATTCGTTATGTTCGTACGCTATACAAGTTTGTTTTTGATTTTTCAATTTCCTCCCCTGACCCCCGCAAATCGAAAAAAACGATTATTAAGCACAATTTTCAACCGATCAAATTTATTTTTGGCACACATCATAATTAGACCATTCTTGATCGATGTTGTGAATCTGGGTAAGATTGGTCAAAAATCTCGGAAGTTATACATCAACAAAAGTGGCGTTATGGGCCCCGGGGGGGTATCGTAGCGCGCGCAAAATAAGAGCTAGAGCAACAAAATTTGGAACGTCAGTATTTGTTAGATGTACGCTATACGAGTTTGTTTTTGATTTTTAAATTTCCTCCCCTGACCCCCGCAAATCGAAAAAAACGATTATAAGGTACAATTTTTAGCCGATAAGATTTTTTTTTCGCACACATATTAAGTAGATCATTCTTCATCTACGTTGTGAGTTTCGTTAAAATTGAACGAAAAACACGGAAGTTATACAACAATAAGTACCGCGCTGTAGAGCGTGGGGGGCTAAAAGGCGCGCGCAATGGCCAAGTACGTGCAGAACTGTGTGTATGTATGAGTATGTGTGTATGGCTGTATATGTAGGCAAAGGGGCTCTCGTAGTCGGGTACACTCGACTACAGACTTCTTACTTGTTTTTTTTTGTTTATTTTTGAATCCATTGTGAGTCGATGATGCTACGGCGCCAACGTCATTGCCTTGCACATTGGCAACGGCCACAAAATTGGGTACTGTTTGGGTTATGTTCTTTCTGTTGGTTGCCTGCAATTCCCTTTTATTATTATGTTTTATTTATTTTCTATATACCCTGTATAAATAAAAGCATACAATATAGGCTTTTCACTTTCAAATAATATGCAAAACTTTGTAAAAAACAAAAAAAAGGAATTGTAAATTTATTTAATTAACATATAAAAAATATTATATATATATATATAGATTAATTTTATAATAATAGTAAAATATATTTATTTCGTATGGTATTAAATAGTACAGCAATATAAAAATTTTATCATTTCTATTTGTTTTCATTTTCATTTTATTTTTGTAATGTTGCCTGTTGTTACTGTTACGAGCTTTATACTTTTCGACATATTTTATATGCACACATACACAGATCCATTTACACACGTATGCATACAAAAACACACACATACAGATACTTATACACACAAAGGAAAGAGATAAAGTGATAGATGGAGGTGAATGAAATATATTTATATATATATATATAGATTTTCTACAGGTAGAACCAGTACCAGTATAAATATACCTGGGAGAGCGGCCGTTTAATTGTCTTTCATGGCCCAAACTGTAATAAATCTGCTACCATTGACAACTTATACTGGGTCCTTGCATATACTGGCATGTCCTTTTGCTGTCGCCGTTGCCGTCGCCGTCGTCGTCGCCATTGCCGCGCATAATTCTCATTTGGATGTTAAAAATGTGCAAATATATGCAAATTTTTGCTTTGATTATAAGTATTTCGGTTTGGATGTTTTTTTTTTTTTTGTTTTTGCTGCTGTTGTTGTTGTTGTTGTTGGGATAAGCGAAACTTTCTTCGGATTGGGTTCACTTTCCCACAGAACTTTCCACAGTTTTCTTGTTATGTGAAACTTTAAGTTAAATTTTTGGTAACAATATTGCAAAAGCTCGTTATGGGCAGAGCCAGCAAAATCAGTTTACTCAAACCTAACCAACACACACACACACATACATATATATATATATATGCATACACACATTTATATATAATATATATATATATATATATGTATATATATACATATACATACAGCTACACCACACAAATAATCAAAATTTATTGTTGAAATTAGTGCAAATATTTCACAGCAGAGTTGGATAGCTAGCTGAATTAGTTAAAAGTGTATGCTTAAGAGAGAGAGAGAGAGAGAGAGAGAGAGGGGTATCCCTCTCATCTATGGAAGATGGTAAAAACAATTTGTATGCAGCGCTGCAATTAGAAATTTCTGACATTAATAAGCAGCAATTTGTGCACATGACACCAAGGAAAGTAGCTTCACCGCAGAAGCGTAGTATAGAAGACTAACAGCCTAGCCTAGCCTGGATGCATAAGAATAACTAAAGAAATGAAACTGAAAATGAAAAAGATGAAAATGAAAATGAAGAAAGAGACGGCAAAGGATACATAGCTAAAATGTTTTGCAAAACAAACCTGAGACAAAAATGTTGCAATTAGTTAGCTGCGTTTTTGTTCTTAGATGCAGCTCAAAACCAGACCAAAAACCGAAGCCAAACACACACAGACCCATAGTCAGGAGATGGAGCAAATGTGCAAGTACCTGGTACAAACTGTACGCTAAAAGGCCAACTTCAACATTTACAATTAGCACAAAGTTTTGAATTTTATTTGTTTGTAGCATTATAATTAGAATCGCCATAGAAGCCAACAGCCAACAGCCAACAGCCAACAGCTAACAGGCAACAGACCAGACCAGACCAGACAAGACCAAACTGAGATCCACAATTTATACCAAACAGATATCTATCGATAATTAACTGTAGACCATTATTTCAATATCTAACAGTATCCATTTATACTTTAACTTGTAACTTAAGGGTTGTAAAGTTTTAGGTATTAAAATTGATTTAGTTGGCTTAAACTTAAGTTAAGCATTAAGTTTGCTTTTGGCGCTTTAAATATATTTATAGATAAAGTTATAGCAGCTAGTAACTAAAGCCCATAAAAAGGTTACTGTTAACTTTTAGATAACTAAACAGCAACAACCGAAGCGCAACAAAATATTAATACTCAAATCCTTATTATTCGTATACTTATAATATAATGTGATTTACGTGTGCGTTGTTTAAACGACAATTGGCTAAAAATAAAATCTATATTCAAGAATCTCTATATATGACTTTAACATACTCTATTAACACTTTGTTATTAACATAACATAGTTCCAGCTCGTTTCAATAAGAATTTTAAACTTTATGAACAGTTTTTCATTAGTTCTAGTATTCATTGTGAATGATTAGTTAAAGAAATTCTTGTTGATATTAGTTCAATTGAAACTTTTATCAATTTCACAATAAAACTGTTGCCAAAATATAAACAAAACCAAACAATTAAGTCCTAAGTGCTACCCGAAGTCAAT